>MNCI01003111.1:213345-270261 GCA_015680685.1 Gnetum montanum
CTACCATAACCATCTAAGAAGTTATAATAACAATGTCCAGATATGGTGTCTAACACTTGATCCACAAATGGTAATGGGAAGTGATCTTTAAATGTTACCATATTCAATAGCCTAAAGTCAATATAGACCCATCACTTACCATCTTTCTTTGGCATAATTATGAGTGGGCTGACCCAGTCACTATCCACGATGGGATAGATGAACACTACCTTGAGGATTTGTTCTAATTCCTCTTTGATGATTTGCTTTAACTTGGGGTTCAATTGCCTCTGCGGTTGGCTTCTTGGCTTTATGGTTAGGTCATTTTAGATACGATGGTGGCATATCCTTGGATCGATTCTAGTTAGCTTAGGATATGACCAAGCAAAGGCTATTAGCCATTTGTCGACCACCTTCAATAGCTTATCTTTTTGTTTGGGAGAGAGATTCACATTGATGATAACTGGCTTGCCATTATTTAAAAATGTATACTCCATGCTAGTTAGTAGAGTTTTTAACTATAGGGGTTGTTGCTTGAAATTATCAAGGATTTTCAACTTTCCCCAACATGTTTCATCATCTTCATCATTGGAGAGTTGGTGATAAACTTGCTCAAGTTCATCCATGCCTTTGACATAGGCACATGTCAAGTGCTTAGTAGGTTTTATGCATAGTGTGCTACTATTAGAGTCAACTTTTAGTCATTTTGTGACCTCTTATTTTGTGGATTGGATATTTGTTTCATGTGCACACTAATTGCATGCTTTAAGGAATGTACTTTCAATGGACTAGAGTTTCTACATGTAATTGTAGTAATTATCGTTGTACGTAATGCATGGAACTGACTTCTTCTCAAGTCATCCAAATTCATTTTCCTTAGAGATTTCCAAGGAGAGGTCCCTGATGCCCATTCATAAATCAATAGTGCTCAACCATGCATGTCCCATAATGATAGGAAAGTTGCCTTTGTAGTTTTTAACCTTGATCACTAGAAAATTGATAGGATAGAACCATCCAAAAACTATGGTCACAATGTCCTTCACTAATTCCAATGGGATAGTGATTGACTAGTCTACCAATTCCAAATGGATATTACTCTTCTTGAAAGATGGTAGGTTCCAGGTCTTGTACATGTCATAGGAGATAAAATTAACATCAAAATCAAAATCAAGAAGAGCCTTGCATGGATCATGTCTAGTGATCTATAAGTAAATAAGAGGACTTCCTTGGTTAGATCTCTTTATGGAAAGGTTGTTAGCCTTGATTCAATTAGTAAAATCCTGAGTTAGCATCAAAGTGCAGATCTGGGATAGCATTTGGTTTTAAGGGCACTCAAAAATATGTTTGATGTAGAGGATGAGGTTGTTGGAGATATAGGGCAAGCCGCATTAGGTTGTGGGGGTTTGGAAGGACTTTTGGGTTGGAAAAATGATCATTTCCAAGATTGATTATTTGAAACACTTAGCTAGAAGGCTAGTTGTAAATTTATAGCCCTCGTAGCATTTCATTGTTGTGGCTGTGGAGGAATTTTGCCTTACATGGATGAAACATGAGGTAATTGGGTTATGGGTAGGGGGATGTGTGTAGATAGATGTGGAGGGTGGTATGGATATCGGTGATTTACTTTAGTAGATGGTGAATGAGTTCAATGGTACTTTGGAGGATAATAGTGATGCTAGAATGAGGCATGGTTGGTAGAAATTTGTGGAGAAATGAGTTGCTAAACATAACACCCATGTGGATCTGGTTTCTTGTAAGGGTATTGCTTTCTTGACGATGGCATTTCCCACAATTGTGGTTGCTGCCACTACTGGTATTGCTCATATGATTGTGGTGGAGCTTCATTGGGACAGTAAGCTTGTTGTTGTTGGTGGAGCTACCTTGGATTTCCCTAAGGATAAGGCAACCTTCTAGGTGCCTACCTTCATGCTAATCAAGGATTCAGCATGTACACCTCCAACTCTTGCAAGTGTGTGACACCACAGGGTAACATCTCTTTGGATGTTCATATTGATAAATGTCACATCAAGCATCATCATTAGAGTTTGTCTCCATAACTTCTTCTACTGTAGTAGCTTTGCCCTTACCTCTCTGGTAGGCATGTTCAACTTCTTTCCTTCTCCTATGGTCATGATCACTATTATGCTCTTTGGATTCTTTAGCAATCTTCATAGTATTTTAGAATTTTTCATCTAAAGAGTTCCATAATTTATCATCCTTTGTCAAAATATCAAAAAAATATTTTTGGATAGGTAAGGTTTTTTTGTTCACCACTTCGTCAAGTGGTGATTCCTCCTCATCACAGAATTGGACCTCCCTTTCCTTGATGAAAGAGTCCCTATTATATTCTTCTACACTTTTCCTTTTTTGCAACTCACATTCTTCTTTTGTTACCTACTCTATCACGCTTTGTATTTGATGAGCTCTTAATTCAAATAGTCTCCTTTGGGCATAAACCCCAAGAGTTATTTTGGTTTTTGGTTTGAGCCCATCGATGATGTGGTAGAGTTATTCCCTCTAAGAATAACCATGGCTAGGGCATTGATGTATGAGAGATTAACATTTACCCATGGTAGCATCCAAGGGTTCATGTGTTCCCTATTTCTAGCCTTGTATTTGCCTTCTCATATTGGACACTCTGGATTACGTTTGGTATTTATCATTAAATAGCTCAAGCATTGTACTCCATTGGTGGATAGATTCCAGCTCCAAGGATTGGTACTGGATTTTTGCCTCTTTGATGAGTGTCTTGGGGAATAGCTTCAATTTTTGCTAGTCATTCTCTGTGTTTTGTAAGATGCAGACATCATGAAAGGCTTGTAGATGGTTTTGTGGATTCAATTTATATCCCCCCTCAAATTTTGGAATATTATTCATGTCTAAGTGCTTGATTCAACTATCTTTCACATGCCTAGTTGGAATCTTGACTGCCTCTACAATGTTAAGCATGCTTCAAGTTGCCAATAAAGGCTCATCATCAGTATTATTTTGTTGTCACTGATTATGCACTTTGTTACCCAATCAATTATTGTGGGCATGGTGCCTAGTATTATTGTTTTGCTGCCCACCTCCATTCAAACTATTTCTTCTATAGCATTTTTTAGAATTAGAAGAAGAGGAAGAAGGTACAAATGAAGAGGGTGAAGAGGGAGGAGGACTGCCACCACCATGATATTTACCAACTCCCCTTTAGTTGTCATGATCACATTTGTCAGGTTTCTTATAATCTTAAGGCTTGTTTGAGCCCTTGCCTTGACTACCATCACTTTCTAAACCTGATTTGTTAATAGTGGAATGTAGATTTAAGTTCACACCCCCATTACTAGTATTGAGGGATGGAGAATTTTCATGTTGAGAGCCTCTAGAGAAGGAACCCTCATTATTGTCTTGGTTTAGCAAGAACAAGGGATTGGTAAACTGTTTCCCCTTTGCAAACTCATGTTGCTTCTCTTGGTGTTGATCTCTTCAACATTATGTTTCAGTGGGATGGTAGTCTTGGTAGTCATAATCATGCACAACATACTCCTCTTGAAGATTATGGATGCCTAACTTCACAAGATTTTGAAGTAGCATCATGGGCATAGATTGATCAGGAGGCATTACAATGTTGCTTTCCATATCATGCCATTGCAGTTCATCTTGGTGTAGGATGAATGTGAAATTAGGCACATACTCATCTAGATGAGTATATACCACCTTGCACTATTGTGGGACCAATGTTTTGACATATTCATGCTTATGAGAAGAAGACATTTTGCAAAAAAATAAAATATCAGTGTGCTTTTGTAATTATATAATTTGAGAATGATGTCGACCTTAGGGGTTCATCCAACAATATTAATAATGTTCACTAATCCTAGATTGTGCACATTTCAACAAAAAGAGTCCTCGACAATGGTGCTAATGATGAATGGTGAAGGTACCCCTACATTGAACCATATGAATCATGAAGCGTTCATGCACCATTTGGTCAAATTCTATGGACTCTATAGTTTTCGATACACTAGTCTTTTAGGAAATGAACCTTGTCCTAAAGGTCATTCATTGTCTTCCCAATTACACTTGTGATGTACAAAGGTATGGTTAAGTGTAATTGAGGCATATGATTGTTATTGTTTTATGTTTTATGCTCTTTGACACGTAAATAGAGAGATGAAGTATTTTAATAACTAATTTAATTTAACTACTTTGCTAGTCTCTAACTAGTTCTAATAGAAGTATCCAGTCCTACTTTCTGTATACATCCTAAACCCACATATCCACTGCTAGGTTACCAAGCACTACACTACTGGGTGCACCAAGTGAATACATGTTTATGCTTGAAGTGGTCATACTTATGTGTTTAATCTATTTAGCTTAAATAATTAACTAATTGCTTTAATTTTAATTTAGCTTAATTTAGCATAATCAATTACATATTTAATGAAAACAATGAATGCATAAATAAATCATTAATCTATTCTAAGTGCTGCAAGGTTTAATGAAAATGCTCATCTTTATTGCCATACACACTAGTGTGTTTAAGGTATAATAGTGCTGAAATAAAGATTCATATACTTTCTAACTCCTACTGTGGGCACTCAGAGAAATATTCTAAGTTTTAAATGGAAAAACCACAAGAGCTCTACTACTACTATGAATTGAATCCCCATAAACATGGCTATGAGATTGTATTCATAGTTTTTATTATAGGGCTATCTTGATGGGGCCCTATAGATGTAGCAAATGCTATGTTGACGTGGCCCCATTGATGGGGCAACACCATGTAAACAGGGCCTCGTTGACAAGGCTACATCAATGGGGGCCCATTGATGCAACACTTTGACACTGATCAACTTATATAGAGAAATAATTTTTGAATTAAAAGATAAGAAAACTATATGATGTTAATTTTACAAGAGTATAGGAGTAGTGCCTTTTCATCAACATTGTTTAATATTTTCATTAATAAATTAAAAAATGGATAAAAGAGGTTCTCATAAATTACATAATTAAAGTGGATCAATGATGATTACAACTTGTAATAATTACAAATGACATAGCATTAATTGAAAATTTAGAAAAAATATTAAAAGTAATGTTACATGAACATTATAGATTTCTACTTCCACTATAAATACAAAATTAGATTCCCACATGCACTATGAATATGGAATTGGTATATACTCTACGGATACCCCTGAATCATCTAACCTTCTAAACTATGGATACTCTATGGAATTAGTATATATTCTATAGTTCTGTGTGACTTCATCTTCCAAAATTGATCTCAGTGGTTATTTGCAATATAATTTGGATGTAGATGCCATAGAAATAACAGTGTTCTAAAACATTTTTGGCACAAATTTTGAAGAGAACTTCTAGATTCAAAAGCTATTTACTCTAATTTCAAAACATATAATTTTTCATGTAATACAAAAAGGAATAGATTTTTTTAGGTAAGCATTTTTTTAAAGTTATATATTGATTTCTTGATTAGATATTTGGATTCATCTAAAAAAAATGCAAAAAGCCAATTTTCCCCTAATTATGAGCATAATAAGTAATCTCAAAATCAATCAATTAATGAATGTATGTAAAGTTGTCAAACATAGAGCCACTTTAATGTATGTGGATGTTTAATCAAGGTTAAAACCTATAGGATATCTAATTGTCATGGGATTAAAACTTATTAATCATGGCCTCGTGCTAGAATGGGAAAGTTGATATCAATAGAGCTAAGGGTTAAAATATGTACTTTAATATTTTTAATCTATCAATTATGCTATTTGGTTAATATTCAATGGATTATGATGGTGCATGATGCTTAACTATATTTTGCATATTTTTCCTTATTTATTTTAATATTATTTTGGTTCATGTCACATTTTGATTTAGTTTTGCTTTTTTAGATTATTGTTAATAGTTAGCTATGTTACCATGGTTTCTTTCTAAGCTTTGGGATGTTATAAATCTTTAATTCTTAACATCAAGTCCTTCCTTCATTAATAACTTAAAAATGATTCTAGTTTATTCAATGTCATCCAAAACTTATATAGAGAAATAGTTTTTGAATTAAAAGGTACTTCACTAAATTGACCAAAGTAAAAAATTTGAATTTCATTAAGTTCATGTAATTTGTTTTTAAATTTAATCCTAAGATCATCCCATAAGTATTGTTATTTCTAATGATGGTAGTGTGTTTGTTTCTATTAAGGATGATGACCCTTTTCATCTCATAGAACTCTATAAATAAAAAATAATTACCTATGAAAAAAATGAAAGTCATTAATTAAAATAAAAAACATAACATAAGAAGATAATAATGTGATATTTGAATCCAAAAGATTTGCTGTACTAATTGGCAAAGAAGTAAATAGGAATTATCAAGTAATAAAATGTCATCTTCACTTCTCTTTTATTTCTATAATAATAGTGGTAGGAGCTCTGTCAAAATAAACCTCTCTAATCATTTTCTTTTAGTTTCATCTCTAAAACTAAAAGCTTGAGTTGATCGCAATATTTCATCACTAGCACCACTGGCATATTTTTGTTCTTGTGTTTGGCAATTTGTTCATTACTTTTTGATGTTTTCATCCCCTACCGTGCAGCCTATATAGTGGTGGACCCTTTTGTGTTGTTTCAATATATCTTCATTAAAAAAACTTGCATCCAATTCATGCTTGTTTAATATATCTTCATTTAAAAAAACTTGTATCCAATTCTTATTTGTTTAGGAGCTATGTTTCACATGGATTGGGAATTAGGGGGAGGGGGGAGTCAAACTAGAAGCATGTGAAACATGACTAAAGACATCAATCAAATATATATATATATATCCTTTTCTAAACTCAAGATTTTTTAGTAAATCTATAAATATCTTAATGTTAAAACTAGAATTTAATAAAATCATATGCATCAAAATATAATGATATAACAATTTATTGATCTAAAAATAAAAGATATGTTGATAGAAATATTCATTTTATTATTAATGAAAGTTTTATCATGAATATTTATTTCTATTGTTTAATTCAGCTTTATATCATTTTTACTATTAGACGTTTTATTTCAATATTAACAAAATTTTTTGAATCTATAAGTACCTAAAGTTTAGGTGGAGTTCCCATTTAGTTGAGAATGCATTTAAGAACCTAAACAAGAAAAGTTTTGTTGAAGCTAACTCACAGAAAACACTAGTTAGGAGTAGAATGCATTTCTTAGGTTATGGGTTTACTTCCTTTTTTGTTTTATTTCATTACAAATTTAGATTTTCACATATTCATATTAAGAAATTTTTATATCCCATTTAAGTTTGAGGTTTGTTGAATTTTGTAAATTTTGTTGTGAGCTATATTGGTGGGTTAATGAAATTTAAACCAAACATTTTATTACTTATGAGTTTATCAAAAGGTTGTGAATTCAGGATGAAATATCAGTACTAAGATAGATTAATGCAAAATTGATATGATTTATTTGTACCTTTCATAGCTTGTACATCATTTCTTTGCAAGAAATTTCAAATCATCCTAGATTCATCATCAATTGCAATTAATTTTTTAAGAATTACAAACGAAATATATTTTTATTCTAAAAAAATGGAGTAAAACAAGGATACCTTTCATTTCTAACTCTCTTTGATCTCTTTATTAATGGGTGGTAGGATTGGATATGTATAGGAAATCATAAGTGATGAGTGGTGGGTACGCCTACACCCAACCATACAAATCAAAAGCATTCATGCATTATTTGGTTGAATTCCATGGATGGGACTAGTTGTGGCTTTTAACTTGTTAAGCATTGATTGCAGGACACTATAGTTCCACTTAGACTAGTGGTAGCTTTGTCATGTATGGTTTAGTCCAAAGTAAGGCATATGATAATTGATGTTGTTAGGCCATGATTACTCCTAGTGATAAACATAATTGAGAATTAAATTTAATACAAAGTCTAAGTAATGACAGTAATGTAAATCTACTCTGGCCTAGAGCAATGAGCATTTGGTCTTGGCTTACCGTACATGTCTTGGGCTCATGTAATCATTATTGGATTACCAAGCATTATGCTACTAGGTGAACCAAGCTATAACACTATTGGGATTATCAAATAATTACACTTAAACACTCAAAACCAGTCATACCCATTCCACTTTACCAATGAACAAGGAAGTAAAGTACTTGGAAATGTAAATGATTAAACTAAGAAAAAAATAAAATTGTGCTAAGTAAAACATTAAAACTAAGTGGATGCTGCAATGATGAAAAGCAATCTCAATCTTTATTTCTTGACATGAACTGTGCCCAAGTACACTTCACTCGAAGCAAGATTCCATACAACTGCTCAACACCATACTACAGGCATTCACTCTATCAATAAAGCTACAAACATAAACTTCAAAATTCTAAGGATGGAATGAATGTTATTTAGATCATACACCCAAGTGCTATATTTATAGGTAGGCACACATCTTGCTATATTGGATATTTGATAACATAGCATGAGATTCGATATTGGGGCTAAGATATCTTAACGGTTGAGAAACATGATTCATCATACCTCCACAACTAAATGAAAACTCATCCTTGAGTGAAAAAAAGGAGGAACTAGTTTCTTGCAAAATAATGGAAAGGTATGGATTATTGACTAACTCTAAGTGCTATTGGTATGTACAAAAATGGCACAGTTACATGAAAAAAAATTGAAATGGCTTGATGTAGTTCATATTTCAGGTGATGGTGGCTCTTCCATCAGCTTCTTCCCTTTTTCATCAAGCTTCTGAAAAGTTTCTTCTCTTCTATCCTTGTCTTCTTTTTCCATATGTTCTTTCTATTGAGTATGGCACAAAGACTCCTTCAATTTTTCCTTTAGCATCAACTTATTTGTTCTACCAAAATTAGTAGGTTTCTCCTAAGTTCCATTCACCATTGTTGCTTAGTGTGGGCCATAATGAAGATGCTTGGAGTTGCGTCTTCACTGCTTATGGAGCAAATTCTGTAAAAGGACCAAAATTCAATTCTACGATGATCATGGACATGATTGATCTTCTTGGATGGCCTGGAGGCAATTTGGTGATAACGTGAGGTGCTTGTGAAATTTCTACCTCTCCTTGGACTAAGTGCTTTATAGCAGGAGTTTCTTGATGAATGCTATATGATTGAGCCTCCTTCTCTACGTGTTCTTGGTCGTTTGCTCTTGTGTTGTGAAGGTCCTCCTTCTGGTATCCTCTTAAGGACCATCTACAATCAACCAAGATTTGAAATTATTAGGGTGTTCCTATCAATTATTAATAGTTCTTTACCTTTCTCATACTCTTGTTTAGATCAAGTTCTTATCTTATTACGATTGCAAATTTTGAAAAATTTTTAGAAAAGAACCCCTTATGTGTTATATCTTTCAGTTACTTATGATCTTCTATTTTTTTCCTTGCTTATTATGGTCTAAAATAATTGATATGGTCTATTAAGAGTATTATTTGAATCTTTCTAGCCTTAGTTTGATTGATTAACTTTAAGGTTCTTATTATCTCCATGTACTTACCCTTTATAATATCTCTTGGTCGTTAGGAATGTGTGGCTCAAATTTTCAAATTTTTGTTCACTTATATCATGAAATGCATCCCACCATGACTAAGTTGAGTGCTTCGGGATCAACAAGATTGAAGAATTTTGGAAATCAAAGCTAGTGTGCAAGAGGGCTAAGGAAAAAATTTGCAAAAACTTCTCTTGAAACAAATGAGAGAAATGAAATATTCCACTAACTTCCATGCATATATATACTATTTTTATATACGTGACATCATAGATCATACATTGTAGGTGCCTATGACATCGTAACTACATGTCATTGTTAAGAAAAATTCAAAATTTTCATTGATATTTCTTTTTGGAAAAAATGAGTTAAATGAAATGTCTAAAAGATATAAAGCTTGTTTAGAGGGTCATGGGCCATGAGTGATGCATGATTTTTAACAAGTTAGCATTCAAGGTTCATGAGGAAGGAATCTCAAGCAATGAAATTTTATGGTATGGATAAGAAATGGATAATGAATTTTTGATGTACGGATAGATAATTAAATGATATGGGAACTTTATAAGATGTTTTGGAAGCTGTAAGATGATCTGGAATTGCTTGGAAAGTATGAAATATAACAGTTATACAAGTGTATCCTCCTAAAAGTAGGATTCAACCCTTAGTGCCCCTGTATAGCCACACCTCAAAGTGTCCTTAGGCACTTAAGGAGTTGAATGTAATGCATACCTATCTAGCAAAACACACATGTTAGTATTACCAAGTGGGAAAAATTACACTATTTTACATGGAACCATAAGTTATAATTATTCATATAGTGAGATGAGATGGACTATAGAAAGGATTACTAAAATCAGGAAATGAGGTATCTTACCATAGGCATAATGAATTCTTGTGTGTTATTGATGGTTAAAGTAATCATTAGCCTCTCTATCCAAGATTCAAACCAAGTCTAGATCACTTTCTAGTGACATCACATTGCTTCACCTTTAAGATTCACAACTAGAAGACTATCATAGTTGCAAGGACTATCATCACTTAGTGTTTTTTCCAAGAGAGGATTTTATTCATTGCACCTCATGTTATTTTTTTGACATTCTTTAGAAGTTTCCTACCTTCAAGCATGGGTAACATGTCTTTCTAGTGGGAACCCCAGAAATTTATTTTGTGCATGAGTTTTCTTTGTCTGTGTCAACCTTACTAGAGGACTACCTTTATGTAGGGGTAACATGTCTTTCCAGTGACATGGTAAGGCATCACTTATTGTACTCTTACTTGCATTTTTTGTTAGATCTACAAGGATATAATTACAATGTTAGCAATATCATAGAACATACAGTAGTGGTGTTAGAGATTTCAAAAGTTCCCTTGATGTCACACCCTTCACATTCTCACTTGGTTCTTCAATTTTCTATTCAGCATAATGATCACAAGTTTATTCTTAGTTTGATGATAGAAAGAATATAATTATGGCCATGGTAGAAACCTCTTATTATGGAATGGATGAATGGGTGGTGTGGTCTCATTATACAAATAATCAGTTCCTTATGATTTGATAACATAGAGAAATCTTTATCTTGTTGGAACTACCTATGACTTTATTCAACATGTTTTATTCAAAATTGATAGAAATATGTACAAGTAAGAATAATAGCAAAGTATATAAAAAATTGTCAAAGAGATCAAGAATTACAAAGATAGTAAGAATGAAAGAACATCAAAGAATTAGAAAATATTAAAGAATATAAAAAATTTAAGAAATGAAAGAGTATAAAAGAATGAGAAGATATTAAAGAATGTGAAAAAGTATTAAGAAAAGAAAAAGGTATAACAAAAAATTATAAACCACAAAATAGTAGAAAATAAAAAAAATTAAAAAAGAACTTATTACTTCCTAGGTAAGGATAAAGCCTCTCCCCATGATTGAACTCATGGGAAAGTGTTTAAAAAATGCACCATAGATTCCCTAGATTATACACTCTAGGTTGCTTAGTTAACATCGTTATTGATTTAGTTTTTTTGTTATTTTCCCAGGTAATCTTGATGGTAATTGAATCTTGATCATCTAGGTCCTTATTTTCTCTATTTGCTTGTGGATGATTATGGTTTAGTATTTATATTTGTGATTTCTTAGTTGGAATCATTTTCTTAGAATAGGAGTTAGTAAGTGGTTCAGACATTTCCATGCATTTTTTAGACACTTTTAGGTTTTTAGTTTGTGGCCATTAGGTGTTGGCTCTTGTGTTGGATTGGAAGACATTGTTTCAGTGAGGAAGGATGTTTTACTTGGCTAGGCTTGTGCTGGTTTTGATGAGCTAGTAGGCTTATGAATTTTGTGCCCATGTGTGGAAACTATCCTATAGAGACTTTTGTTGCGATCTACTAATGTTATCATTTACTTGTATGTTCATAGCACAAGTGACATTCTTCCGTGGATGTTGTGATGCTAATCCTTCTTATGTTGTTGGTAGTGACATTTGGTGGAGAGAAGCATGAGAATATTGAGGATGTTGTAGAGGATAAGAGTTTTGAGATGGTGATCCCACATGGGATGTTATTGGTTGATGATATTTAGGAGAGTGGTAGTTATGATTTGAGGTAGAGGAAGTAGAACCATCTAGAGAAATAGGTTGTTGAACATAGTAGTCATATGGGTCCAAGTAACAATAAGGGTATTGTTGGTTTGTTAATGACATCTCCCATAACTGTGGGGTTTTCCACTATAGCTGATAGTAGTATTGAGGTTGATAAAAAATCCCACTAAAATAGTACAATTGGTGGTAGGATTGTCTATAATTACCTTGTGAGTAAGGTAATTTTCTAGGCATTTGCTTTTGTACAAACTTGGGATTCAAAGAAAAAGCCCCAAACTCTTGTAGAAGTAACATAACTAGGTAAGAGCCCTTTGGATGGTCATATTGGCAGATGTCACATCCATCATCCTATTTTGTGGTTGAGTCTATGGCCTATTCTACTACAACTATTTTTCCTTTTTCCTGGTAAGTGTTCCTACCTACTTTTTTGTTCTTTTTCCTGTTCTTTTTTTGATCACTTGATTTGTTTTATGTCACCTTCTCCTCTATGGTTTTCATGTAGGTTGTAACTTTTTCATTCATCAACTTCCACATCTTATCTATCCTTGCTTTAAGCTTAGCAATAGACTTTTATATTAGCAAGGTTTGTTGTGAAATCACCTCATCAAGAGATGCCTCTTTTTTCTCATCATAGATATGGACCCCTTTCTTTTGAAGAGTTGGATCCCAGTTATATCCAAGTACATTTTATCATTTACATAGCTCTTATTTTTTTTGCCACCTATTCAATTAGCCTTTGTATCTAATGGGCTTTCAATTTGGATAAACAACCTTAGGCATAAATCCCAGGGGTCTCTCTCATTTTGTTACAAAGTCCATCTATGATTTGGAAAAGTTTCTCTTTTTGAGAGAAATTATGACCTAGACATCTATGTAGTAGTGAATAGTATCTATCCAAGGGCACATCCAAGGATTCATGTTTTTCTTGCCTCCATTGATGGATTGAATATAGTTTCCATGATCTATACCAACTTGCAGCTTCATCTATTAGTGTTCTAGGAAAGATCTTAAGTTGTTGCCACTTACTCTTGATGTTCTACAAGGTGAAGGCATCATGGAAGGCTTGTAAGTGATGTTGTGGATTAGAATTATAGCCTCCCAAAAATATAGAAATGTTATTCATATCAATCCTTTTGATGTGACTTTCCCTTTGATGCCTTTGGGATATTTGAACTGCCTTTGTTATCTACATCATGCTCCTAGTAACCAACAAGGGTCCATCATCATAAGACATGTTGTGGTGATGATTTCTATTTCTATTTGTATAACTATGATGACCTTGTCTATGCTCACTTTGGTGATCTCATCTATTTCTATTTCTATATTTATCTTGACCCCTTAGTGTATCTCTATTTCTATACCTACGTTCATCTTTGTTAGAACTAGACATAGAAAAGGAAGAGGAAGATGAGGATCTGGGAGAATTTCCATGGTTGCTATATCTTCCCCTATGATCCATTGATTTATCTCTTCTAGGTTTGGAGGAGGTCCTAGGCCTCTAGGTCCTTCTTATTCTAGGATGTACTTCATCTCTCTACGATTGTTTACATTAGTTGAACATAGTCTTTGAGTGTAGTAAGGGTCTACTTGAGCATATGAAGTTGTTGCTTCAAGTTGTTTACTCTAATTCTCTTTGGTATAGATTCTATCATTTCTCTTATGAGAGTTTTCATCATATGATGCATTATTGGTTCTATGTGAAGAAGACATGTTTGTAATGTGTGTGATGTAAAATATTAATATTTTGTAGAAGATAGATCGTTAATATGTTTACAGTGATATTTTGTAATATAACTAATCTAGATAACTAGCATCATCCCCAACAATGACATCAATGATTAGCAGTGGATTAATCCCTACGCCCAACCATATGAATCACAAGCATTCATGCATGATCTAATTAAATTCTATGGATGGGACTAGTTGTGGCATCTAGATTATGAGGTATTAATCATAGGATGTTGTCTTTCCACTTGGACACTACACGATAGGCATTTACTTTATTACTAAAACTACTCAAATAAAGAAACTAAACAATTCACTCAAATAAATATTCTGTACAACTACTCAACACTACACGATAGGCATTTACTTTATTACTAAAACTATGAAACGAAACTGCAAGAGTTTACCTAAAGATGGAATGAAAGGTCTTTGGATCATGTGTTCATGTGCTATATTTATAGGCAGACACACATCCTGTGATATCATATATCTAATAACATAGCATGAGATATGATATCAGGGCTAAGATATTAGGGCTAAGATATTGGGGCTAAGAAATCTTAGTTGCTAAAAAGCATGATTCATCAATAAGCATGCTATTAAGATAAGATCTCATGTAGTGAATATACTTTTTTATGTATAGAACACCACCCCTAATTTTTACCTCTAAGAAGTTATCCAAAATATGTTTCAAATTATAGAGAATTTTTATTTCTAGTTTGGCCTATAAGTCAACATGAAGAAAAAAAAACTAGTTTTATAGGGTATAAAAAAATTCATCACTTGAAGCCACGGTACTCATCTTGCAAAGTAGAATCTTGGGAGGGTTAGTAGATAAGCAAAAGCTTACTCTCTTCGAGTGGTTATGCCTAGGCTCAAATTGAGATCTTCAACTTGAGAAACAAGTACCTTACCATCACTCTAAATAATGGTCTTTATAAGGTATAATAAATAAAAATTATAATTTTAAATTTGGGATTACGAATGTGGAAATAGTGAACTCCTTTAGACAATTGGGTCTCCACTCCATGAGTAATTACAAATAAAATAAATGTTTCAAGGCTGGAATCATAGAAGGAATTAATAATTACATGTTAGCTTAGTGGTAAGAATCTTGATTTAAAAAATTCAAGCTATGGGTTCAATTCTAATGGACAGTGCTAAGTTATAAGATTTTTATGAAATATTTGTATTGGCTATGTGTCCTAGACATACATAAAGTCATTTAGTTCTAGTTTTGATAACCGTTGCAAAAGAAATTAAAGCTTTAGCAAAAAAAATTAGTAGGATATTGTAGGAAAAATTAAAGCTCTATATGCAATTAAAAATAAATTTTTAAGCTATCATTTATCTTACAGTATGGTATGGGAATAAGCCTTAGTGAAAAAAGTTGGTAGGCTACTAAAAGGATGTAAAAAAATATTTTTATAAGTTGAATATAAGGTGAAGGAAAAAAAACCTTATCCTATGTTAATATTGGACTGTGACTTACTCTTCTTAGAAATTGAAGCTATTTATTAGTTCATTAGTTATATTTAAAATTTAGTAACAGTTAAGAAGATCAAGAATTTTAAGCTAATTATTGAAGCCATTAAAGGAATACAATGAATAAAGACATAGAATAACTCAATGGAAGGAATGAAAAGTAATCCTAAGGACCTATAGAAGTTAGTTAAGTAGTAATTTCTTAGAAAGTTATGTTTAAATGTGGAAGGAAAAAGAAAAAAATTTACTTGAAGCATATTAGAGATAATCATTGACATATCAGCAAATTTCATTTAAATTCACATTAACTTAGCATGTAAAGTGGGAGATGGATTAACCTCCCTAGAGAAAATTACATGTACAGGTTCCATAGGTAGTAAGCTCTTAAGAAAGAGCAACATCCTCATCATTGATAAAACTATTATTATGGGAGTCTATGATATTATAACTTTGCATACGACATCATAGATATGATGTAGCTAGCCATGGTTATAGCTATAAATACCAACACACCATCATGTTGAAACAACAACATTTTTCCAATAGTTAGCAAAATTCTTGTAGTTTATTTTTGTAAATTTAGAGTTAGAGTGAATGCCTATAGTGTATTGAATTATAATTGTATGAAATCTTTATTTGAGTGGATTGTTCCTAGACACAATTCATGAATAGAAATAAAAATTGAGATTGTTTTTCATCAATGTAGCATATCACTTATCATAAATTTACTTTCCATGATGTTACTTTTACTTTTACTTTTACTAAGTCATTTATCATTCTAATGTTTTTTAGTAAGGTGAAATAGGTATGACTAGTTTTGAGCATAACGTGTATCACAATAGTAACTTTGCTTAATTCGCTCAATAGTAAAGTTACTTGGTAATCCTAGTAATAGTTACGTTAGCCTAGGATGTGTACGAAAAACTAAGAATAGGTACTCATCACCATAGGATTGAATAGAATTAAATTTTCCTTGTAATTAGAGATAGAAATTATAATCATTTTTATTATACTTACACTTAGCACAAGTAAAGCTAAATAACATAAATTTATCATATGCCTCACTAAGAAGTAAACCATACAATTTGTACCTTGCTAACTCTAAGTTGATTACAAACTTAATATCAACTCACTAGTATCCTTACATTGTCTATCTATGGATTATGAAGTGATTGCTCATGAACACTTGTGATTTGTGTAGTTGAGTGTTGGAATACCTAGTCAGTTACCACCTAAGAAGATCTAAGTCTCCAGAACATCATCTCAAACATGATCGCTTGTTGGAAAAATCCTTAAAAGCTTTGTACTTGTTTGTGTCAAGAACAATTATAGGTGTCTTTGCCCCACCCCTACAATGGTATGTACATTTGGAGTTTCCTTTTTCTATTTTCCAAAACATGATCCTTGTTTTTGTTTTTTTTTTTTGGCAAGTTAGGGCCATCCTCTTCTATTTATTCTCGATACTTGTTGCTCATTCTTCACTCAATAGCATTGCATGATTATAAAACGTACTAATGAGGGGTGAAACTTCCCAAAAATGTTGTGTATTATTGCAATGAACATAATAAATTTTTAACTTTTTACTTTAGTGCTTCTATGTTCAGTGTAGAATTTGTAGCTTTGTTTCTACACTTTTGGTCTTTTCTTTCATGCCACTTTCTAATCTTTCTTAGGCACACGAGATCTCTTCATAAACTACATGCTTTAGCAAATAAAGAAATAGGGATAATGTTCTAGTAAATAAAACAAAGTAGAAATCATGTTTTGAAAAATAAAAAAATAGGGATCATGTCTTGGAAAATAAAAAATAGGGATCATGGTTTGAAAAAAATAAAAAAAGGGATAATGTTTTGGAAAATAAAAAAAATAGAAATGATGTTTTGGAAAATAAAAAATAAGGATCATGTTTTGGAAAATATTTGGATAAAGTTGAGCATGATATAGTATCTTAGATGTGGTTTTATCTATGAGATTGTGTTCTAAGATACTTGAAATGTCTTATATTAATCAAAGTATTAGGTCAATATGAAGTCTCACACCTAGTTACAATATTATGTCGATTATAGGAGTTTCATGTCTTTTGATAAGAGTTTTATGTCAATTGGTAAAGTCTCATATATATGGAGTGAGATCTTAGGTCTATATATCAAATTCATTAGGCTAGTTGATGCATTCAATTAGAGAGTCAAATAAGGAAACACTTGAGATGACACTATGAGTTGTAGTAGCAAGAAAGGTTGATAAGGCTAGTAGTAAATCCTTGCTAGGTTGAACTTGCTAGCTGAGTGTACAAGCTCTAAGGATTTGTAAGAAAAAAATAACTCATGTAGCTAGCCCCATTTTGTTGGCTTAAGGGTAGGATGTTGATGATAATGATGTTATATTATAAGCATTAATTAAAAATTAGGTCTATTTAGTTAAAGCAATGTGATTTGCACATGTCGATTGTGCCCATTACGTCTAGATCTACATTTTTGATGAGCTATGGAGTTATCCAACACCCAACCATACAAGATAAGAGTGTTCACATGTAACTTGGTTAAATTTCATGGACAAGGTAATGTCATTATGCTAGTAATTAGTTTAAGTTCATGATTTTTATCTTCCCACATGAGCTAGTAAAATCTATGTGCATGGTTTAACTCACAGTGAGGTGTATGATAATTGATGTTGTATGGACCATATTACTCTTAGTAAACATAAGGTAAATAAAGTAGTTCCTAAATATAAGTGAATAATAAATGAATCTAGTCTATCCTAAGCAATGGACATTCATTCCTAATTCTCTAAACATGTCTTGGATTTATGTAATTGTTACTAGGATTACTATGTATTTTGCTACTAGATGAGCCAAGCAATAATACTACTGGGTTACCAAATAATAACAATTAACGCTTGGAATTAGTTGTATCCAGTTTGCTTAATAATAGTAAGAGTAAAGTTTATGTGAAAGTAAATAGTAACTAAGAAAACAATAATCAGTAAGCTAAGTGAAAACAGTAAACATTATTCTAAGTAAATAGTAAAGGAATCTAAGTGATGCTGTAATGATGCAAAGTAATCTTGATCTTTATTTCCGATCATGAAATGTGTCCAAGTACATTCCAAATAAAGACTCCATTCAATCACTTAACATCACACTGTGGGCATACATTGATAAATGCTAAGTACTAAATTCAAGAAAACAAATTGATAGAATTTCAGTAAGGTTGGAATGAAACTGTTCGTCGATCATGCACATAAGTGTCATATTTATAGGCCTACATGTGTTTGTGATATTGGATATCTAATGTCATATCATAGGCTTCACTATTAGATATGCAATATCATAGCTCTGATATCGGATGCTTGATATTGTAGCCAGTAAAAAGTGAATGTGTCATGCCCCCATGACTAACTAAAAACTTGTTCTCAAGTTAAAATAAGATGAGGATGGAGTTCCTTAAAAAATTGGGAGGTAGATTTACATGATGCTATTTACAAGACTTTTTATGTTGTAGTGGTGTTTTACAAAAATTACACAAGTCATTACATGACAACTTTAATAAAAAAAAACTTTGGTGAAGCTCATTGTAGTTTAAGTAGTTTTTGGTGGCGATGGCTCTTCCATCGGTTACTTCCCTTTGTCATCAGGCTTTTGAAATTTGTACTGGTTTAGGAGCACTTGAAGTTTCTCCTCTTCTATTTATAGGTCATGCATCCTCCATGCTTGTTGTGCAATGTGTGATGGAATGGGTACATCCCATGGGCATGACAATTGTGGAAACATCTAATTGGCTTTGACATACTAGGCTGAAAACTGCCTCCTCTCTTCTTCAAATGCCTTGGCCTTTTTATAGAGATCATGATAATTAGTTAATAGCTTAGCTAGGTTTGTTGCTACATCTTTCTGCCCTTGCTAGCCAACCTTTACTACTTCTAATTTAGAGTTTTTTACTTGAAACTTCTATAAAGCATCTTTACAATCCACAAACTCTTTCTCATATAAGGCATATGTGATTGCTACTTGTTGTTCTTATTCATTTCTAAGCCTTCATACTATTAACATGGCCAAGTTAGCATAATGGAGGTTAGCTAATCCCATGTACTCTTTTAGGTCCTCAATCTATAGGTTTTTTGTTTTTTACTTTCGCTTAGTGGACAAGGGCATAACCATCTAGGATGGATTGCTAGTCAAGATTTTATGCTAAAATGGAACTCATTCTAGGGTTTGCCATCTGCATTTATTTCTCATTGATTTACTTATACATGCCCACCTAATGAAAAAAGTGTTTCTTGAGTCTTTCATGTTTCTTTGCCTTATTCTACCATGCGCTTATTTCAATGGCTGACTTTTGATGGATGGTGTGTACCTCCTCCATTGAGTAGATTCTATTTTCTCTTACGAGGTGACTCATATCTCAGTTGATCCTCATTAGTTGTTCCTCTAACTAGTGGATGCTTTCTTCTAAGATGTTCTTCTACTTTTCTATAGTGGTCAACCTCATGTTATCAAGAGCAAGTTGTTTGTTTTTCTCATGTATTGTGATAAGTGCCTTAACATGTGCATATGTTTGGGCTTCTACTATAGAGGCATTCCATGCCACCTTCTCCTCCTCTGTCACTAGTTATTTATTCTACTCAATCAGGCTATTCAATTGCTTAGTTCTAAACATTTTTCTATTTGATTAGGTGCAATAAATTGAGTTGGATCTCTTCATTTAGCTGTCAGGGCTATAAGTTCTTGTTGTCATTTTATAATTTTGTTCTATGCATGCTTTGCACTTGTCTCTACCATGACTAGTTTTTCCTTGGTAGTGATGAGTTCATACTGTACTATAGTGACATCACTAGGGATGTTGAAGAGTGTTGTTATGACTTGCCTAGTTTGTAGTAGTTTATTGAGCACATCCTCATGATCAGTAGGAGTCATTTAGATTATAGCTAATGTTTAAACATCTCCAGCCATAGTTAGATTTGTTGATTGTACAACATGTACATTGAAAGACTCATTGATTTGATTGGTGATCACCTTCGCTACTCTCATTGCATCTTGGTGTTGCATTACCACAACTATGGCTCCTTCTCTAGTCTTTAGCACCACTTGGAATGATGTAACATTCCCAAAGATTTGTTGGCACCATTGTAACTCTCCTTGTACCTATATTGAGATTTTTTCACTTTCGGGTCTACTAAAACTATGGTTTGGATGGAATTGTCGATAACTCTATAAAGATTAGCCTCCTTGCTTGTTCCCTAACTGATTATTTTTGCAATTTGTTGTAAATGAATCATTGATGGTCGATAATTTTGCAATGGCGGTGGTGGGACTTACTATTATTTCTATTCATTTTTCTACTACTATTGTTCTTATTATTACTCTTGTTGTTTCTCTTGTTCTTGTTCTTATTACTCTTCACCATGATCTTTTCTAGGTGGTGTTGGTTTGAGCAATTTAGCATATGAAGCATTTTGGGCTCTCTTGGGAATGTCATTAGTGTATCCTAGGATTTCAGCTTGCTTGCACAACTTTCTAATAAGGTAAGGGAATGGAAGTATTAGCTTCCTTACCTTTCTTTTCTCAAACCATCTTTGAATTTCCATAAAATAGAGTTGTGCAAGGTTTGCATTGTATTTGCCCATCAAGATTGCACTTCTCTAGTCACATAAGTGGATAATCTCTTGAGTATAGGTGAAAATTTTAAAGTATATTCTTTCTTCCTAGGTTAGCTTACTATAGCCCTTATATTCTTTTCCATATGCTTGTTTTAGCCATAATTTTCTAGTTTTAGGATCTGATCAGGTGGATAGATGTGCTAGCATTGCCCTTTCATTGGGTATGTCAAGCACTTTAGCTATTTTCTTGATCAAGAATGAAACTAAGATTCCTCCAATATTAATAGTGGTATCCTCTTTCTTATTGTGCCTAAACTAGTAGGTTACCATGGGCCATAGTGGTGATGTTTGGAGTTGCATCCTTACTGTTTCAGGAACAAATTCCATGAACAAGCCAAAGTTCATCTCCATAATAACTGTGGTTAGGATGGATCTCTCCTAAATCGCTTGGAGGAAATCTTGTGGTAATGTGAGGCATTATCGTTGCATTGGTGGTTCTTTTAACTCTCCTTGAGTCGATTGTCCTATAACAAGAGTATTCTGATGAATGTTGAATGATTAGGCTTACTAATCTTCATATTCTCATTCTTTTCCTCCAATTTGGACTCTACCTTGGTCTCTTGGTCATTTGCTTGCTCCCTATGAGGGTCCTCCTTGTGCTCCTCTCCTTGGAACCATCTTCAATCATTAAGGATTAAAATTACTAAGGTATTTGCATTTATTCTTAATATTTTCATACCTTACTCATACCCTTAGTCACATTATGTTCTTAGTTTATGATTGTAGAGTTAGATAAATTTCCAAAAAAGTTACCTCAATAGTGTTAATCCCTTTATGACTCCTCACAGTTATCTACTTTGTTCTTATTTATGGCTCATTGTGATTGGTTATGGTTCCTTAGGAGCATTATTTGAATGTTTGTGGTGTTAATATGATTTATTTTTCATTAAAAGTTTCGCTTAGCTCTTCATACTTGTCCTTAAAATACCTTTTGAGTGTTAGAATTTTTCAAAAAATTAGCTCAAATTTTCCTCACTAGTAAGCCCCCACAACTAAAATGAGCACTTCATGATCAAATAAGTTTAAAAAGAATGAAAATTAGAGCAATATTGATGAAGTTATGGCTTGGGAAATTTAAGAGGTTAGAGCTCAGATTAGAAAAGAAAATTTCAAAGATCTTTCTTGTGTGCAAATGAGAAATGATGAAAATTTTAGCTAAGTTCCCACATATTTATACTTTTTTGATTGATTCAACATTGGGAACCTGACATCGGGGATTTTATATCGATGTAGACTCGATAACAATGATTCGATATCAGAGCCTAAGAAATTTGAATTTTCATGAGGGTTTGATGGAAAAATTAATTCTTTGGAATGTTTGGAAGGTGTTAAGATTACTTAAAGGGCTTAGATGATGGATATAGGCTTATTTTTGTCAAAAATTCATCATTGGAAGTTCTTAAAGAAAGAATCTTGGGTCACGAATGTTCATCAAATGGATAAGAAGGGTAATGGATTCATGTTTTTAGAATGAATAGTTTGAGATGATATGGGAAGTGCCTATTGACATTTTGTGATGTTGGAAGGTTCAAGATGATGTGGAATCACTTGGTAGGGATAAGATACAATGGTTATACAAGTGGGTTCTCCCTAAAGTAGGTTTCAACCCTTAATGCCCTTGTATAATCATGCTTAAAAGTGTCCTTAGGAATTGAAGGAGTTGAATGTAATGCATACCTATTTAGCCAAACACACATGTTAGTACCACCAAATTATGAAAATAATGCTATGTTTCACAAAACCACAAGTTATGACTATTCTAATAGTGAGGTGAAATGGACTTAGAAGGGATTGAAAAAATCAGGACATGAGGTATCTTACCATAGACATAATGAATTCTTGTGATTTATTAGTTGTTAAAGTAATCAGTAGCCTTTTTGTCCAAGATTCAAACCAAGTTCAAACCACATCCTAGTGACATTGCATTATTTCATCTCTTGGAATTACAATTGTAAGACTATCAATGTTGTAAGGAGTATTGTCACTTGGCATATTGTCCAAGGGAGGAGTTTTATTCACGACACTTTGTTTTTATTTTTAGATTTCTAACAAGCCACCTACCTTCAAGCATGAGTGACATGTCTTTCTAGTGGGACCCTCATAAATTTATTATGTGCTCTTTCATTTTTATTTGTGTAAACCTTTTAAGGAAGCACTTATTTTACTCTTACTTCCATTTTTCATTAGATCTACAAGGATATAATACAACCTTAGCAACATGATAGAACTCACAACAGTACTACAAAAGAATCCACAATTCCCCTGGATGACACATCCTTTTCATTCCCACTTGGTTCTTCTCTTTTTGGTCCAAGCATAATGATCACAGTTTTATTCTTAGTTGTATGATGGAAAATAATATCATTATGGCCATGGTAAGAACCTCTTATTAATGGAATGGATGGATGGATGATGTGGGCTCACTAGTTAAATAATCAATCTATTATGACTTGATAACATAGAGGAATCTTCACCTTATTGGACTACATCTTGCATTTATTTAGAATGTGTCTTATTAGTAATCAAAATTATTTATGAAGGGTACGAAAAAAAAGTATGAAAGGAATGAAAAAGATAGTAAGGATTGGAAAAATGTTAAAAGAATGAAAAATGTTGAAGAATTGAAAGATATTAAAGAATATAAAAAATTTAAGAATGTCAAAAATTTAAGAATAAGAAGAATTGTATCAAAGAATGTAAAAAAGTGAAAGAATTATTAAAAAAAACAAAAAAACATTTATTAATTCTAGAATCATGATAAAGCATCTACCTCATGACTAAACTCAGGGATGAGTATTTCGAAAATAATTCCTAGATCTCCTAGATTATACACTCTAGGTTGTTCACATACCATATTTATGGATTTGACTTTCTTGTTACTATCCCATGTGATCTTGATGGTAGTTGAATTTTGATCATCTAAATTCCTATTTTCTGTTTCTTTTGGTGTATGATTATGATTTATTAATTTAATTTTTGGGTCCTTAGTTGGAGTCATTTTCTTGGAATGGGAGTTTATAAGTGGACTAGATTGTTCCATGCATTGGTTGGGTAATTTTTGGTTCTTAGTTAGTGGCTATAGGATGTCTTTTGATTTTGTGGCTCCTATGCTCTCTTGCATGCATACTTATTATGGACTGTCATGAGGATTGTATTAACATTTTGAAGTTTCAATCTATGATTGCACCCTTTGTTTTCAGTAGTAATGTATGGAATTCACTATGTGTGTATGGCTCTGTGCATGTCTTCTTTAGAGATATCAATAGATAGATCCATTACACTTAGCTTATCATTGCTTGTGCTAAGCCATGCTCTTCCCATGATGATTGGAAATTCCTTATCAACATATTTTACGTTGATTACTAGAAAGTCTTCTAGATAAGACCAACCATTGACAATGATCACTACATTGTCTATTTGTCCCAAAAGAATTACGATAGACTAATATGTAAGCTCTAACATGATGTTGCACTCTTTTAATGGTTGTAGGTTCCATGCTTAATATGTTTTTTAAGAGATCATATTTACCCTAGAACCTAAGTTTAATAGAGCTTTGCATGGTAGATTTCTAGCTACTCATAGATAAATCAAAGGAATTCTTAGATTAATTCTCTTTTTCAAGAGTGGTCTTGCCTTTATCTAGATGGTGACAATTTGAGTAAGCATGATAGTATTTACATTTTTGTTGAATGATGTCGAAAACTTATTTTTTATAAGAGGATCTATCCTAGGAGAAGTTGGTCTCGATGAGGTTTTAACTCTACTAGCATTTCTTTGTTTGGCTTGTGGTATTGACGGTAAGATCCTCTACTTTTATGTTTGTGGCCCATGTAGGTTTCCTCTACTATGGTCATGAAGGTAATTCTCCTTGCATCACAAGTGGTGGCACTGGTGGTAAAGGATTTGGATTTTGATTTGAAAAATCAGCTACCTATGGATGCACATATGAGTTTGAGTTGGTCCTTGGTGGCATTGATATCTAGTATTTCGATGGATAACACTATAGAGTTTGAACAGTTATGTTTGTTGGTGAGATTGGATGCTAAACATAATATCCATAAGTTTTTGGTTGCCTATATGAATATTTTTTCCTTGGCGATGACATTGTCCATTTCTGTGGTTGCTACCATTATTATCGATATTGCTTATGTGGTTGAGGATAGGCTTCACTTGGGTAATAGGTTGACTGGAAAGGTTGATTGATATTATCTTGAGGATAAGAAAGTCTTCTAGACTCCTACTTTTTGATGAAGCTTGGATTAAGTGGATATACCCTAAATTCTTGCAAGTGGGGCATAATAGGACAACATCCCTTAGGATGTTCATACTAGCACACCTTACATCCTTCCTCTTCCTTTGAACTGGAGTTAGTGTACCCTTCAATAGTAGCAAAGTTTTCTTTGTACTTGTAATTATCTCATCCATGATCTCTTTCTTTCTTCTTTTCTTTCACAATCTTTAATGTTGTGGTGAATTTTTCATCCATTGAAGCCCAGACTTTACCTTAGTTGCTATATCATTGACTGATTTTTGAATAGGTAGAGTCTTTTGCCTAATGGCTTGGTCTAGGATTTCCTCATCTTGTGCATCTTAGACTCGTGCATCTCCTTTTTGGATTGGTGGATCTTTGTTGTACTCTTCAACTGATTCCCTTTTTCTTAGCTCATCCTCTTCTTTTGCAACTTGATTAATTAGTCTTTAAATATGATGGAAGGTCATCTCTAATAACCTACCTTGGATGTAAATCCTAATATTCTCTTTGGTTTTGCTCCACAATGCATCTACAATGTGCTTGAGCTATTTCATTGATGAGAATCTATGGCCTAGGCATTTGTACAATAGTGAATTATTTCTACCCATTTCTGCATTAAGGGTCTCATGAGTCCCTTGCTTCTATCCCTAGATTTGTCTTCGTAAGTTTGACACTTGTCAATAAGTCAAATATTAATCATTAAAGAGTTTGAGCATGGTACTATAGCATCTAATTGATTTAGGTTCTAGTGACCTATACCAGCTCTTTGCCTCCTTCACAAGTGTTTGGGAAAATAGCTTCAACTTTTGCCAATCACTTTTGATGTTTTGTAGGTCATAGGCATCATGGAAAGCTTGAAGGTGATGTTGTGGATTAGCATTGTAGCCACCTTCAAATATTAACATGTTGTTCATATCTAGCCATTTTATTTGGCTATTTCTCACATGCTTGGTTGGTATGTGGATAGCTTCCTAGATGTTTATCATGCTTCAGATTGCCATACTAGCTTCATCATCATGATTAGGTTCATATGCTTTTTTGTAGTGATGATCCATTCTATGATCATACCTTTCTTAATCCTCTCTTCTATCCCTTTGTCTCCTTCATTCATGTTCTTCATCTTTTGTATTAGAGTGTCTTGAATATTGGTCATGATGATCATGAGTTCTTCTTTTTTCGCTATCATAGTCTTGGTACTTATGTCATCTTCTGTTAGAGTCCTCTGATGATCAAGATGAGGTAGTAGGATAATGATGTTGGTTGGTTCTCCTTTCATAACTATTGTATGCTTCTTTATAGGATTTGACATGAACCCTTATGCTTGAGTCCTACTTATACCTTGAGTTAGTAGCCTTCCCCTTAGGTGTCTCTCTTAGAGTGGAATGAAGTTAGGCTTTGACAGGTTGCTCAAGAATAATGATAGGTGTTTTTGAAGGATCCTCATGGTGTGGTGGAGTTTCTCTAATATAAATGCATCAACATCAAGTTCTTTCAAGATAATTGAAGTGTTGACCTACTTCCCTTTGTTGTGTACATGTTTGATTCCCATGGCAACATCTCTTCTCATCTACACCTTTGTGGGATCATGGGGTGTTGTCATGTGTTGAGTCATATGATAACCTTCTTGGATCTAGTCCAAATGCATTCCCCTTAAGGTAGTTTGGAGCATGTTAAGTTCTACATGTTCTAGAGGTAGGACTATGTTGTCTTCCATGTCCCTCCACCTGATTTCATTATCTTGATGGTAGATGAAAGTGAAGTCTCGATGATAAGGGTTAGTGTGAGCATAAGTGCTTCTTATTTACATTGGCATTCTCCATTCTTCTTCATCAATGATTTTGTCATTGCTTCTTCTTGTCTCCTTGTTAACTCATTATTGTTCTTTATTTGAAGTAATATTATATTTTTTAGATGTTATGTTTTAACTATGCTTGTCTTGAGGTTTTAAGGATTAACTTTGTGTTTTAGATACAACGAACTTTGAGAAATAAATTACTAAGCATACATTGACATGTCCCTAGCAATGGCACCAATGATGAGTGATGGAGTAATCCAACACCCAACCATATGAGATACGAGTGTTCATGTGTAGCCTAATTGAATTCCATTGATAAGGTAATCTAGTTATTCTAGTAATTGGTTTAAGTTCACAATCATTGTCTTTCCAGATGAGCTAGTAAAATTTATGTCTATGGTTTAACTCGCAATGAGGTGTATGATAACTGATGTTGTATGGACCATATTACTCCTAGTAAACATAATGTAAATGAAGAAGTTCCTAAATCTAAGTGAATAGTAAATGAATCTAGTATATCCTAGGTGATGAACATTCATTTCTAATCCTCCACACACATCTTGGACTTATGTAATCATTATTGGGATTACCAAGTATTCCACTGGTAGGCGAACCAAGTGATAATACTATTGGATTACTAAACAATCACATTTAATGCTTGGAATCACTCATATCCATTTTGCTTAATAATAGTAAGAGTAAAGTTCATGTACAAGTGAATAGTAATTAGTAAGCTAAGTGAAAATAGTAAACATTAGTCTAAGTAAACAGTAAATAAATCTAAGTAATGCAAAGTAATCTTGATCTTTATTTTTGGTCATGAAACATGTCCAAGCACATTCCACTCAAATAAAGACTCTATTCAGTCACTTAACATCACATTGTGGGTATACATTTTTAAGTGCTAAGTATTAAATTCAAGAAAAGAAACTAATAGAATTTTGCTAAGGTTAGAATGAAACTTGATGAATTATGTTTTTTAGCAGCTGAGATATCTTAGCCCTGATAGCTTAGCCATGATATCTTAGCCTCGATATTGGATCTCATGCTATGTTATCGGATATCCAATATCACGGGATGCATGCCTACTTATAAATATAACATTTGGATGCATGATTCAACTAAGTTTCATTCCATCCTTAGGTAGACTCTTATAGTTTATTTTTTTAGCTTTAGCGATAGAGTGAATGGCTATAATGTGGTGTTGAGTAGTTGTATGAAATCTTTATTCGAGTAAAGTGTACTTGGGTAGAGTTTATGATCAAAAATAAAGATTGAGATTATTTTTCATCATTGCAACATCCACTTAGTTTTTACTATTTTACTTAGTGTATTTTTTACTACTTTCTTAGTTTAATCATTTACATTTCTTGGCACTTTACTTTCTTTTTCATTAGCAAAGTGGAATGAGTATGACTAGTTTTGACTATTTAAGTATAATCATTTGATAATCCCAGTAGTGTTATTGTTTGGTTTGCTAAGTAGCATAATGCTTAGTAACCTATTAATGGTTACATGAGCCCAAGGCATATATGGTAATAAGCTAGGACCGGATGTTCATCGCTCTAGGCTAGAGTAGATCTACATTATTGTCATTACTTAGATGTAGGATTATATTTCATTCTCAATTATGTTTATCGCTAGGAGTAAAATGGGCCTAATAACATCAATTATCATATGCCTCACTTTGGACTAAACCATACATGAGAAAGATACTAATAGTCCAAGTGGGAAGACATCATCTTGTGATTAATGCTTCACAATCTAAATGCCACAACTAGTTCCATCCATGGAATTCAATTGAATCATGAGTAAATGCTTGTGATTCATATGGTTGCGTGTAAGGGTACTTGTTGCTCATAATTGGTGCCATTGCCAAGAATGATGCTAGTTATCTAGATTAGTTATATCATAAATGATCACTGCAAAAGTATTATGATCTATCTTCTAGAAAATATTAATATTCTAAGTCACACACATTCAAACCATGTCTTCTTCACATAAAACAAAGAATGCATCACATGATGAAAACACTAGTAGGAGAAACGATAGGATATATACTGAAGTGAATTGGAGTGAAAAATCATAAGTAGGGGTTTCATATGCTCAATTAGACCCTTACTATACTCAAATACTATGTTTAAATAATGTAGATAATCCTAGAAAAGATGGAGTATGTCCTAGAATAAGAAGGGCCTCAAGGTTGAGGACCTCCTCCAAACTTAGAAGAGATAAATCAATGGACCATAGGGGGAGATATAGTAGCCATGGTGATTTTTTTAGTTCATCCTCTTCCTCTTCCTCTTCCATGTCTAGTTCTGATAAAGATGAATGTAGGTATTGAAATAGGGATTAAGATGAAGATAGAAGTAGAAGTAGATGAGATCATTAGTATGAGCATGAAAAAAATCATCATTATTAGATAACTAAAAATAGAAATTATTATCATGACATGTCTAATGATGATGGACTCTTGTTGGTTATTAGGAGCATGATGCAAATAATGGAGGTAGTTAGAATACCCCATTGACACCAAAGGGAAAGTCACATCAAAATGCTTGATATGAATAACATCCCTAAATATGTGGGAGGCTATAACTTTGTTCCACAACATCACTTACAAGCCTTCTATGATGCCTACACCTTATAGAACATTGAGAGTGATTGGCAAAAGCTTAAGCTCTTTCCTAGGACACTAGTTTATGAAACTAAATGTTGGTATAGATTGTTGGAACTAGATTCAATCCATCAATGGTCACAATGCTAGAACTCTTCAACAAGAAATACCAAACCTATGTAAGAGTGTCTAACCTAAGAAAACAAATCCAAGGGTAGAAGTAAGAAAAAAATGAATCCTTGGATAGATACTATTCACTACTATATAGATGTCTAGGCCATGATTTCTCTCAAAACAAGTAGCTTTTCCACATCATAGATGGCCTTCGTAACCAAACAAAAGAGACCCTCGGGATTTATGCCCAAGGTCAGTTATCTAAATTAAAAGCCCATGAGATACAAAGGCTAGTTGAGTAGGTGGCAAAAGGAGGAGAGTTACGTAAATGGGAGAATGTAGAGGAATATAACTGGGATCCAACTCTTCAAAAGAAATGGATCCATATTTATGATGAGGAAAAAGTGAAAGCTATTGATGAGGTGATTTCACAATAAATCTTCCCAATACAAAATTCTATTTCTAAGCTTAAAGAAAGGATAGATAAGATGTAGGAGTTGATGAATGAAAAAGTTACAACCTACATGAAAACCATAAAGGAGAATGTGGTGTAAAATAAATCAAGTGATCAAAACAAGAAAAGGAAAAAGAACAAAGAAGTAGGTAAGAACACTTATTGGAAAAAAGGAAAAAAAACTATAGTAAAAGAGGATACAAACTCAACCATAGAAGATGATGATGGATGTGACAGCTACCAATATGATCATCCAAAGGGCTATTTCCCAGTTATGTTACATCTACAAGTTTTTGGGACTTTTGCTTTGAATTCCAAGTTCATACAAAAGTAAATGCCTAGGAAATTACATTACTTAAAAGGTAATTATAGATAATCCTACCACTAATCATACTATTTTAGTGCAATGTCTTATTAGCCTCAACACTACTATCAACTGTAGTGGCAAACCCACAGTCATGGGGGATGTCATCAACAAACTGGCAATACCCTTATTGACAACTAGACTCGTATAACTACTATGTTCAATAACTTGTTTCTCCATATGGTTGTACTTCCTCTACCTCAAATCACTACTACTAGTCTCTAAAATATCATTGATCCATAATATCCCTTGTGGGATCAGCATCTCAAACCTTTTATCCTCTATGACATCCTTAATATTCTCATACTTTCCTCCACCATATGTCACCACCAACAACATAGGAAGGATTGACATCACAACATCAACAGAAGAATGCCACTTATGTTATGAACATACAAGTAAATGTTAACATTAGTAAATCTTAGCAAAAGTCTTGGAAATGTTCTTTCTTTAGGACAATTTCCACACATGGGCACAAAAATCACAAACTTATTGGCTCACCAAAACCAGCACAAGGCTAGCCGGTGCAACATCCTTCCTCACCAAAACAATGTCTTCCAATCCTACACAAGGGCCAACACCCATTACCACTCCAATGAAAAAAATAATAGATGAACCTATGATTGTGGAGAGACAAGAAATTCCACACATTACTAATGATAAAGAAGGGTGTGGTTGTGGATCGACACTTCAAAATATCAACATAATCATGACACCAACCCACACTAAATATGAAAGACAAGTGTATGTACAAGAGAGTGTAGGGGTCACTAAACCAAAAGAAACCTAGTGGTCATAAATTGAGAACCTAAAAGTATCTAAAACATGCATGGAAACATTTGAATCACTTATTAATTCCCATTCTAAGAAAATAACCCCAACTAAGAACTTACAAATGGAAATACTAAACCACAATCATACACAAAAAAAATGAAGAACTAAGGACTTATATGATTAAAATATAATTACCATTAAGATTACATGAGATGATAATTGAAAAACTAAGTCACTAAGGATGGCAAGTAAGAAATCTCAAGTGTATGATCTAGGGGAACTAGGATCCATTTTCCGAACACTTATACATGAGTTCAATCATGGGGGAGACACCAATCATGATCAAGAAATTAATAAGCATTTTTCAAATTTTTTGTTTACAATTTATTTTTGATTTGTAATTTTTTATTATGCCTTTTCACATTTCTTACCAATTTCCACATTCTTTGATATCTTTTCATTCTTTTATGCTTTTCCATTTCTTAAACCATTTGTAATACTTTGATATTTTTTTTCTTCTTTTTAATCTTTTTCATTCTTAATATCTTTTACAATTTTTTGTATTTTATTTACATATTACTTGTACATATTTCTATCAATTTTGAGTAAAACACATTAAATAAAGCAAGATGTAGTTCTAATAAGATGAAGATTTCTCTACGTTATCAAATCATAAGGGACTAATTATTTGTACAGTGAGACCACAGCACCCACCCATCCATTCCAATAATAAGAGGCTTTTATCATGACCATAATGATATTCTTTACATCATCAAATTAAGAATAAACTTATGATCATTATGCTTAGATAGAAAAGTGAAGAACTAAGGGGGAATGTGAAGGGTGTGACATCAACGGAACTTATGGAATCTCATAGACCACTATTGTATGTTTTATCATGTTTCTAAGGTTGTAATTATATCCTTGTAGATCTAATGAAAAATGAAACTAAGAGTACAATAAGTGCTACCTTACCATGTCACTGAAAAGACATGTTACCCATGCCTGAAGGTAGTCCTCTGGTAAGGTTGACACAAATAAAAATAAAACTCATGCACAAAATAAATTTTTGGGGGTCCCACTTGAAAGACATGTTATCCATGCCTGAATATAGATGACTTCTTAGGAGTTTCAAAAAATAAAATGAGGTGTAATGAATAAACTCCTTCCTTGAGAAAAATGCCAAGTGATGATACTCCTTGCAACTGTGATAGTCTTATGGTTGTAAATCTTAAAGTTGAAGCAATGTGATGTAACTAGATAGTGACTTGGACTTGGTTGAATCTTGGATAGAAAGGCTAATGATTACTTTAACAATCAATAACACATAATAATTTATTATGCCTATGGTAAGACATCTTAAGTNATAATTTTTTCCACTTGGTAACACTAATAGGTGTGTTTTGCTAAATAGGTATGTCTTACATTCAATTCCTTGAGTGCCTAAGGATACTTTTAGGTGTGGTTATAAAAGGGCACTAAGGGCTACTTGCCAAGTAATTCCACATCATCTTATGCCTTCCAAAATATCTAATAAACTTTCCATATCATCTAATAATCTATCTAAACATTATAAATTCATTATCCATTTCTTATCCATACCATAAAATTTCATTGCTTGACAAAAGAGTGCTCCATTTTTTACATCCTTCTTCAAATGAAAAATCCATTAGAAGAAGAGTTATTTGAATTTTTTAATCCCTACCTATAGAGCGAAGTATATGTGACTAGCCATAAAAAATGTTCCATCACAAAGCTATGCCACTACTAACATACTCCTCACAAGTGGAAGGGTTTCAATGACAAGGGTTTTAGTAGTGAGGGTTTCAACATTGATCTAAGGTAGCAAGGGGCTTGGCATTAATATTATGTGTAATGCTACTAGATTTAGTAGTTAATTCTTCAAGTGGAACCATTGCTTCTTTTCCATTCTATGAATTTCTTGATGATTTATATGAATCCATTACTTAGAAAATTTATACAAGGTATGTTTTCATGAAAAATTTGACTTATTTACCTTGTTTTTCAAGTTTTTAAAATCATTTAAATCTAGTTTGGAAAGATCAAGGTTTGGATAGTGTCCATGCTCTTTATTTGTTCATGAGCATTGAATAGTCCCTATGCCCAATCATACAAATCACTAGCATTCACTAAGCAATTCAGTTGAATTTCATAGACTTTAGCTCTCTATGTACACTAGGTCTAGGAAATGAATCTAACATACATGATTGTTTTTCTTGTGAAGTGCAAGTGTACAGTTAAGTGTAACTAAGGCATATGATTTTTATTATTTTATATTTATAATTTAAATCACCTAAGTGCTAGAAAATAAAGTAATTAAATGTTTTATTAATCTAAAAAGTAACTAATCTTAAGTAATCCTAACATAAGCATCCATTTCTATTTATCATACACATCCTGAACCATGTTGCAACAAACTAGGTTACCAGGCGTTAAGTGCTACTAGGATTATCAAACATTAACATATGATCAAAAAGGTCATACTTATTTGTATTAATTAATTGCTATTTAATTTTTTAATTTGATGAATTAAAGTAAATTTCTCAAATAACAAATGCATTAAGAAAACATTAAGCTAATTCCAAATGCTGCCAGGTTTGTGACGAAAGCTCGTAGTTATTGTTGGTCACATCGAGGTGCTTAGTCACATTAGTATTCAAATAAATATCCTTACACTTCTTACTCCTATTGTAGGCACATAGAAAATATTCTAACTATTAAATGAACAAAATGCAAGAGCTTCGCTAGGATACTAACTATGGAATGTCATAAATGCATTTGGTGAGTGAATATTTATAAGTAAATACAAACACTACATCAATGTGGTCATGTTAACTCATCAAACAATGCATTGATGTGACAACATCAATGAGATCATGTTGAGAACATCCCCTCGATGCAACGTAAGGAAGACACTTCATAATTTGTAAAACTCATTTTTGTATCTAGAATTTGTTGATTCAACGATAGTTTCTAAGGCCATTGATATCATTGTTTTTAGTCATCATCATGCTTTATTGATAATTTGAATATAGACTTAATTTAATCCAACATCTTAATGAATTTCAAAAGGTTCCTTGTTTTGTTGAATTACCAAATCTTTTATTAATTTTTTTAAAAATTGGAAAGCATTTTAAAACCCTCGCTACAACTACTGGTTTGTGTATAATTTAATATATGATTGAAATGGATCTTGATTCACTTAAGCAAGAAATTCTTTCATGTGCTAGCAAAATTGATTATGCATAGAAGGTTGTTTATTACAATCTTTCAAAGTCATATCACTATTGTCATTGAGAGGGTCACATATTTGATTCATGTTCTTTTATGCTATTTAAAAAGGCAATGCATACATGTTAATAATAAGCTACTATAAATGCTCCTAAGGCTTCTTCTACAAATGTTATAGATCCTACTAAGGTTTTTGTTAACATTTCAATAGTTAGGTCACCCCTTTCTTTTACTGTTGTTTAATAGAATGTATCTTTAAAGAAGGTTCTAATGAAATTGGTTTCAACAAGTTCTTCAATAACTAAGGGGAAATAGATATATCTTTCTCAAGTTTCACAGAATTCTATTGTTAATTCAAATGGTTTTCAAAAGGTTCTTCATAATAAAAAAATGTTTAGGAAGTCTATCTATTAGTTATTACATGCTAAATCTTTAGAATGAACAACATGTTGAGAATATTTTAACTACTAATAATTTGTTTGCAGTTATTGATCAAGATATAGAGTTAATATCTTTTGATAATGTTGATTTTATTGAGAGGGTGGGGGCTTCCTTTCCCTCTACCCAATGTTAATATTTTCATGGAATGTCCAATTTCCTACCCTAGAGAAAAGGATTTCTAGGATTTGCTGTGAGGATGAAAACCACAAAAGACATTCCCAAAATAGTTAGGGCCCTTCTTTTTATTGATTTAGAGTTTCTCCTCTTTGTAGGAATCCTTTTCCTTTGTACTTTAGATTTTTCTTTATTTATATATAAATTTATCTATATATAGTTTGACACCCAACATACTCCTTAGTAGTGAACAATGAGGTATTAGCCTATTGGTAAGACTTTTGATTTAGAAATGCCTAGTCATGAATTCAATTCTAGTGGGTGCTACTAAGGTAAGTATTAAATATATAGCCTCCCTTAGAAGAGATGAGAGTTCTAACCATTCTATTACACCACTAGGTTTAGTGATATGTTAATAACAAAAGTCAATGAGTAATGAATTTTAAACTTGAAATATTAATGAATGCATGTCAATGAGGCATTGTTCACTTGGTTAGAGCATATGATTTGGGGTTTGGAAGTCATAGGTTTAATTTGGAGTTTGTTGAAATACATGTCACTTGGGAAATTATAAAGTGTTGACCTAGTGGTAAGAGTTTTCACCTAGCAACCCTTGATCATAGGTTTAATTTCAATGGGTCATAGAGTTTTAAATCACATCTCTTTATCACTAAGCCTTTTTATCGACAAACAAAAATGAGTTCATGCAGTGGACATTTAAACAATTATAGCAATGCCATCATTGCCTCAGCAATGTGACCCAACTAGTGGTGGGACCAAAAAAATAGTTAATAAAACAAATATAATGATCTAAGAAGATCCAACCCTATTTAATTAAAGTGTCAAAACCTAAAAAAATTTAACTATAGGTACACCCTAAGACATATAGCCAATATGAGACTTTAGAAAAATTTTCAAGGATGATAAAGATGGTAAACTATGATTCAAACTAGTAGCCTTAGCTTGCAAATCCTTATTATAAAATTGATAAATTTTTTTATGTCTATGTAGATCCAAAGAATGTGTCATGTACTAACAACTTGAGCCACCTTTCATTAGCTTTGCAAAGGTGTTTCAAAATTAACACACTTTGAACCTTCATCCTTCCAAGTTGAAATTTTGTAAACCTTGATTTTTATTGTGAGTATATTAAAGGAGGCAATTTGATAGACAAGTAAAATACTCATATAGTTATAATTAATAGATAGATGACTTAAGTGGTTAGCTCATTGTTTAGGGTTTGATTCCAAGGGGTATGTTCATTTAACATGGTTATGTCTGTTTTGCTTATGTTTAAATTTTTCTTCAATGAATTTGATTTCCTAAGTTACTCTTAATTTTTTTAATTGATGTTAACATTCAAGTTCTTCTATGAATGTAGAAATTTTTTTTATTTCCTAAAACATAAATTTAAAAGTTAGTGAGAAAAAATTTATGGTAACTTCTTCTAATGATGATGCAACTAAGATACAAAATTTTGTTCTTATTGATGATGTACATTAGTTATTGGTTGTTGATCTTACATCACGATATGTGTTCATTCAAATTTTGGGTTATTTACTTGTAATTGAAGTTTTACTTCATAGTTAAATGATATGATTCAAAAGCAATATATTCAAGTCATTCATTCCAGGGACTATTTTCTTTTATAAAGATATAAATACTTCGATGATGCAGTGTGTTCTAGATATACGATCATTTATTCATAAACATGCAGTGTTGATCATTTGTAAGTGAACTCCAACTTTCAATGTTAAATCTAAAGAATATTCTCAAGTTATATGTTTTGTTGAGCTATGTAATTTTATGTTGATTTTTCATAAAGTTGAGTATGAAATTGTTAGTCTTCTTAATCCCACTAAGTATATGTGTTAGTCTTCTTAATTCCATTAAGTATATGAAATCTATTCCTATATCATTTGGTTTTTGTATAAGTTTTTTTTTCTAACATCAATAGTCTTAATTAGAAAAAGAAATTAGTATTATAAGTAAGAGGGAAAAGTTATAATTAACCAATTACATATTATAATCTTCTTAACTTTTGCAAATTTTGTCATCATGAATGATATTTGTTTAATGCATGTTCTTTTTTATTAAGAAAAAAAGATGTAGATAAAAAGAAAAACCAGGTTGAAGTTGTTGAGGAAAAGAAAAAATGTGTTAAATTTGAAAGTAGAAAAAAAATATAAAGGTAAAAATACAAAAAATAAAATTACTATTAATGATAAGAATGATCAAATGACAATAACGAAACCAATGAAAACAAAAGCTTCTATGAAACTTTCTACTAGTACTATTAGAAGTATTAATCACTCTAAATAATTAAAAAAAATTTCCTTATCTAACAAGAATACTATTAACTAAAAGATTAAAATTATTATTGATAAAAAAGTTGTAACTGATGGTAAATATTCTCAATGAAGAATTATCATTAAGTGACAAAGAAAAGGTCATCCAAAAGTTGTGTAACTATTTTCTAGCAAATCATTTTTTCTACAAATATTGATATTTCACCATAGCTTTCTACCTTGAATCCTTTTGCTCTTTTAAGTTCAAGCATGAATGTTGAAATTAATGTAAATATTGTTAGTACTGAACCATCCTCCCTATTAATAATTAATTTTCTTCTCTTAATTTTTCAGGGCATCATACACCTAAGTAGATATCCCTAAAATTAGAAGGTTTTTCCATTCCATATTATCTTTGATGTTTTTTTTACCTGGTATCAAATGCCAACAAAAATTTCATATCTTGATTAAAAGGTTGTGGGTTCTATTCTTATCTCTACTTATAGATATAGTAGCAGTGGGCTAGCTTTGTGGTAGGATACTCTTACTTAGTTGATCACATCTACCTTGCCATGAAGACAAGGTTTTGCCACTAGCTCAGATGTTCATTTACACAATAAAATAACAACAATAGAAAGATTATATGAATTAATGAACTGAAACTTTATTATGTTTGAAGACCCATAGGATCTATTGAACAAATATTGCATTTTCATAAAAAATAAAGATAAACTCTACCAATTGATTAAGAACCAATGGGAACATTAAAAAAAAATCATATAGGCCTTTTGTTATAATATTATAACACTATCTTAAATGGATTTTTTTTAGCAAAAGAAAGAAACATATGTAATTGATCTTCAAGGGCTCTGATCTACACAACCTACAAATATGCTCTTCTTGATGAAGTTGAATCCATCTTCCACTATCAACTCTAATATGATGAGAATTTAAGTGAAGCTTTCTAATAGCATTCTAATACTTGATGGGAATAGCAGCTAAGAGACAGTGAACTTTCACATCTAGTTTATTAGATCTAATGTGATGTAAATAAAATTGCCTCTTGCCTCCCACAATAGCCCACATTTATGTTAAATCCTTTTGCTTGACTAGTTGGTGAATATGCTTAGGATGTTTTTGCACATCCTCCTAAGAGATATTTCATTTTCTGAATCATTGTATTCCTTAAAAATCCTAACCATGATCTCGTAAATCCTCAAGAACTACTTTAGAGAATTTTTATTATCTTGAGATATGAAAGTTATGAGAGTATGTAATAAATTGACATTAGACATTTGCTTCAAAAGGTAATAAATTACATTCGCATAATAACATTGAGTAAGGTATTTGTATTTTCACATTTAAGTCATTAAGAAATATTTTTTTCATTCTTTTAATATATTTTCATAATTTAGTATTGAATCCAAGTCTCCAAATAATACATCGATATAATATAGTAATAGATGATACTATGAAAAATTTGTCTTTTGATCTTCTAAGCCTAGAGGCCTAAATCCTTGCACTTATTTTCAAAAGTATATAGAGCCTTAAAACCTCTTGCTATTCTTTCTTTGATGTCCTTTTCCCACATGTAATTATTTATATAAATGAGATCCAAAATCTACTATTTTCATATTGGTACTTTTAAAATGGAGGTTATACTAATTATTTATTATACCCTAGATTATCAATTTGGTTTTATCTATGCGCACATAAAGACTAAATGAATGACAATAATTTTATAAAATTTACAACATATTTTGCATACCTTCTATAGTAGTGAAGATCAAGGCAATATCATGTGCATATAAAAAAAATATTCACCACTTGGGATCCAATTTTGATAGCATGACTATCTTGCTTGTTGTATAACCATTCCTACATTTCATCAATAAAGATACCAATTAGAGAAAGTGGTCAACCTTAATTAACTCCAATTTTTCTCTACAATTGAAATTATTTCTGTGAATTGTTGTTTGTAAATTCAATAATCACTTCCTCATATAATCTTTGAGTTGTTGTAGTCAAATCTTAAGAAATGCCAATTTTATGCAAGCATAAACATAGTTTTGTATGGACCACCAAATCATATGCTTTTGAAATATTAATAAAATAGAAAAAGCCTATTTTATTGGGCATTTTTGAAAACTCCATGTAATGTCTAAAAGTAACTAAGTGATTAATAATGGAGTGGTTTTGTTTGAAATTTGCTTGACATCTTGCCCTGACGTGGATACTTTCAACCCAAGAACTGATTGCCTTTTCTAGCAAAGTGCCGAACAACTTAGCAAAAATATTACTCACAATGATCATTCGATAATTGTTCAAATTATTTATGCTCCTTATTATGTAACATGATAGCTTTACTAGTCTTCTAATGTTGATTTAATCATTGCTCCATTACTGAATTAATTTGTGCCAAAATTTTCTATGAATAGTAGATCTTGTCCACTTTAATAATTTTGCATATAAACCATTTGAATCTATAGCTTTGTGAGATGGTAGCTTTTCAATAGCCTCTGTGACTTTTTCAAGAGTAAATTAGAGAGGTGATTATTGTATAATAGTAGTAGAATTATTATCTTATCATGTAAATAGCTTATTATAAAATAAGAAAATACCTTAAAAATTAAATGATGAATAGGCTTTATGACAAAAACATTTCCAAAACTATCTAGGTTCCTTTTTAATGGTCTAAGCAAAATATTCTTGTTGATCATGATAAATTTCCTTCTCTTGGTTCTAATTAAGTATTTATATGACTTAACTAAATATTGTTTGTGACTCTTATTTTCATTCTAAATATTTTTCCTAGCTTGCATGAAATCCTCATCAAATGAAGTCTTCTGAGCATCTTGTCGTTGTGAATGCATAGCTTACTTAGCCAATGTAAGAAAAATTTGTTCAAGCTCCTTATGTCATCTTTCTAGATTCCATTTGTTATGTGGTACATTCATATATTTTGTCTCACCTACTAGGGTGAGTCTATATCACCATTTTTTTATATTCTTATATTTTTGTTGTCTAACAAATAATTAGAATTTGTAACAAAAACTTAACATGATGATGATAAGACTCTACTAAATCTTCTCCAACTTTCAACAAAAGTCATTCATTTATATATAATGTGGGATTATATATGATATTGCATCTATTATAAGTAATAAAAACTAAACAATTAACCTATTATAATAGAACATTGTATTACTTTGATGAACAGTGAGTATACCCTACGCCCAACCATACGAATCACTCAGTGATTCGATTGAATTTCACAGACTTTAGTTCTCTTTTATGTTTAAAGTTACGTAAGAATAAAGAATAAATTATTCAATCACAAAATTAATCTAATAACTAGCTAACACTCAACTAATCCTAACATAAGCATCCATTTCCACTTGCTGTATACATCCTAAACACGTATAACGCTACTAGGTTACCAAACATTAAGTGTTACTGAGATTACCAAGCATCAGACATATGCTTGAAGTGGTCATACTTATGCATACTATTAAATCGATATTAATTAATTACATACTTAATTACTTAAAAAAATTAAAGTAAATTTCTTGAATATCAAATGCATAAAGGAAATAATTAATCTAGTCCAAGTGCTACAAGGTTTATTAGAAAAGCTTATCTTTATTGTTGCACATATTGAAGTGCTCAAGTACAACAATGCCTAAATAAAGATCCATATATTCTTTGACTCCTACTACGGGCACTCAAAAAATATTCCAACTTTCAACTGGAAAAAATGCTAAAGCTTCACTACAACTATCAAAAGTTATGCCATAAATGCGATGTGAGGGTGCACATTTATAGGTGAAGTAGTATGCCCCATCAATGGGTATACATTGATAGGTCAAACCCTGCATCAATGGGATCACATTGACAAGATCCCATCGATGGGGTTGCATTGACAACATCCCATTGATGTAGCCAAACCATGATGGCTCATAATTTCTCCATGACTGAATGAAAACTTTTCCTCAAGTTCTTTACATAATTTGGGAAGGTATGAAATTATTGACTGACTATAGACAAAAAAAACAAACACAACAAAAACTAAGTGCCCAAGTATATGGTTTATCATCATTACAAAATTTTGGTAATCATGATAAAAAATTGAACACTAGGATAAAACTAATAATCACAACTCCTCGGATGGTGTGAAGACGATAAAGAAGTTCAAATAGTCCCAAGTGGTGGAGGCTCTTTAGGCTCCAAATGATATTCTCTTTCTTTGGGTGCATGCAATGGTTAAGGTGGTTGCTGTGATTATCCTATGGTAGCTACAAGTTCTAGTAGAATATGGAAGGTAGTCAATAGTTCCTGCATATTCTCCTCCTTAAGGGATCATTCACAATCCACACTACATAACCAATATGGACCGAAATGGGAATATCCCATGAATAGGGCTTTGTGGGGAATAACTCCTTGACATTCATGAACCAAGTAGTGAACTGTTTACATTCGATGTTGAACATTCTGAATGCATTTTGTAGCTCTTGGTATTCATTCATCCTTTTGGCCTTATTCTTAGTGGTTGATTGTTAATCAAAGAACTTTGCCTTGAGAACCTCAAGTTTTGAGTTTGCAATCTCAAGGTTCTATTTGGCCTCTTTATGATGCTTGAAATTTTCCTTACACAATAAGTACAATTTGTCCACTTTTTTTTCCAATTTTGACCACAGCCTTCTAGTAGTCATCATTTTCAATTTTGCATATCGAAGATTGTTAAGCTTCATGTAATTTTTCATCTCTTTGATCTATAGCTCTTTCATGTGGATTTATGCCTTATTGTAATTATTCAACACATCAAAGATAGGCTGCCCAACATCACCTCCTTCCTTGAGCTACTGGAGGGCCTCATTGATTTTTGCCTTCGTCATCTAGATGTGTTTCTTATTAACTTCTTTATGTAGATCAACCTAATCTCTATAATGGTTCTTGACTCTATCAAATTTAAGAGCCTCATTCTTCCAAACATCTATCTTTAATGCAAGTTTTTAGCAAAGGACATTGACTTTCTTCATGGAGAGGTTTCTATTTTCAATTGTCAATTTCCTTAATTTATTATTTCCCTTGGTTAATAGCTCCTACTATTTATGGATAAAATTTTTCATTTACTGCTTTTATGCATCAACATTCCATAGGTGATGATTCTTGACAATCAAGATCTCATTCTCATGGAAAGTTTGAACCAAGTCCTTCTAAATGTTGTACATTGTGGCATTGGCCAAGAACTAGTCAAGGACTGTAGACTTCTTAGCATCCTCAACCTCTTTGAGTCTTTTTTGAAGTTGTTGAAAAGCTTCATCATGTGTTTGTGCTGGGTTGAGCAATGCTAAATGGCTTGGTCTAGGGTTTCCTCATCTTGTGCATCATAGACTTGTGCATCTCCTTTTCGGATTCATGGATCTCTGTTGTACTCTTCAACTAATTCACTTTTTTTAGCTCACCATCTTATTTTTCCACTTGTTTAATTAGTATTTAAATATAATGGGAGTTCATCTCTAATAACCTACCTTGGACATAAATCCCAAGATTTTCTCTGGTTTTGCTCCACAACCCATCTACAATGTGCCTGAGTTATTCCCTTGGCAAGAATTCATGGCCTAGGCATTTGTGCAATAGTGAATAATATCTACCCATTTCTACATTATGGGTGTCATGAGTCCCTTGCTTCCATCCTTGGATTTGTCTTTTTAAGGTTGATACTTGTGAATAAGTCTAATATTTATTATTAAAGAGTTTGAGCATGGTACTTTAGCATTTGATTGGTTTCGGTTCTAGTGACTTGTACCAACTCTTTGCCTCCTTTACAAGTGTTTAGGAAGATAGCTTCAACTTTTCCTAATCACTTTTGATGTTTTGTAGGGCACAAGCATTGTGGAAAGCTTGAAGGTGATGTTGTGAATTAGCATTGTAGCCACCTTCAAATATTGGCATGTTGTTCATATCTAGCTATTTGATTTGGCTATTTTTCATGTGCCTAGTTGGTGTGTGGATAGCTTCCTGGATGTTTATCAAGCTTTAGATTTCCATAACGGCTTTATCATCATTATTAAGTTTGTATGCTTTACTGTAGCAATGACCCTTGCTATGCTCATAACTTTCTTGATCCTCTTTTCTATCCCTTTGTCTCCTTCATTCATGTTTTTCATATTTTGTATTAGAGTGTCTTGAATATTGGTCATGATGATCATGAGTTGTTCTTTTGTCACTATCATAGTCTTGGTACTTATGTCATCTTTTGTTAGAGTCCTCCAATGATCGTGATGAGGCTGTAGGAGAATGATGTTGGCCAGTTCTCCTTTCATAACTCTTGTATGCTTCTTTGTAGGATTTGACATGAATCCTTAGGCTTGAGTCCCACTTATAGCTTGAGTTAGTAGCCTTCCCCTTATTTGTAACTCCTAGAGTGAAATGAAGTTGGGCTTTAATAGGTTTTTCAAGTCTAATGATAGGTGTTTTGAAGGCTCTTCATGGTTTTGGTGGATTTTCTCTAAAATAAATGCATCAACATCAAGTTCTTCCAAGATAACTAAAGTGTTGACCTACTTCCCTTTGTTGTGTACATGTTTGATTTTCATGGTAGCATCTCTTCTCATTTGTACCTTTGTAGGATCATAGGATGTTGTCATATGCTAAGTCATATGATAACCTTCTTAGATCTAGTCCAAATGCATTCCCCTTAAGGTAGTTTGGAGCATGTTAAGTGCTACACATTTCGAAGGTAGGACTATGTTTTCTTGCATGTCCATCCACCTCATTTGATTATCTTGATGGTAGATGAAAGTGAAGTCTAGATGATAAGGATTACTGTGAGCATAAGTGCTTCTTGTTTGCATTGGAATTCTCCATTCTTCTTCATCAATGATTTTTTCATTGCTTCTTCTTGTCTCCTTGGTAGGTCATGGTTGTTGTTTTTTTGAAGCCATATTATATTTTTCAGATGTAATGTTTTAACTATGATTTTCTTGAGGTTTTAAGGATTGAATTTATGTTTTAGATGCAATGAAATTTGAGAAATAAATTACTAAGCATACATTGACGTGTCCTTGGCAATGGTTTCAATGATGAGTGATGGAGTAATCCAACATCCAACCATATGAGATATAAGTGTTCATGCGTAGCCTAATCAAATTCCATGGATAAGGTAATGTAATTATGCTAGTAGTTGGTTTAAGTTTGCAATTATTATCTTTCCATGTGAGCTAGTAAAATCTATGCATATGGTTTAACTCACGATGAGGTGTATGATAACTAATATTGTATGGGCCATATTACTCCTAGTAAACATAAGGTAAATGAAGTAGTTCCTAAATCTAAGTGAATAGTAAATGAATCTAGTATATCCTAGGTGATGGACATCTATTCCTAGTCCTCTACACACATCTTGGACTTATGTAATCATTATTTGGATTACTAAGTATTCCACTACTAGGCAAACCAAGTGATAATGCTACTGGATTACTAAACAGTTACACTTAATGCTTGGAATTAGTTGCATCCATTTTGCTTAATAATAGTAAGAGTAAATTTCATGTGAAAGTAAATAGTAACTAAGAAAATAGTAATTAGTAAGTGAACTAAAAATAGTAAAAATTATTTTAATTAAATAGTAAAGAAATCTAAGTGATGTAACAATGATGCAAAGTAATCTCGATCTTTATTTTTGGTCATGAAACATGTCCAAGTACATTTCGCTCAAATAAAGACTCTATTGATTCACTTAACATCACACTATGGGCATACATTGCTAAGTGCTAAGTATTAAATTCAAGAAAACAAACTAATAGAATTTTGCTAAGGTTACAATGAAATTTGATGAATTGTGTTTTTTAGCAACTAAGATATCTTAGCCTCAATATCTTAGCCCCAATATTGGATCTCATGCTATGTTATCAAATATTTGATATCATAGGATGTGTGCCTACCTATAAATACAACATTTGAATGCATAAGCTGAATAAGTTTAATTCCATCCTTAGGTAGACTCTTACAGTTTATTTTCATAGCTTTAGTGATAGAGTGAATGTCCATAGTGTGGTGTTGAGCAGTTGTATGGAATCTTTATTTAAGTAAAGTGTTCTTGGGTACAGTTCATGACTGAAAATAAAGATTAATATTGTTTTTCATTATTATAACATCCACTTAGTTTTTACTATTTTACTTAGCATATTTTTTACTATTTTCTTAGTTTAATCATTTACATTTCCAGGTACTTTACTTTCTTGTTCATTAGCAAAGTGGAATGAGTATGACTAGCTTTGACTATTTAAGTATAATCATTGGGTAATCCTAGTAGTGTTATTATTTTTTTTGCTGAGTAGCATAATGCTTAGTAACCTAGTAATTGTTACATGAGCCCAAGGCATATATGGTAAGCTAGGACCAAATGTTCATTGCTCTAGGCTAAAGGAGATCTACATTATCATCATTAATTAGATGTAGGATTATATTTCATTCTCAATTATGTTTATTGCTAGGAGTAAAATGGGCCTAACAACATCAATTATCATATTCCTCACTTTGGACTAAACCATACATGAGAAAGCTACCAATAGTTCAAGTGGGTAGACAACGTCTTGCAATCAATGCTTAACAATCTAGATGCCACAACTAGTCCCATCCATGGAATTCAGTTGGATCATGCATGAACGCTTGTGATTTTTATGGTTGGGTGTAGGGGTACTTACTGCTCATAATTGGCATCATTGTTGAGAATGGTGCTAGTTATCTAGATTAGTTATATCATAAACGATCACTGCAAAAGTATTAATGATATATCTTCTAGAAAACATTAAGTTTTTAAGTCACACACATTAAAACCATGTATTCTTCACTTAGGACCGAGAATGCATCACATGATGAAAAAACTAGTAGGAAAAATGATAGGATATATATTGAAGTGAATTGGAGTGAACAATCACAAGCAGGGATTTCATATGCTCAATTAGACCCTTACTATACTCAAAGACTATGTTCAACTAATGTAGATAATCCTAGAAAAGATGGAGTATGTCATAGAATGAGGGTCTCAAGGCCAAGGATGTCCTCCAAACTTAGAAGAGATAAATCAATGGACCATAGGGGAAGATATAGTAGCCATGGTGATTTTTCTAGTTCATCATCTTCCTCTTCCTCTTCCATGTCTAGGTCTGAGAAAGATGAATGTAGGTATATAAATAGGGATTAAGATGAAGATAGAAGTAGAAATAGATGAGATCATGAGTATGACCATGAACAAAATCATCATTATTAGATAACTAAAAATAGAAATTATTACCATGACATGTTTGGTTATTAGGAGCATGATGCAAATAATGGAGGTAGTTAGAATATCCCACTAGCACCAAAGGGAAAGTCACATCAAAAGGCTTGATATGAATAACATCCCTAAATATGTAGGAGACTATAACTTTGATAAATCCCTTTTAATATAACTTTGACAACTGCAAAAAGGGAAAAAAACTATAGTAAAAGAGGCTATAGACTCAACCATCGAAGATGATGATGGATGTGACATCTACCAATATGACCATCCAAAGTGTTATTTCCTAGTTGTGTTACATCTACAAGAGTTTAGGGCTTTTGCTTTGAATGCCAAGTTCATACAAAAGCAAATGCCTAGGAAATTACCTTACTTACAAGGTAATTATAGATAATCCTACCACTAATCATACTATTTCAATGTGATGTCTTATTATCCTCAACACTATTATCAACTACAGTTGCAAACCACAATCATGGGGGATGCCATCAACAAACCAGCAATACCCTTATTAATAGTCAAACTCATTTAACTACTATGTTCCACAACATGATTCTCCATATGGTTGTACTTCCTCTACCTCAAATCACTACTACTAGTCTCTTGAATATCATTGATCTATAATATCTCATATGGGATCACCATCGCAAACCTCTTATCCTCTATGACATCCTCAATATTCTCATACTTCCCTCCACCATATGTCACCACCAACAACATAGGGAGGATTGAAATCACAACATAAATAGAAGAATGTCACTTGTGCTATAAACATACAAGTAACTGTTAATGATAGTAAATCTTAGCAAAAATCTTGAAAATGTCCTTTCTTTAGGATAGTTTCCACACATGGGCACAAAACTCATAGACTCACTGGCTCATCAAAACTAGCATAAGGCCAACTAGGTGCAACATCATTCCTCACCAAAACAATGTGTTCCAATCCTACATAAGTTCCAACACCCATTACCACTCCAATGCAAAAAATAATAGATGAACCTATGACTGTGGAGAGACAAGAAATTCCATGCATTACTAATGATAAAGAAGGGTGCAGTTGTGGACTGACACTTCAAAACGTGAACACAATCATGACATCAACCCACACTAGATATGAAAGAAAAGTGTGTGCACAAGAGAGAGTAGGGGTCACTAAACCAAAAGACACCTAGTGGCCATGGGACCATAACTAAAAAAATAAGTCACTAAGGATTGCAAGTGATAAACCTCAAGTGTATGATCTAGGGGAAGTAGGGTCCATTTTCCAAACACTTTCCTGTGAGTTCAATCATGGGGGAAACACCAATCATAATCAAGGAATTAATAAGCATTTTTCAATTTTTTTTTTTACAATTTCTTTTTGATTTCTAATTTTTTATTATGCCTTTTCAAATTTCTTACAAATTTCCACATTCTTCGATATCTTTTCATTCTTTTGTACTTTTCCATTTCTTAAAACATTTGCAATAATTTGATATTTTTTGCTTCTTTTTAATCTTTTTCATTCTTAATATCTTTTACAATTTTTTATACTTTGTTTACATATTACTTGTACATATTTTTATCAATTTTGAATACAACACATTAAATAAAGCAAGATGTAGTTCTAATAAGATGAAGATTTCTCTACATTAGCAAATCATAAGGGACTAATTATTTGTATAGTAAGATGACATCACCCATCCATCCATTCTATCGATGCAGTTTGACCTACATCAACGATGCCTCATCAATGTAGTGTCTGTTTGTTGCTTATAAATACACACCTACCCATCACATTTATGGAGAGTCTAGATTTTAATTGTAGCGAAACTCTTGCATTTTTTCCATTCAAAAATTAGATTTTTTTCTGTGAGTGCTCGTAGTAGGAGTCATTGAGTGTATAGATCTTTATTCGAGGATTATTGTACCTAAGCACGATCGTGTGTGTGGTAATAAAGATGAGCTTTTTGATAAACCTTGTAGCACTTTGGATAGATTAGCTCTTTTATTTATGCATTCAATGTTTTCTATTATTTGTTAATTATCCTTAATTATTTTGCAATTATTTTCTAACAATTGAGTTAATGAGATTATTAACCTAGATAGATTAAATACATAAGTACAACTGCTTAGAGTGTAACACATATTCACTTGGTAATCTCAGCAGCATTATTGCTTGGTACACCTAGTAGCATAGTGTTTGGTCGTCCAGTAGTGGATACGTGGGTTCAGGATGTGTATGGAAAATGGGAACAGATGCTTATGTTAGGATTAGATAAATTTTAATTAATTAATTAATTTATTAAGATTAGTTAATCAAATTCCTTTTACTTGCATTTCAAGCACCTAAAATATAAAATGCAAAATGATAAAAATTGAATGCCTCAGTTACACTTAACCATACCAACGAATGTCACAAGTGTAATTGGGAGGACAACAATTGACCTTAAGGCTAGATTCACTTCCTAAAGGGCTAGTGCACTGGAAACAATAAAGTCTACAAAATTTGACCAAGTCATGCATGAACACTTTGTGATTTATATAGTTGGGCATAGGGGTACCTCACCACTCATCATTGGCATTATTGTCGAGGACTTTGTTTGTGGAACATGTGCTATTTAGGTCTAAGTGAATATCACTAATATCATTGTATGAACGTAAGGTCATAACATTCCCACTATACATAAAATTATAAAAGCACACTCACAATTTCATTTTTTCTTTTTTTTACAAAATGTCTTCTTCTTCTCGTAAGCATGACAATAGTAAACCACTGGTCCCATAGGAATGCAAGGTGGTATACACTCATCTAGATGAGTTTGTGCCAAATTTCACCTTTATCCTACATCAGGATGAACAAATGCGATGACATGATATGGAGGGCAATGTTGTTTTGCCCCCCAATAGATCTATGCCAGGAATGCTAATTAAAACCCTTAAGAAGTTGTAGATAGAAAATCTTCATGAGTACGTTGTGGATGGATATGACACTCAGAACTATCATCCTGCTAGAACACAACATAAGCAAGATAAACGCTAGGAGAGACTCCATGAAGACACAAAGGAAAAACATTATACTAACCCCTTATTCCCACTAGATTAAGAGGACAATGAGGATCCTTCCTTGGAAGGTTCTCAACATGAAGATTCTCCACCCCTTGCTAATTATGGTGAGGGTGTGCACTTTTCCCTATGATCAATTATTCATAAACCAGATTCAAGGAAGAGTGATAGCCAAGTTAGGGAATTAGGTGAACATCACAATTACAAGGGATCTAATGATGGAGATCATAAAAATCATAAGAGTGATGGTGGAAATCCACCTCCCTCTTCATCCTCTTCATCTAATTCTAAACTTTCCTCTTCATTTGATGGTTCTCATAGAAGCCACTATTGAAACAACCATGATGAAGGTGATCGACGAAATGATAATGACCATGAAGGCCATCAAAATTGAAGGGGTGGCTAAAACCATCATCGACATCACCAACGCAGCGATGATGATGAACCTCTACTAACAACTCAAAGTATGCTTAACATTGTGGAGGCAATAAGAATTCCAACTAGGCATATGAAGGATAGTCAGATCAAGCACCTAGATATGAAAAATATCCCAAGATTTATGGGGGATAAAACTCTGATCTACAAACACATCTGCAAGCTTTTTAAGATGCTTGTGCCTTACAAAACATCAAGAACGAGTGGCAAAAACTCAAGATTTTCCCAAGGGCACTCATTAAGGAAGCTAAAAGTTGGTATCGGTCCTTAGAACTAGAATCTATTCAAAGATGGAGTACCAAGTTAGAACTATTCAATGAAAAATATCAAATGTACTCCAAAGTGTCTAATTTGAGAGTGCAAATCCAAGGTTGAAAACAAGGAGCACATGAACCCTTGGATGCCACCATGGACCAATACTATTCACTCCTACATAGATGTCCTAGCCATGGTTACTCTTATAGAGAACAACTTTGCCACATCATAGATGGACTTAAGGTAGAAACAAAAAGAACCCTTGGGGTGTATGCCCAAGGGAGGTTGTCTGAAATGAGAGCTCATCAAATCCAAAGGCTAATTACGTAGGTAGTAGAAGAAGAAGGTGAGCTACAAAAAAGGAAGAGTGCTAAAGAGTACAATAGGGATCCATCCATCAGAAAATGAGAGGTTTGATTTTGTGATGAGGAGGAGTTACCACTTGATGAAGTGGTGAATAGAAAGACCTTGCCTATCCAAAAATCTATTTCTTACATTTTAGCCAAGGTTGATAAGTTATGGGACTCTTTGGATGAAAACTTTCAAATTGCTTTGAAGATTGTTGAAGAATCCAAAGAGCAAAATGGTGATCATAATTGTAGATGATAAAAAGAAGCTAAATGTGCCTACCAAAGAGGTAAGGACAAAGCTGCTACAGTAGAGGAAGTTGTGGAGTCTAATTCTAATGATGAAATTGAATGTGAAATCTATCAATATAAACATTAATGAGCAGTGAGGTACCCTTATGCTCAACCATATGAATATGAGCATGTACACACAATCTAGTCGAACTCTGTAGACAGACTAGTTGTGGCATCTAAACAGTTATACATTGATTGCAGTTCACTATCTTCCCACTTAGACTAGTATTTGCTTTGTCACGTATGGTTTAGTCCAAAGTGAGGTGTATGATGTGATTCCTAACACTAGGCTACTCCTAGAGACAATGGAAAATAATCTTGATTTAAACTAATAAATAATGGAAAATAAAATATAAACTAGCCTAAGTGCAATGAGCATCCATCCTTAATCATCCATATGCATCTTGGACCTCATGTACTACTTTTGGGATTACCAAGCGCACATTACTTGAGCACTCCTAGATCTGCTACTGGGTTACTAAGTAGTTATACTTAAATGTTCATGATTAAGTTGTACTCATTCCGTGTTAATCAACAGGAAGTGTAATTGACAATAAAGGAAATATGAACTAAAAAGAAAACAATAAATATTTAACAGTTAAAGTAATTAAAAGCTAAGTGAATGCTGCAATGATGGAGTAATCTCAATCTTTATTACTGATCATGTATGTGTTCAAGTATGTCACACTTGAACAAAGGTTCTGTACAATTACAAGCATCACACTACGAGCATGCACTAGGAAAAGGAATTGAAAACTGACTAAAAACAGACAAAAAGACTCTACCCTAAGACTTACCAACCAAAGACTCCTTCCCATATGCTTGAGTGTTGTATTTATAGGCCAACATAGGTATCACAATATTGTGTATACAATATCATATCTAGGCTAAGATATCAGGTACCCAATATCTTGTACTCAATATCATGTACCTAATATTAGGGCCTCGCAAATCGCAATTCATCATACCATCACGATTGAATAAAAACTCATCCTCAAGTCAAACAAAGTGAGGAACAAGTTCATTCAATTACAAAAAGTGGATAGGTATGGAATTATTGAATGACCATGGATTGTTTCATGCTGCAGTGTGGGATTAGACAAAATTTATACACAGACACAAAATACAAAACTTGTGGAACTCATGTGGTTCTGGGTGGTGGTGGCTCCTCCATGGGTTCCTTTCCTTTGTCTTGTACTCCAAGCTTCTAAGATTGATATCATTGAAGAAGCACCTAAAGTTTCTCCTCTTCTGTCTAAGGATCATAAGTCCTCCATGCTAATGTTCCAATGTTTGATGCAGTTAGCACTTCCCACAGACATGGCAGCTGTGGGAACATTTGATTAGCTTTGACATACCATGCTGCAAATAGCCATTGTTCCTCTTCATAGGCTTTGGCCCCAACCTCTCCACCTTTTTCTTGGCCAGATTGTGTAGTGACAGGATTTTCTTGATGGATGCTGAATGATTGTGCCTCCTACTCTGCATGTTCTACATGAGGTCCTTGGCCTCTACCTCCTCTCGAGTGTTTAGTTGAACCTTCAAAAGGTTCTCCTTGCTATCCTCTTTTAGAGGCCATCTATAATCACACAAGGACCAATTATTAGTAAGGTTGCTTAAAGAAATTTGGTTATCTTATACCTTACTCATTACGTTTAATAAATGTTTAGTTTATTACTTAGTGTGATTCTAGAGTTAGAGATTTTTCAAGGAAGTTGCCCTAAAAGTTTAATGTCAGACCTAATCTGTTTAGGTGACACATAAAAGGACATGTAATGGTTTTGAGGAACGTTCAATAAAATGATGACAAAGAAAAGAATAGATTTGGTAAGGAAGTACTGAGAGGGTATAAAATGATGTGGTGGTGTGCAACAAGTACAAGTTACAAAAGTCATACAAGTGGATCCTTCCTAAAGTAGGTTCCAACCTGTCATGCCCTTGTGTAACCATACCTTAAAATGTCCATAGGCACTAGAAGGGTTAAATGTAATCTACACCAATGCAAAAAGACACACACATGTTAAATACCACCATGATGAGGTATGAATTCTATGACACATAAGACACAAGTTATAAGCACTTGGATAGTGAGATGAGATGAATTTTAGAAGGGATTGTAAAGATCGAGACGTGAGGTAAAATACCTTGGGCACAATGAATCCTAAGTGTTGTGTGTGATTAAAGTACCATTAGCCTTTCACTCTAAGATCAAAACCAAATCCATACCTCTAATCAGTGACATTGCATTGTTTCATCCCAAGGATAGCCAACCATAAGAGCATCATGATAGCAAGGCGTACGATCACTTGGCATTTTGTGCAATGGAGGAGTGATTCAAATTTGTCTACAACACATTTTTCTTGGTCTTTTCTTTTTTGCTTCATTTCTTATATTTTTTCCTTGCTTTTCTTTTTCTCTTCTCTATTATTTTCTTATCTTTTTCTTCTTCTAGTTGCTTTTTGCACTTCTCTTTTCCAAAAGTGATCTAGAGAAGCTTCCAAACTTTAGGCATGGGTGCATGTCTTTCCAATGGGACCCCCCAGAATAGCATTGAGTTCCTTTATTGAGTGCCTTTATCACAACTCTTACTCCCATTTTTCATTAGATATACAAGGATCTTAGTACAACCAAGCTGCATGATAACACCTATAGATGTCACCAAAGAGAATCCACAAGTCCCCTTGATGTCACACCCTTTTCATTCCCTCATAGTTTGTCACTCTTTTCTCTAAGAATAATGAGTACAAAGTTACTTTAATTTTTAATGATAACAAGAATATCATCATACCTAGAGTAGAACCTCTTATTAATAGAATGGGTGGGTGGATGTTGTGGGCTCACTGTCCAAATAATTAGTCCCTTGTAACTTAATAACATAGAACAACACCTCAACCGACAGGTTACATGAGTGTTTTATTCATAGATGAGATTACCCACAAAAAGATAAAACAACAAATTGAAAGATGAAAAATTAGAAAATGAAAAATTAGAAAACAAAAAATTGTAAAATCAAAGAAAAAGAAAAACATTTACTAATTCTACTTGCTAGAATGGGGGTTGTCCCCCATGACTAAACCTTTGATCATGGTGAGAATTAATAAATGGAAAATTAGGATCCATGCATGTTTGAAGTATTAGTCTAGTCATATCCAAACCACCAAGTATCTTTTGGTGTGGTGGCATGGATGAACCCAAATTAGGGTTCACACACTTGATTAAAGTAGGCATAGTGGAGCAAATTATAAGATGTGGTTATGTGATAAAAGGATGACCCACTATGGCACCCATGACCATAAGATAGTATGGAAGGATCGATATGTCTCCCCATGTTGTTATATTCATTGGGTTGCATGGTTGTTGGGGTATTGATTGGTGGCCTAGATAAGGTAATAGGAGGTGTTGAGTTTGAAGATGAAGGTGCATCACTATGTTGGGCTTATGCTAAGTTGGAGGATGCAGTGGTTTCAGAACCATGTTGTCTCTTTCTATGGCCATGCCTAAAGAAAGGATGCTTCTAATGTTGTGGAGGACTCCCACTACTATTGACAATAGTAGCACAAGTAATGCTTGTGGGTTGGTGTTGTGGTGCAAAATCTTCTAGTACTACTGGTGGCGATGTAGGAGGAGGTGAAGGATGAGAATATTGAGAGCAAGGAGAAGTATAAGGAACATGAGGTGGTGATCCCATAGAAGAGTACATGGGTTGATGATACTTGGGAGAATGATAACGATGAGGTGAAATAGAGGATGTTGATCCAGTTAGAGAAATAAGGTGTTGAACATAATAAGCACTTGGTTCTAGGTGATACGAAGGGTGTGGCTAGTTTGGTGATGGCCTCTCCCATGACTAGGGGTTTTGCCATTGTGGTTGAGCATAGTACTGAGGCTAGTAAGAATTTCTCCATGGATAGTACAATGATTTGTGGGATTACCCATAAAGTTGTGGAATAGGGATGCATCCAACGATGTACTTCTGTACAAAATCTGGATGTAACATTCTTCCCAAATGCTCATGTAGATGTGATAAGATTGGGCATTGGCCTTTTAGATGATCATATTGGAAAACATTGTATTGATACTTATGTGTTGTAGTTGAGCCCCTATCCTCATTCTATTTAGCCCTTCTTTCTAATTGTAAAATGGTATTTTGTCCTATATCTAGGTTTGGTATCCTCTATTTGTTTTAATCATCAAAGTTATCTTGTATGGGTCTTTGTCTAAGAATGTTTGCATATTCTATACATTTTTCATGTACCCACTCTGTCATCTTATTGATCTTTAGTATTGGAAAAAGAAGAAATGATTTCACATCCTTGAGGTGAGTTGATTTCTTCTCTTTATGATTACAAACCTTTGTTACTTCAAGAGTTTTGTCCTGTTGATATTTTTCAACATTCTCCCATTTGGGTATTTCTCCTTCTTCTTTTGCTACCCACTTAATAAGCTCTTGGAATTGATAGGTTCGTAGTTCATATAGTTGACCTGGGACATACATCCCTACGGTCTCCCTTGTTTCATTACAAAGCCCATCCATGATGTGATACATTAGCCTTTCCTCAGAGAACCCATGGCCTGGGCATTTGTTTAAAAAAGAGTAATATATTTCTAAGGCCATGTTCAAGGGTTCATATTTCCCTCGTTTCCACTCTTGGATTTGTCTCCTCAAGGCTGATACTCTTGCATAGGTTTGATATCTTTCATTAAAGAGGTTTACCACTATGCACCAATGGCAAATTGATTTTGGCTTTAAAGACCTATACCATACTTTTTCTTGGCCAATGAATGTCATAGGGAAGAGCTTAAGTCTTTGCCACCCATTATCAATGTTGCTCCATGCACAAGCATCGTAGAAGGCTTGTAAATGATGTTGTGGGTCTAAATCATAGCCTCCTAAAAACTTGGAAAAGTTTTTTAAATCAAGCTTGGGTAGAAAACTTTTATTATGATGCTTGTAGGATATTTGAATTGCCTCTATTATATGCATTAGGCTTTTAGTGGCCATCAAGGGTTCATCGTCACTAAGTAGGTTGTGAGTTTGTGACTTGGGATGATGTTGTCTTTGTTCATGTTGATATTTCTGATTTTTTCCATGGGTTTGATTTTTATTTCTACATTAACCCCTTGAGAAATAGTCATCCATGTTACAACGTGATGCTGAAGGAGTAGGGAAAGAGAGGGAACTAACATCCCCTAATGTACTATTAATACCCATTGAGAAGGTCCTAGGCATTATGGATGCCCTCATTCTAGGGAATTTCCCATCTTCACTAGAGGTGTCTGAGTTGGATGATAGAAGTCCTTGAGTATTTTTGGGGTGTCTATGAACATATGAAACTCCTGCATAAGATTGAGTACTCTAACCTTCTTTGTTGATTCTCCAATGAATTTCCTCGCGAGATGTTACGTTATCATCGTCTTGTGAAAGAGACATTGTTATAAATTATATGTAACTTAATTGAATTTAATTTCTTTTTCTGAAAGATATATCATTAATACCCTGTTACAATGATCTTGTATGATATAACTGTTGGCGACCGTTTGGTATGCGATCGCCAACGAGTGTCCTCAAACAGGATTTAGGTGCTTGCTGGTCTCTGGCAACACCAAGGCCCAGATACCTCCAAATAAACTCAGTAGTTAATGTGAGTATGTGTGTGTGATGTTGCAGTGTGCAGTTGTGAAATATGAAACGATTGCATTGTTTGTAAACTATAAATGACTTATCATAAAGAGATTCAGCCAACTTTGCCAAGTACTGTGAGTTGTTTAGAGTTCCTATTTTTTTCAATTGCCTAGTCTACGCGGTCCTTATAATACCTACTTGTAACAAATAAAATTTTGCAAAAA
>MNCI01003111.1:270916-302997 GCA_015680685.1 Gnetum montanum
AATTTACTACTAAAATACTCTTAAGGCTTTTAAACACAAGCGCTTTTATGGAAAAATTTTAACAGAAATTTTCTATCGGGCAACAAGAACAATAAGAGCAATCTAAAAATCCAAAAATTACTTACCAAGGATGATACTATCTAAACCACTAGCTAAACAATTTAAAAAAAAATTAAAAACAATAAGCATAACTCATAGAACCATGACAAAGAGGCTGAAATATTTTCTTTAGCAAGTCATCTTAAAAGAAATCTTTCACAATTTCTACTTTACAATGCTCTTCCCAAGACCCAAAGTGTGTCTCCAAGTGAGAGCTCCAAGTGATGATCCAAAGTGAGATCCCAAGTGTAGTAGCCCAAGTGTGATATTTTCTTCTTACCCCTGAAGCCTTTTTATAGGGTTCAAAAGGTAGTTACATTCTAAAATATCTTAGCTAACTTTTCTCCCAAGTAAGGAAGTTAATTACTTGCCCAACAAATTAGGAGATCTTACTTGCCCAACAAGTTAGGAAAGTTAGGAGAAAATCATGCTGATATTGACATGTGTCTTTACAAATATTGCTTTTATAAGAAATAATAATAATTTTTTAAAATAAATTTAAGAGCTCCATATAATTGTTGTTTTTATTTTTATTTGTCTAGAATTTTTTAGTTTTAAATACTATAAAAGCCCTAGTAATTTTATGAACAAGGTGGTGGTAAAAAGATAATGCAATATCCACCTTGGTATAGACGTTGGTGGCGGCGGTAGCCAATCCGTGTAAGTTTATATAAATAAATTATCTACATTTGCACTTTGAATCCGTGTAAAATTTGCTGGAAATAGAAATTTAAATCTGTGGTGGCTCAAAATATGAAGTCCGAAGGTGAAGGCGCTAGGCCTGGAACTGCCAGCAAATGGTTTCAAATTATCCTGCCCTACCATAACCATGTATCAACTGCCATCGCGAAAAAATGCTTTGCCACCGCGTTTGGTAATGTTGTCGTGTGTTCCATTAAAACTGCGGCTATTGTAACCTTTGTTGTTGCACTATCCCACCTTGCCTTATCCTGCACTCGATCTCATCTTGCTCAGCCACACTTTGTCGTTGGTGATGGTGACATTGTTTTTGACACCCGTCGGAGGATGCTATTGGCATTGATGTCGAAGCACACGTTGATTTGGGGAATGCCTCGGGGTACCAGAGTGATGCCCATTAGCTCGAACTTGCTTAGCAGGTTATTGTCCTTCGTGCAGGCATGCTTGCCCATGTATACCTGAATCAGCGTGCTCGCCTGATTGTCTGAGTATGTGCTGAAAACCTGCTCTTTCTTTGCCAGGATGGTCGTGTTGCGGGGGATGAGTGCCGTCATGTTGTCGCATGCGATCTTGATGCCCAGGGACAACAGAGTCACATCGAGGAGGAGCAAATTCTAAACCTTGTTGCTAGACTCGCCGGAGAGAATGGCGGCTTGTATGACTGCACTATAGGCAACGACCTTATTTGGGTTTATGCTCTTACAGAGCTCCTTGCCATTGAAAAAGTCCTCCAGATCTGCTACTATTGGGTGATTCACCCATTGATCCATTGCCACATAGGTGTCTAAGGAAGTGTTGTAAAATAGAACATATACCCCACAGAGGATGAAGGTTAATGCAACCAAAAACCAGGCAACAAGAGCCAGGAAGTAAACCAACGGCTTCAGCCGAACTAGGAGAAAACCAACACCTAGAAATGGAAGAAGCAAAGTCACTGCAGCCATGATAATCAATGCATAGCGCAAAGATTGGAGAGCATTTTTTATCTGGTCTGCTACCGTGTGGGTTCATGTAACGGTCATTTATCCCATGTTTCCCAACTCGGTACTTTCACAAGGTGCATGAAATAGCATGATAAAATAAACATGCAGAAAATGAAGACTACACAAAAGAAAAGTTTATCCACTCTAAGTTCACATCCTAGGAGGATAATGATGCCGTTGATGACATTTGATAATAGGAACAGGTCAAATAAATCAACCTTCACATAACCATGGCTAAATGAATCTCATATGAACTTAAAGGAGAAAATATTCATTGTCCAAATCCAACTCATAATCACCATTTAAATTTGTCATTGCTATATGATGTAGCATTTTGTGAATCCTCCTAGCTTTGATTTGGGTGTCCTGTTCGATAGAATTATTTGCATCTTCATCCATGTCAACAAAAGATGCATTCTCAAAATCCGCAAGAGGATGTTGCTCTTCAGAATTTGTTAAGACATAATTTCTTGAATGCTTAGTGAAAGCAAAGTCCAAGGTTGAAATGGGTCTCCCAACAACATGCACATGCCATATGCAGATATAATACAGCCTATCAAATTCCTGAACTTGAACCCTTCCCATGAGTTCAATTTGCAGTATGTTTTCAATGCATAATACCGGGTGAGGAAGTGTGAAAGCCTGCAACTTGTCCTCCTAAAGCATGGCATATTCTAGTCACACATAAGTCCAAATGTATTCTTCTGATGATGATTTATCAATTGCATCAGTTGGAGTCTTCCCTTCTTTTTTAGTTGTATTAGCTAGAGTCTCCTCTTCTTTTTGAAATGATGAAGCCCAATGCCCAAAGTGAAAATGAATTGTCATGGCTGAATATATTAGAGATCCCCTGTGAAAATAAGCTTTAAAGGGCCATATTTGAACTTCATGTATGACCGACAAGTTTGTGTGCAGCCTATATGTCAATGTCTCAGGAGCCTTTGTATCAATTGATCCTTTACTTGACCAATAAGAAGGCCGACCTTCATAAGTCTGCCTTCGATCTAAAGTATGATCAATGCTTTCATCAGGGTAAATAATATAATTCCATGTTTGCTATTGTACTATCTTCTAATCTCTGATAAACGAATAATCTGGCACTTTAATTTCGTATCCCAAGTAGGTCTCAACATCATTTTATTTAACAGTGAATAACTTCTCCAAAACACCCATCAACCCATAACCTTAAAGCTACATGTTTACTTCTAAATTTTCAAACATACGATGTTCCAATTTTGGATAAGATAGTCCTACTATTCCATGAAATGGCCAAATGTGCCAATAATAACTAATCTAGATAACTAGCACCATCCTCGGAAATGGTGCCAATGATGAGCAATGAGGTATCCCTATGTTCAACCATATGAATACGAGTATGTATGCACGATCAGGTCAAACTTTGCAGACAGACTAGTTGTGGCACCTGGATAGTTATACATTGATCATAGTTTGCTATCTTCCCACTTGGACTAGTATTTGCTTTTTCATCTATGGTTTAGTCTAGTATGAGGTGTATGATGTGATTCTTAACACTAGACTACTCCTAGAGACAATGGAAAATAATCTTGATTAAACTACTAAATAATGAAAAATAAAATCTAAACTAGCCTAAGTGCGATGAGCATATATCCTTAATCATCTGTATGCATCTTGGACCTCATGTACTACTTCTAGGATTACCAAGCACACATTACTTGAGCACTCCTAGATACGCTACTGGGTTACCAAGTAGTTACACTTAAATGTTCATGATTAAGTCGTACTCATTCCACGTTAATCAATAGGAAGTGTAATTGACAATAAAGGAAATATGAACTAAAAAGACAACAATAAATAATTAACAATTAAAATAATTAGAAGCTAAGTGAATGTTGCAATGATGAAGTAATCTCAATCTTTAATGCTGATCATGTGCATGTCCAAGTATGTCACACTCGAACAAAGATTCCGTACAATTCCAAGCATCACACTGTGGGCATGCACTAGGAAAAGGAATTGAAAACTAACTAAAAACTGACAAAAAGACTCTACCCTAAGACTTACCAGCCAAAGATTCCTTCCCATATGCCTAAGTGTTGTATTTATAGGCCAACATAGGTATCACAATATTTTGTATACGATATCGTATCCAGGTTGAGATATTAGGTACCTGATATCTTGTGCTTGATATTAGGTACCCAATATCTTATACTCAATATCGGGGCCTAGAAAACTACAATTCATGAAACATTCAAAGGGATGTTGCCCTATGGTATCACACTTACAAGAATCTGGAGTGTATGCATTGAACCCTTGCCTATCACATAGGCAAGCTCCAAGACGATTGTCGTACCCTCAAGGCAATGCAAGATAGTTGCACCAACAACAACAAGCTTACTACCCAAGTGGAACTCCTTCACAACCTTATGAATAGTACCAATAGTGGTACCAACCAAAATCATGGGGAATGCGATCGCTAAGGCAATAGTACCCTTATAGGTAATCAGATCCATATGGGTACTATGTTCAACAACCTGTCTCTCCTAGAAGTTTGGCAAGTCATGCATCATTCTAGCATCACTATTACCCTCTAGAGTACAATCGAACACATTTGTCATCTACTTGAGGGGAAAACCCATATCAGTATCCTTATCATTCTTCACATCCCTCTACACCTACACCTCCACCTTGAACTTAGTTACCTCCTTCTCCATCCATGTAGGGTGAAATTCCTCCACAATCATAGCAACGAAATGCTACAAGGCCTATACACTCACAACTAATTTTTTAACCAAGTGGTCTAGATAATCGATCAAGGAAATAACCTTTCTTATAGCCGAGCAGTCCTCTCTAGCCCTCACAACCTACTCCAATTTATCACCCTGTATCTCTAGTATCCTCATCCTCTACATCAAGTACCTTTGAGCACCCTTCAAACAAAGTGCCACCTAGGATCAACATCATGATGCTAACTCATGTTGTTTTTGACTGGATCAAGGTTGGTAACCTTCCTACAAAAAGGTCTAATTCAGGAAGTCCACTCATCTTTATATAGATTGCTAGACAAGAACCATGCAAGGCTCTTCTTGACTTTGGTTTTAGAGTTTAACCTCATCTCCCATGAAATGTATAAATCTTGGAACCTACTACCTCTTAAGAAGAGAAACATCCATTTAGAATTAGCATATTAGTTGATTACAGTCGCTTTAGGATTAGTGGAGGACATTGTGACCATAGTTTGTGGGTGGTCCTATCATGCTAATTTTTGGGTAATCAAGATGGACAACTGTAAAAGTGACTTTCCCATCATCATGGGAAGGGCTTGGTTAAGGACGATCAATGCTCGAATGGGTATAAGGAACTTATCTCTCAATATATCTAAGGAGAATGAGTTAGAAAAAATTAAGAAGAAGCATATTCCATGCATCACATATAGTGATAATAGGTGCAATTGCATGCAAAATATTTGGTCAATCAGAAGCACATACATGAAGGCATGCAATGAGTATGCGCAAGAAATTAATATTCAATAGTGTTTGTACGTAGCATCCACAAAGCAAGAAGGCATCTAGTGGCTGATAGCTAATGTAGATAGTAGCATAATATGCATGGAACCAGCTAAGATTTTAACTTGTGCATATGTAGAAGGCATGGACAAAATTGAACAAGTCCATTCCCAACTCCCTAATGAAGATGATGATAACTATTAGGAAGAATTGGAGATCCCTGATCACTTCAAGCAGGAGCACTTAGAACTAAAAACTTTACTAGTTAGAATGAAGTATGAATTTTTAAAGAATGATAAGCTGGTCATCATTAATGTCAAACTTGCTCTTGAACAAAAAAAATGTTGTTGAAAGTGGTGAATAAATGGTCAACAACCTTCGCTTGGTCATATTCAAAACTAACAAGAATTGATCCAAGGATATGCTAGTATTGCATCTACACTGACTTGGCCATGAAGCCTAGAAGGTAGCCATAGAGGTGTCTAAACCCCAAACTGAAGCAAATCATTAAGGAGAAGATAGAGAAACTCCTTAAGGTAGGGTTTATCTATCCAATCCTGGATAGTGAGTGAGTTAGCCCACTCATAACTGTACCAAAGAAGGGTGGTAAATGGCAGGTTTGCATTGACTTTAGGTTGTCAAATATGGCAACATTTAAGGATCACTTTCCTTTGCCATTTGTGAATCAAGTATTAGACACCATATCCAAGAATTATTATTATAGTTTCTTAGATGATTATAGTGGCTATAACCAAATCCAAATTGCACTAGAAGACCAAGCCAAGACAACATTTATGAGTCTCTAGGAGACTTTTGCATACTGTAAGATGTCATTTGGCCTATGCAATGACCCTGCAACATTTCAATGCTTGGTCCTTAGTATCTTTCAACAACAAATTGGTAGTGGTGTTGAAGTTTTCATGGATGACTTCTCCACCTACAAAGCTATATTTGAGCTAGCCTTGGACCGACTTGAGTAAGTACTAAAGAGATGTGTTGAGATAACCCTACAACTCAATTGGCAAAAGAGCCATCTCATGGTCCAAGAAGGCATTGTGCTAGGGCATCAAATATCATAGAAAGGGATTGAGGTAGACCTAGAAAAGATAACGGTCATCCAAGAAATAACACACCAACCAGAGATCATTAAAGATGTTCAATCATTCCTTGGATACACCAATTACTATTGATGCTTTATTAAGAATTTATCTAGGATTTCTAAACCATTGGTAGAACTTACAAAGAAAGATGCATCGTTCATTTAGATCAATGAATGTGAAAACACATTCCAAAAGTTAAAAGAAAAACTCATAGAAACAGCAATCATATGAGCATCAGATTGGTCCAAAATATTTCATATCATGACATACACATCTAACTATGCTTTGGGAAGCATGCTCATGTAGGTGGATGATAAGAAATGTCCATATTTTATCCACTACGTGAGTTGAAGCATTATCAGGGCATAGTTAAATTACACCACCATAGAAAAGGAATTAATGACAATGGTGTACATGCTAGAAAAGTTTAGACATTATGTGCTAGGTTACAAAGTATTCATACATACAAACCATAGTGCAATTCTCTTCTTTATGAATAAGCTGATGGTAAGACCTCATGTTATACGATGGCTTGTGATCTTGCAAGAATTTGATATTACTATGGTAGATTCAAAAGGGTCTGAGAATGTGGTCACTGGAAATCTTTCTTAATTAAGATGGGATAACAAAGAGGAGGAGATCCTAATTTTTGATCAATTTCTAGATGAACTCCTCTTTACTGGAGCAATAAATGAGAAAATTCCTAAAAAAGTAGTATGGTATAATAGCATCCTCACATATCTTCTCACTCAAGAGATGCCACAAGACTTGGATTTTATGAAAAAGCAACAACTTTTGCATCTAATTAAATACTTCATGGAAATTAATAGACACCTTTACAAGGTGTGTGTTGATGGCCTAATCCATTGGTATGTCCTTGACGATGATCAACTACATGTTCTCCAGGATGCTCATGAAGGACCTTGCAAAGGCCACTATGTAGGAAGATGCATGACCATACAAATATTGATGGAAAGAAATTATTGGCCCACAATCTTTAGGGATGCCCACCAGTTTTTCAAGTCTTTTTAATGTTGTCAATGTGATAGGGGGATAACTGCTTGTACAAAAGGTCCTCAATAGTGAATTCAACAATTAGAACCTTTCAACATATGGGGTGTTGACTTCATGGATCCCATCACACCCATGTCTAACAGGAAATCATATATTATAGTAGCAGATGACTATTGCAAAAAATGGGCTAAAGCAACAACCATTATAGATTGCACATCATCCACTACTACCAGATTTATACAACAACATATTGTTAATAGGTTTGGGGTGCCACATTCACTAATTTTTGATAATGGGACTCATTTCATAAGTGCCACATTTAGAAAACTAATGCAACGCTTGTGGGTAGAACATAAATTAATAACACCTTACCATGTTTAAGCCAATGTTCAAGTAGAGGAAACCAACTAGGAGATTACAAAAATATTAACATGAACCATTAGAAAATATAGGAAGGATTCGAGCACAAAACTTAATGATGCTCTCTAGGCTTAATGATCAACTTGGAAACTTCCTATTGGATATTCTCCCTATGAGTTAGTGTATGGAAAACTTCCAACACTTCCAATTCAATCTGAGCTTTGTACACTTTCAACGGCCTATGAATTAAGCCTTGACCTAAGTTTAACACAAAAGAAAAGATTGATCAATCTAAACATGCTAGACAAAAATTGCTTAGTGGCCCTATCTTTGAATGAGGTGAACAAAGCATTCAACAAGCAATGACATGACCTTAGAATTAGGAAAGTAAGGTTTCAACCAAGAGATAAGGTCCTCTACTAGAACCCCATGCATGTACCTCAAAAATAAAAATTTGAAACATTGTGGGAGGGACCTTATATAATTGATCAAACCTTTTCCTCTAGGGCAATGATAATTTACAAACCTAATAGCCCAAATAAAAAATAGTTGGTCAATATCCAACAAATTAAACCTTTCCTAAAACCAAGATTGGCCAATGTAAATACCACCTCACCTGATGGACAACCATGTTCTATTTTTCAGATCTCCTCCTTCCAAATTAGTCATGGGGGAGATGGCTATTCATGCTAACCATTACCATGGCCTCTCAGTTTTTCTACCCTTTTTTTTTTTACCTTTTTGATTTTCAAAATTTTCTAATTTTATACCATTTTTAGTACATTTAAATTTTCTTGATCATTTTACACTTTCTTGTATATTTTGTCTCTTGTGTCTCTTGTGATTAAGTGTGATATTTTCTCATTTTTGCTAATAAATTTTCTTTATTGTCACAAGACATAATGTTGCTGTTACTGTTTACTAATGATGGTTTGAGCTCAATGTGTGATTGTTGATGTCTAGTTTCTATCTTTGAATTTTGATGTCTGATGACTTTAACATGGTTTATTTTTCATGGTATAGGCAGTGAGTCCATGTCATCCACCCATCCAAAGAACTCTATGGTTTTCCTTGTTCTAGGAATTTCAGGTCCCTTTTTCATTAAAGAAACTTTTAATTAATTAATGACCTTGGTATTTTCAAAATTAGGAAGGATCCAAAGGTTTGTAAAGGGTGTGACTTCAAGGGGACTCAATACTCTTTGTACTCTTCTTCTTGCTTGAGTGCTTGAGTATTTCTCATGGACTTTTCACTATTCCATACCACCCAATGATAGGAAGACAAATAACGTCGTTGCATGGTGTGGTTCCCATCATTAAAAAATGATTGAAATTCAAAGCACACCCCTTCAACATGAATAAGTCCTCATATGGTGTGGTTCCCATTTCAAAAAAATAAAAAAAACAACAACAACAATGGGAATTCAAAGCACACCCCCTAGACAAATAAAAGGGTTATAAGCACTAGTTATGGGACTCAAAAGACATACACCTATGCCTAAAAGTTCTCTCTAACTAAGTCCCTCTTTCTCTCACTTCCTACTTCTCTCTCCTCTTTGTGGAATGGTGGTTGTCTTACAGGAACACTCTTGTGTCTCGAGTGGATGGATCAATCTTAGAGTCGTGATGCGAAGTCACTTACAGTGGATGGTTTTGGTCTAGATTGAGGATGGAACTTCTCAAGTTATTTTAACCAATATTCTATAAGGGACTTCTTATGACCTCAATTTGGAACTCCATTCCATCTTCTCTATCATCCATCCATGCTACCATAACTCACCTCACTATCGAGTTCTATGTTATGCTCTATGTCTTAGTTTGACATATTGGGATTCTTGAGTGGATCCTTTTGGGTTGGTCCTTAACTTATCATGATCATTAAATTGGTTATAGGACCCATGGACTCCTTAGTTGAGGTTATGGAAGGGTAAAAATGGCATGAGCCTACTATGGGGAGGATCCACTTGCATAGCTTTTGGCTTGACTAGTTTAGGTTCCTTACCTTTAACATTGTTACAATCTTATATTTTGTATTTTTCATTGTGTAAACTACTTGATGCTCCTTAATCTTTCATTGCATTGATCCATTAAATTAATTTTTCTCCATTTCTTCAAATTTATGAACTTCAATACCCTCTTCTCATGATTTCATACTATTCTTGGTCCTTTAAGCTTTCATTTGATCCCAATTTCATCAAAAAATTCCTTGTATTTTAAAAGTTTCACCAAAGTCAACGGTGGTCAATAGCTACATCATTGAGGCCTTGTCAATGCAGCCGACCTCATCAATGAGGCCACATCATTGAGGCCTTGTTGATGCAATACAAAAATACTATATATATCATCAGAAACTTAGGAATTTTTTGTGATTTTCTCATAACACACAGGGAATTTTTGCAATTTTTCAGAGCCCAAAACCTTCCAAAGTACATAAATTTCAAATTGGTTGTCCAAATCACTCTATTTTTCGATCCTGCACTTTCCAGAGTTTAGATCTTTATTATGGGGACCACAAACCTTAAGGTTTCTAATGCAATTTTTGAAAATTTCTTCTAACTCCTCTAAGGGTTAGTAGCTTTAATCATACATAAACATCAAATTTTTCCAAGTTAACCCTTCCAACAATGTCTGAGATGATTTATCAATGATAAGGTGTAAATAGAAATAACAATTAAGTTAATTAAATTAGCCATAATCACAACTTAGCCAAGTGTAGCTACCCTCAAGAGTTAAGGTATCCCAATTATTTTAAGGTTACACAATGATTGCTAATCCATAGTTCTATTGTGATTATAGATGGCACACAAACAAAAGCACCCATAGGAAGGAGAACCCTCACAACCATGGGAGAAACTACCCAAAGCTAGAAGGGGCTAGCAAGAACAAGGACAAGAACAACAAACCTCTTCTTAAGGAGCCCAAAGTGAAATCTATTTGATAGATTCCAGAAGAAGAAGTGCCTACAGAATAATCTCAATGAGGAGAAGTGCCTAGACCTATGCTTAGGCTTGAGGTCACTCTAACTCAAGCCTACCTAGACATCATCAAGTCCCGAGAGATCCAAAGATCAGTTCTTCAAGAGATAAAATTTCATGTCAAAAGACAATTGCAAACCTCTCCCATGTGGCCAATCATCACAACTAGTGGGGAATGGTACATGGGAGAGACTTATCTCTTTTGGAATAGTTGAAGGCTAGGGTCTATTGTAAAAATCAAGGATGCTCAAGTGTCCTACTTGATGGATGCTATTGCACAGGCACTAGAGTTGCCTAGCATTAGAACATATCAACAAAAGGATGCTTATGGGGTGGACTATAAGGAGTATGGCATGCTCATACTAGTGGAGTGAATTCATTTCAAGATTGTAGCCTATTACCTCAATCCAATGGTGAGGCTAAGTAAGATGATTTCCTTCTTTGCTTGTGCATGTGTCGCTCTAAGTGGAAAATTTCCCATTAACCTTCCATAGCTAATTTATTTGGAGATCAAGAAGCGTTTCAAGGAGAATGAATGTGGAAGGAGGACCTTGCCCTTTCCATGCCTTATAAGAAAAATTTGTAAGAGGATAGGTATTTTTCACTATTCCAATGACACTCTGAGGCATACTCCCTTGCCCTCATGGGAAAAAATCATGAACGACAAAATGCCAGCAACCATCCAAGAAGAGGAGCTACCACCACCACCATCCACTTAGGAGACAACACTAGAAGCCAATGTAGTTCTTGAGCATCTATGAAAAATTCAAGAGTAGCTCTTGAGCAAATAAGAGCAGCAAGCAAGGATGAGTGGGATGGACCCATCTCTGTATCGACTAGCAATGAGTCATCATAATCAGGTGGCTCGAACAGTTAGCCAGATGGAGAGGGATGATTCTATTTTCTCTACCTGAAGAACATGGCTACCTTAGAGGTTAGATTCTAATGCTTGAGAGGTGATGGTGTCATTAGCAATACATCATTTATTTCTAGAAATCTCTAGGAATGCTGCCACTTTCTTGGTGAGGGTGGAGGAAGGTGAAGAGGCAGCTATCTTGGTGATGCAGCACCAAGGGTAGGAAACAATGGCAAAAGTGGTAGCTAATTGTGTGGTCAAAGCATTGAATGCACCTATGGCATCTATACTAGATGTATCTACACTCTAAGATGTGCAGACACTTGTAGGCATGGTTAGTGAGAAATTGAATGTAGCCCAGCATGAACAATTCCTAGAATGATTGGTAGGAACTGGGCAACCAACTTTGGATATCTTTGATCTTCTAGAGGACATCATTGCAACCTAGTTAGAGTTACTAAATGCAAGGGAAAAATGCATTATTTTTAAAGGGTAACTAGAAATGGCTCAAGAAAAAAATCAATGCTTAGCCACAGAGGTTGCTAAACATCATGCTTGACTTGTAGAGTAAATAATCCTCATCTTAGCAATAACAAGGGATGAAACTATCAAACAACTTCAAGAACAATTTTAAAAGGCTAAGGAGAAAGTAGTAATGGCCATCTTCAAATAGTCCATGGAAAAAGCTGAAACACATTCAATTAAAAAGGACTTGAATCAAATGCGCTAAGAAAATGAAGCATTGATCATGAAAAATCATCTCCTGCAAAATGTTGATGCTCAAAGAGATCAAATGTAGGAATTCATTCATCAACAACAAGAGAAACTTGCCAAAGTTAACACTAAACTAAAAAAATTGGTCGTAGAGAATCAAAATTTTTCAATGAAGGAGGTATGCACCTTGTGACAAGAGTCTACCATCGAAATCACCACATGGAAGAATGAAGCTCTCAAGTTTGAGAGGGTGTAAAATCACTACATGGACCAGGTTGGCTTGCAAAAGGAAATTAATGAAAAAAAATCAAGATGAAAAAGGCTAAAGTAAATGAAGCCCTCAAGTAACTTCAACAAGGAAGAGAAAGTTGGCAACCCATCCTTGATGGGATTGATGCCTACAACAAAGTAGGGATATGCTTGAAGGAGTTGTAGATTGAAGAGATGACAGAGTATATGGAGTTGGCCAATCGATGTTATGAAAACCTAGTAATGCTAACAACCAAATGACCATGGTCAGATTTGGAGAAGCAAGTAGCTAGCTTGTATTTTCTATATGAGGCCGAGTTCAAACACCATAGAGACATCAAGAAAAAGCTTGAGACTAGTAATGCTGAACTCGAAGTTCTCAAAGGACAATTCATAGATCAATGATCCATCACTAAAGACCTAGTGAAATGGATGAATGACTACTAGAAGCTGAAGAACATAGTGTGAGCATTTGACATTGAGCACAAATAGTTTGTTGTCTAGTTTTTCAATGTGAAGGAGTTATTTCAAGTGATCCCATGTCCTTGGGAGGTGCCCGTTCTAACCCACATTGGGAAAGCTACGTGGACGATGCATGATCCCAATAGTAAGGAGGAGAAAATGAAAGCACTGTTGGATGCTTTTCACCTCTCACTTAAACTTGTAGTAGTAACAGAACAACCATAGCCTCAACCACTACCAATGCATAAAGCCAATGAAAGTCCTTTAGAGCCTCAGCAACCACCATTACCTAGGATTGTTTGATCTTCTCCAACAAGCTTTACATCATCAAGGAACGTGTTGTCCAAATTTTGAAGAGTTGTATCATGGTGTTTAAGTTTGTCTTGAACACCACCATTTTTGTAATGTGATGATCCATACACCCAGACACTCCAATTTTTTTCAAGTCAATCAAGTTTTTTTTGTTGAAAAAAAATTCAATCAATAATCCCATACCTTTCCAATTTTGTAAAAGAACTTAAGGATGAGTTTTCATTTAGTTGTGGGGGTATGATAAGTCATTGTTGGTTGGTTTCATTATTGAGGCCTTATCGATGTAGCTGACTGCGTCGATGAGGCCTCGTCTATGAGGCCCCATCAACGTAGTTTGACTTGCATCAATGATGCCTCATCGACATGGTGTCTATCCATTGCCTATAGATACACACCTACTCACCACATTTATGGAGAGTCTAGATTTCAATTGTAGTGAAGCTCTTGCATTTTTTCCATTCAAAAGTTATAATTTTTTCCCTGAGTGCCCACAACAGGAGTCATTAAGTGTATGGATCTTTATTCGAGCATTATTGTACCTAAGCACAACAATGTGTGCAACAATAAAGATGAGCTTTTGGATAAACCTTATAGCATTTTGGATAGATTAGCTCTTTTATTTATGCATTCAATGTTTTCAATTATTTGTTAATTATTCTCAACTATTTCAAAATTATTTTCTAGTAATTGAGTTAATGAGATTATTAAGCTAGATAGATTAAATACATAAGTACGACCACTTCGAGTGTAACACGTATTCAATTGGTAATCCTAGCAGCGTTATTGCTTCATATACCTAGCAGCATAGCGTATGGTTGCCTAGTAGTGGAAATGTGGGTTTAGGATGTGTATGGAAAGTGGGAATTGATGCTTATGTTAGAATTAGTTAAATAGTAATTAATTAATTAATTTATATTAGTTAATCAAATTTATTTTACTTGCATGTTAAGCATCCAAAACATAAAATACAAAATGATAAAAATTGGATGCCTCAATTACACTTAACCATACCGATGAACATCACAAGTGTAATTGGAAGGAAAATGATTGACCTTAAGGCTAGATTCACTTCCTAAAGGGCTAGTGCATTAGAAATGATAAAGTCTGCAGAATTCAACTGAGTCGTGCATGAAACACTTCATGATTCATATGGTTGGACGTAGGGGTACCTCACTGCTCATCACATTCCAATAATAAGAGGCTTTTATCATGGCCATAATGATATTCTTTCCATCATCAAACTAAGAATAAACTTATGATCATTATTCCTAGATAGAAAAGTGAAGAATCAACAAGAAATGTGAAGGGTGTGACATCAAGGAAACTTATAGAATCTCTTAGACCACTACTATATGTTCTATCATGTTGCTAAGGTTGTAATTATATCCTTGTAGATCTAATGAAAAATGAAAGAAAGAGTACAATAAGTGCTACCTTACCATGTCACTGAAAAAACATGTTACCCATGCTTGAAGGTCATCCTCTAGTAAGCTTGACACAAATAAAAATAAAACTCATGCATAGAATAAATTTCTAGGGGTCCCACTTGAAAGAAATGTTATCAGTTCCTGAAGATAGATGAATTCTTAGGAATTTAAAAAAATAAAATGAGGTGTAATGAATAAACTCCTTCCTTGGACAAAATGCCAAGTGATGATACTCCTTGCAACTGTAATAGTCATATGGTTGTGAATCTTAAAGTTGAAGCAATGTGATGTCACTGGATAGTGACTTGGACTTGGTTGAATCTTAGATATAAAGGCTAATGATTACTTTAATCATCAACAACACACAAGAATTCATTATGCCTATGGTAAGACACCTCATGTCCTAATTTTAGCAATCATTTCTATAGTCCATCTCATCTCATTGTATGAATATTTATAACTTGTGGTTTTGTATAACATTCTATAATTTTTTCCACCTGGTGATACTAACAAGTGTGTTTTTATGGATAGGTATGTCTTACATTCAACTCCTTGAGTTCTTAAGGACACTTTTAGATGTGATTATACAAGGGCACTAAGGGTTGGAAACTGCTTTAGGGAGGATCCACTTGTATAACTCTTGTATTTCATACTTGCCAAGAAATTCCATATCATCTTGTGCCTTCCAAAACATCTAATAAACTTCCCATATCATCTAATAATCTATCTGTACATCAAAAATTCATTATCCATTTCTTATCCATACCATAAAATTTCATTGCTTGAGAAAAGAGTGTTCCATTTTTTAAATCCTTCTTCAAGTGAAAAATCCATGAGAAGAAGAGTTATTTAAATTTTTTAATCCCTTCATACATAGCAAAGTATATGTGACTAGCCATAAAAAGTGTTCCATCACAAGTGGAAGGGTTTCAATGATAAGGGTTTTAGTAGTGAGGGTTGTAGCATTGATCTAAGGTAGCAAGGGGTCTGACATTAATATTATGTGTAATGCTGCTAGATTTAGTAGGTGATCCTTCAAGTGGAACCACTACTTCATTTCCATTCTATGAATTTCTTGATGATTTATATGATTCCATTACTTAGAAAATTTCTACAAGGCATGTTTTCATGGAAAATTTAACTTATTTACCTTATTTCTCAAGTTTTTAAAATCATTTAAATTTGGTTTGAAAAGATCAAGGTTCAGATAGTGTCCATGCTCGTTATTTGTTCATGAGAAGTAAGTAGTTTCTATGCCCAATCATACAAATCACTAGCATTCATTAAGCAATCCAGTTAAATTCTATAGACTTTAGCTCTCTAGGTACACTAGGTCTAGGAATTGAATCTAGCATGTGTGATTGTTTCACTTGTGAAGTGCAAGTGTACGGTTAAGTGTAACTGAGGCATATGATTTTTATTATTTTATATTTATCATTTAAATCACCTAAGTGCCAGAAAATAAAGTAATTAAATGTTTGATTAATCTTACAACTAACTAATATCTTAAGTAATCCTAACATAAGCATCCATTTCCATTTACCATACACACCTTGAGCCATGTTGCAACGAACTAGGTTACCAAGTGTTAAGTGCTACTGGGATTACCAAACGTTAATGTATGCTCAAAATGGTCGTACTTATTTGTATTAATTAATTTCTTTTTAATTTATTAATTTAATACATTAAAGTAATTTCTCAAATAACAAATGCATTAAGTAAACATTAAGCTAATTCCAAATGCTGCAAGGTTTGTAAAGAAAGCTCATCTTTATTGTCAGTCACATTGAGATGCTTAGACGAATTAGTATTTGAATAAAGATCCTTACACTTCTTACTTCTACTATGGGCACATAGAAAATATTCTAATTGTCAAATGAACAAAATTCAAGAGCTTTGTTAGGATGCTAACTATGGAATGCCATAAATGAGGTTGGTGAGTGTGTATTTATAAGTAAAGGCATACACTGCATCAACGTGGTCACATCAACACATCAAATGATGCATTGACACGACCACATCAATGAGATCATGTCGACAACATCCCATCGATGCAACCTAAGGAAGATGCTTCATCATTTGTAAAACTCATTTTTGTATCTAGAATTTGTTGATTCAACGATAGTTTCTAAGGCCACTAATATCATTGTTTTCAATCATCATCATGCTTTATTGATCATTTGAATGCAAAATTAATTTAATCCAACATCTCATGAATTTTGAAAGGTTCCTTGTGTTGTTAAATTACCAAATATTCTATTAATTTTAAAAATGTTGAAATGATATTTTCTCTTGTATTGAACTAATTAAGCATTCTAAAATCCTCGCTACAACTACTAGTTTTTGTATAATTCGGTATATGATTGAAATGGATCTTGATTCACTTAAGTAATAAATTCTTTCATGTGCTAGTAGAATTGATTATGAATAGAAGGTTTTTTATTACAATCTTCCAAATTCATATCACTATTGTCATTGAGAGGGTCACATATTTAATTTATGTTCTTTTATGCTATGAAAAAAGGTAATGCATGCATGTTAATAATAAGCCACTATAATCTACTAAGGTTTCTTCTACAAATGTTATAGTTCTTACTAAGGTTTTTGTTAACATTTCAATAGTTAGATCACCCCTTTCTTTTACTATTGTTTAATAGAATGTATCTTTAAAGAAGGTTCTAATGAAATTAGTTTCAAAAAACTCTTCAATGACTAAGGGGTAATAGATATATGTTTCTCAAGTTTCACAGAATCCTATTGTTAATTAAAATGGTTTTCAAAAGGTTCTTCATAATAAAAAATATTTAGGAAGTCTATCTATTGGGGATTACATGCTAAATCTTTAGAATAAGCAACATGTTAAAAATATTTTTAACTACTAATAATTTGTTTGTAGTTATTCATCAAGATATAGAGTTAATATCTTTTGATAATGTTGATTTTATTAATAAGTCAAGGGCTTCCTTTCCCTCTACCCAATGTTAATATTTTCATGGAATGTCCTATTTCCTACCCTAGAGAAAAGGATATTTAAGATTTTTTGTAAGGATGAAAACCACAAAAGACATTCCCAAAATAGTTAGGGCTCTTATTTTTATTGATTTGGAGTTTCTCCTCTTTGCAGTAATCCTTTTCTTTTGTACTTTAGATTTTTCTTTATATATATAAATTTATCTATATATGGTCTGACACCCAACATACTCCTCAGTAGTGAACAATGAGGTATTAGCATATTCGTAATAATTTTTATTTAGAAATTCCTAGTCATGAATTCAATTCTAGTGGATGCTACTAAGGTAAGTATTAAATCTACAACCTCCCTTAGAAGAGATGAGAGTTCTAACCATTCTGTTACACCACTAGGTTTAGTGGTATGTTAATAACAGAAGTTAATGAGTAATGAATTTTGAACTTGAAATATTAATGAATGCATGTTAATGAGGCATTGTTCACTTGGTTAGAGCATATGATTTGGGGTTTGGAAGTCATAGGTTTAATTTGGAGTATGTTGAAATACATGTCACTTGGGAAATTATAAAGTGTTGACCTAGTGGTAAGAGTTTTCACCTAGTAACCCTTGATCATAGGTTTAATTTCAATGAGTCATAGAATTTTAAATCACATATTTTTATCACTAAGCTATTTATTGGCAAACACAAATGAGTTCATGCAGTGGACATTTAAAAAATTATAGCAATGCTATCGTTGCCTCAATAATCTGACCTAACCAGTGGTGGGACTAAAAAAATAGTTAATAAAACAATTATAATGATCTAAGAAGATCCAACCCTATTTAATTAAAGTGTCAAAACCTAAAAAAATATAACTATAGGTACACCCTAAGTCATATAGCCAATATGAGACTTTACAAAAGTTTTCAAGGATGATAAAGATGGTAAACTATGATTCAAACTAGTAGCCTTAGCTTGAAAATCCTTATTATAAAATTGATATTTTTTATGTCTATGTAGATCCAAATAATGTGTCATGTACTAACAACTTGAACCACCTTTCATTAGCTTTGCAAAGGTTTTTCAAAGTTAACACACTTTGAACCTTCATCCTTCCAAGTTGAAATTTTGTAAAGCTAGATTTTTATTGAGTATATTAAAGGAGGAAATTTCATAGACAAGTAAAATATTCATATAGTTATAATTATTAGATAGAGGAATTGAGTGGTCAACTAATTGTTTAGGGTTTGATTCCAAGGGGTATGTTAATTTGACATGGTTATGGCTATTTTGCTTATGTTTAAATTTTTCTTCAATGAATTTTATTTCTTAAGTTACTCTTAATTTTTTTTAATTGATGTTAACATTAAGCTTCTTCTATGAATGTAGAATTTTTTTTATTTCCTAAAACATAAATTTACAAGTTAGTGAGAAAAAATTTATGGTAACTTCTTCTAATGATGATGCAACTAAGATACCTAATTTTGTTCTTATTGATGATGTGCATTAGTTATTGGTTGTTGATCTTACATCACAATATGTGTTCATTCAAATTTTGGGTTATTTACTTATAATTGAAGTTTTACTTCATAGTTAAATGATATGATTCAAAAGTAGGATATTCAAGTCATTCATTCTAAGGATTATTTTTTTTATAAAGATATAAATACTTTGATGGTGTAGTGTGTTCTAGATATAGGATCATTTATTCATAAACATGCAATGTTGTTCATTTGTACGTGAAATCTAATTTTCAATGTTGAATCTAAAGAATATTCTCAAGTTATATGTTTGAGCTATTTAATTTTTTGTTGATTTTTCATAAAGTTGAGTATGAAATTGTTAGTCTTCTTAATCCCATTAAGTATATGTGTTAGGCTTCTTAATTCCATTAAGCATATGAAATTTTCTCCTATATCATTTGATTTTTGTAGAAGCTTTTTCTTTGCTAACATCAATAGTCTTAATTAGAAAAATAAATTAGTATTATAAGCAAGAAGTAAAACTTATATTTAACTACTTACATATTATAATCTTCTTAACTTTTGCAACTTTTGTCATCATGAATGATATTTTTTTAATGCTTGTTCCTTTTTGCGTAAGAAAAAAAAAGATGTCAATAAAAAGAAAAACCATGTTGAAGTTGTTAAGGAAAAGAAAAAATGTGTTAAATTTGAAAGTAGAAAAAAAAACAATATAAAGGTGAAAAAACAAAAAATCAAATTACTATCAATTATAAGAGTGATCAAATGACAATAAAGAAACCAATGAAAACAAAAGCTTCTATGAAACTTTCTACTTGTACTATAAGAAGTATTAATCACTCTAAATAGTTATCAAATTTTTCCTTATCTAACTAGAATACTATTAACTAAAAAATTCCAATTATTATTAATGAAAAAGTTATAACTAATGGTAAAGATTCTCAATGAAGGATTATCATTAAGTGTTGAAGGAAAGGTCATCCAAAAGTTATGCAACTATTTTCTAGCGAATTCATTTTTCTACAAATATTGGTATTTCATCATAGCTTTCTACCTTGAATCCTTTTGCTATTTTAAGTTTAAGCATGAATGCTGAAATTAATGTAAATATTGTTAGTATTGAACCATCCTCCCTGTTAATAATTAATTTTCTTCTCTTAATTTTTCAAAGCATCATACACCTAAGTAGATGTCCCTAAAATTAGAAGGTGTTTCCATTCCATATTATCTTTGATGTTTTCTTACCTAGTATAAAATGCCAACAAAAAGTTTATCTCTTGATTAAAAGGTTGTGGGTTACCTCTACTTATAGATATAGTAGCAATGGGCCAGCTTTGTGGTAGGATACTCTTGCTTAGTCAATCACATCTACCTTACCATAAAGATGAGGTTTGTGCCACTAGCTTGGATGTTCATTTACATAATAAAATAAAAAAAATAAAAAGATTATATAAATGAATGAAATTAAGCTTTATTAGATTTTAAGACCCATAGAATCTATTGAATAGATATTACATTTTCATGAACAATAAAGATAGACTCTACCAATTGATCAAGCACCAATGAGAACATTGAAAACAAATCATCTAGGCCTTTTGTTGTAATATTATAACACTATATTAAATGGGTTTTTTTAAAGAAAAATAAAGAAGCATATGTAACTAATATTCAAGGGCTTTGATCTACACAACCTACAAATATGCTCTTCTCGATGAATTTGAATCCATCTTCCACTATCAACTCTAATATGATGAGAATTTAAGCAAAGCTTTCTAATAGCATTCTGATACTTGATGGGAATAGCAGGTAAGAGATAGTGAGCTTCCACATCTAGTTTATTAGATCTAATGTGGTGTAAATAAAATTGCCTCTTGCCTCCCACATTAGCCCACATTTGTGTTAAATCCTTTTGTGACTAGTTGGTGAATATGCTTAGGATGTTGTTGCATGTCCTCCTAAGAGATATTTCATTTTTTGAACCATTGTATCCCTTGAAAATCCTAACCATGATCTCATAAATTCTCAAGAACTACTTTAGAGAATTTTTACTATCTTGAGATATGAAAGCTATGAGTGTATGTAATGAATTGACATTAGACATCTACTTCAAAAGGCAATATATTCCATTCACATAATAACATTAAGTTATTTGTATTTTCACATTTAACTCATTAAGAAATAATTTTTTTTGCACTCTTTTAATATCTTTTCATAATTTAGTACTAATCAAAGTCTCAAAATAATACATCCATATAATATAGTAGTAGATGATAGTATGAAAAATTTATTTTCTGATCTTTTAAGCCTAGAGAACTAAATCCTTGCACTTGTTTTCAAAAGTATATAAAGCCTTAAAACCTCATGCTATTCTTTCTTTGATGTCCTTTCCCCACATGTAATTGTTTATATAAATGAGATCCAAAATCTACTATTTTCATATTGGTACTTTTANATGTTATTATGTGAATGGAATATATTGCCTTTTGAAGTAGATGTCTAATGTCAATTCATTACATACACTCATAGCTTTCATAACTCAAGATAGTAAAAATTCTCTAAAGTAGTTCTTGAGGATTTATGAAATCATGGTTAGGATTTTCAAGGGATACAATGGTTCAAAAAATGAAATATCTCTTAGGAGGACATGCAACAACATCCTAAGCATATTCACNAGAAAGTGGGCAATCTTAATTAACTTCAATTTTTCTCTACAATTGAAATTGTTTCCTTGAATTACTATTTTTAATTTCAATAATCACTTCCACATATAATCTTTCAGTTGTTGCAATCAAATCTTAAGGGATACTAATTTTATGCAAGAACAAACATAGTTTTGTATGGATCACCAAATCATATGCTTTTGAAATATTAATAAAATAGATAAAACCTTTTTTATTTGGCATTTTTGCAAACTCCATGTAATGTCTAAAGTAACTATGTGATTAATAATGGAGTGATTTTGTTTGAAATTTTCTTGCAATCTTGCCCTCACATGGTTACTTTCAACCCAAGAACTGATTATCTTTTCTAGTAGAGTACCCAACAAAGTAGCAAAAGTATTACTCATAATGATCATTTGATAATTGTTCAAATTATTTTTATCCTCCTTATTATGTAACAAGATAGATTTACTAGTCTTCCAATGTTAATTTAATCATTGCTTTATTGCTGAATTAATTTGTGCCAAATTTTTCTATGAACAGTAGATCCTATCCACTTTAATAATTTTTCTTATAATCCATTTGAGTCTATAGCTTTCTGAGATGCTCACTCTTCAATACCCTCTGTGACTTTCTCAAGAGTAAATTAGAGAGGTGCTTATTATATAATAGTAGTAGAATTATTATCTTATCATGTAAATAGGTTATTATAAAAGAAGAAAATACCTTAAAAATTAAATGATGAATAGGCTTTATGACAAAAACATTTACAAAACTATCTAGGTTCCTTTTTAATGGTCTAAGCAAAATATTCCTACTGATCATGATAAATTTTCTTCTCTTGGTTCTAATTAAGTATTTATATGCCTTAACTAAATATTGTTCATGACTCTTATTTTCATTCTTAATATTCTACCTAGCTTGCATGTAGTCCTCATCAAACAAAGTCTTCTAAGCATCTTATTGTTGTGAATGCATAGCTTGCTTAGCCAATGTAAGAAAAATTTGTTCAAGCTCCATATGTCATCTTTCTAGATTCCATTTGTTATGTGGTACATTCATATATTTTTTCTTAACTACTAGGGTAAGTTTGTATTAACATTTTTTTATATTCTTATTTTTTTCGTTTAACAAATAATTAGAATTTATAACAAAAACTTAACATGATGATGATAAGACTCTACTAAATATTCTCCAACTTTCAACAAAAGTCATTCATTTATATATAATGTGGGATTATATATGAGATTGCATTTATTATAAGTAATAAAAACTAAATAATTAACCTATTNGCACTACTGGGTTACTAAACATTAAGTGTTACTAGGATTACCAAGTGTTAGACATATGCTCAAAGTGGTCATACCTATGTTTACTATTTAATCTATATTAATTAATTACATACTTAATTACTTAAAAACATTAAAGTAAATTTATTGAATATTAAATGCATAAAGGAAATATTTAATCTGGTCCAAGTGCTATAAGGTTTATCAGAAAAACTCATCTTTATTGCCGCACACACTAAAGTGCTTAGGTACAATAATGCTTAAATAAAGATTCGTATACTCTTTAACTCCTATTGTGGGCACTTAAAAAAATATTCTAACTTTCAATTGGAAAAAATGCTAAAGATTTCCTACAACTATCAAAACTTATGCCATAAATGTGGTGGGTAGGTGCAAATTTATAGGTGAAATAACATGCCTTGTCAATGGGTATACATCAAGGGGTCCAACCCTACATCCATGAGATCAAGTTGATGAGATCCCATTGATGGGGTCACATCAATAATATCCGGTTGATGCAACCAGACCATGATGACTCATCATTCCCCCATGACTGAATGAAAACCCATCCTCAAGTTCTTCATATATTTTGGGAAGGTATGGAATTATTGATTAACTATAGACAAACAAAATAAACACAAAAAAAACTAAGTGCCCAAGTGTATGGTTTACCATCATTACAAAATTTTGGTATTCATGATAAAAAAATTGAACACCGGAACAAAATTGATAAGCACAACTCCTCAAATGGCATGAAGACAATAAAGAAGTTCAAATAGTCCTAGGTGGTGGAGGATCTTTAGGCTCTGAAGGATCATCTCCTACTTTAGGTGCATGCAATAGTTGAGGTAGCTGTTGTGACTGTCCTGTGGTAGTTGCAAATTCTGGTGGAAGATGGAAGGCATTCAATAGTGCCTTCATATTCTCCTTCTTACTTGAGGAATAATTCACAATCCATGCTACTTGACCAAGCTAGGCAAAAATGGGAATATCCCATGAACAGGACATTGTAGGGAACAACTCCTTCACATTCATGAACTAAGTAGTAAACTATTTACATTCGATGTTCGATGCTTTGAGTGCATTTTGTAGCTCTTGGTAATCATTGATCCTTTTGGCTAGGTTCTCAATGATTGATTGTTGGTCAATGAACTTTGCCTTAGGAACCTTGAGTTCCAAGTTTGCAATCTCAAGCTTCTACTTGGTCTCTTTACAATGCTTGAAATTTTCCTTGTACAATAAGTATGAGTTGTCCACTTATTTCTCCAATTTGGATCATGGCCTTCCAATAGTTATCATTGCCAAGTTTTCATATCAAATATTGTCAAGCTTCATGTACTTTATCATCTCCTCAATCTACGACTCTTTCATGTGGATTTATGCCTTGTTGTAGTTATTCAACCCATCAAAGATAGGCTGCCAACATCACCTCCTTCCTTTAGATATTGGAGGGCCTCATTGACTTTTTTCTTCACCATCTGGGTGTGTTTCTCATTAAGTTCCATATGTAGATCAACCTAATCTCTGTAATGGTTCTCAACTCTATCAAATTTAAGAGCCTCATCCTTCCAAACAACTATCTTTAATGCAAGTTTTTAGTGAAGGAAACTAACTTTCTTCATGGAGAGGTTTCTATTTTCTACTACCAATATCCTTAATTTATTATTGACATTGGCTAACAACTCCTACTGTTGATGGATAAAATTTACCATTTGCTACATCTATGCATCAACATTCCGCAAGCGATGATACTCAGCAATTAGGATCACATTCTCATGGTGAGTTTGAACCAAGTCCTTCTAAATGTTGTACATTATGGCATTGGCCAAGAACTAGTCAAAGACTATAGACTCCTTGGCATCCTCAACCTCTTTGAGTCTTTTCTGAAGTTGTTGAAACACTTCATCCCATGTTAGTGCTAGGTTGAGCAATGCAAGATCAGCAAGAAGGGCTCTTTAAGTAGCTCCAACTAGGTTGTAGTGATGGTATCCAAAAGGTCAAAGATATCTATAATCGATTGCTCAATCCCACTAGTAAATCCAAAAATTTGTCACTAATAGTTCTTATGGACATTTTCACATCTCTTAGTGTAGAAACATCCAGTACAGATGTTGTAGGTGCATTCAATGCTTTGGTGATTCTATTAGTAACTACTTTAGCTACTGTCTCTTGCCCATGGTGCTGCATCACCAAGATAGTTGTCCCCTCATCCACCTCTAAATGCATTGAAAACATAGCAACATTCCCAAAGATATCTAGGAATTGTTGCTATTGTGAGAGAGATATGATTACCTCTTAGGTTCTATGATTTGACCTTACGGACACTTGCATTCTTTGGGCTAAGAAATTTGGCACCCCACCTTCCATCTAACTGATGGTTTGAGCCACTTCGTTGAGCTGGCTCATTTATGGTCTATACATAGATGGGTTACCACCACTCATTCCTACTTGTTGCTACTACTATTATAAGAGTTACTCTTGGATTTTGTGCATGCACTCAAGGATAGCATGGGACTCCAATGTTATTTGGTGGGTGGGTGGTGAAGATGTTTGTTGCTACTCCTCTTTCTGAATGACTTTGGTAGGCATCTTTTCTTTCATCATTTTCACCTAGGAAGTGGTTGGAGCTCATCAAATGGTGTCATTTGTGTAGCGAGTTATGCCTCCCCTCTTGCATAAGTTTCTAATTAGGCATAGAAAAGGGAGTACCTTCATTCCATGTTCATTTTTCTTAAATGACTTTTCTATATCGAGATAGATTAGTTATGGAAGGTTGACTGGGAATCGATTGCTTAGAGTAGCACACACACAAGCAAAAAAGTATATGATTTTGGTTGGCTTTATCATTAGATTAAGGTGAAAGGCTGCAATCTTGAAGTATGCACATTTCACTGTGGTGGATGCACCAAACTCCTTACAGTCTACTTCATAACATTGCTTCATCCATTCTTTCTTGACCTTAGGATCTACCTACATTGGAATCTCGACAAAATTTGTCCATATTTTTGGTAACCCAAGGCTGTTTGAAATGGATTTCACTAAGTAGGACATTGAGATGTCCTTAATTTTGATCATTGAACTAGCCTACTGGTTATTCCAAAAAAGGTATGTCTCTCCCATGTACCACTTCTCGTTGGAAGTGATGGTTGGCCACATGGGAGAGTTTTGCAATTGTGCTTTGACTTCTAGAGGTGCAAACTCCAAGAAAGGTCCAAAGTTTAACTCTTGAAGTACAAATTTCTAGATTTCCTTGTTTACAATTTGCCTAAGGTAGGCCTCTATCAAGGTGACCTCAAGGTTTAGTCTAGGTTCTAGTGCCTTGTCTTTGTGAGACTATTCTGTCAGGATTTCTTCTTTGGGAATCTGTTGAACAAATTCCACTTTTGGTTCCTCCTAAAGAGGTCCCATTGCATGGGTTTCAGCTTCTTGCATATGCGGCTATTCTTGGCCCCTTCCAATTCATGTCTATTTGTCCCTTGTTTGGGATGTTCCTCCCTCCTATGCATGCTTTCCTTTAGGTATCATCTATGGTCACAACATAACCAAGGATTGTTATATAATGTGTAACTTATAACCTTTAAATATCTTATCTTGTTGGGTAGTTACACTTAAGCTAAGTTATGACCATGATGGATTGATTATTTTAATATTGATATAATATTATTTCATTTTTAATGTCACCAAAGCTTGTTGGAAGGGTTTAACTTCTTCAAGTTGATGTTTTAATGTTGGTTTCTTGGTTAAATCTTTGTGGAAATTAGAAAAATTTCAAAAAAATCTTTGTTAAAAACTTAAGATTTGTGGCCCCCATGATAAAGGGCTTACCTTCGATAGTTGTAGGACTGAAAAACAAAGTGAATCAGACAAACAGTTAGGAAGTTATGGCTCTTGGAAGGTTTTGGGCTCTAAAAAGTTCAAAAACTTCCCTCTTGTTTTGGCTCAAACATGAAAAATTACTAAGTGGCATCATGTATTTATAGGATTTTTTACCTTCTGTCAATAGGGTCCCATTGATGGGGTCTTGTATACATGGTTGGCTCCTTAAACGAGGTCCCGTTGATGGAGTTTTTGGAGAAAATTGTTCACAATACATAATTCAAAAAATATAAGGATTTTTAACATGAAATTAGGATATATAGAGAGCCAAAAAAGCCATGAATATGATGAAACACTTGAATAGGGCTTGGTTATTCAAAAAATTGGATTTTTTAGTAGGAGAATGAAATTTTAGGTTGAAGAAATCACTCTAAAGAAGCATACAATTGGATGAAACCAATGGGGCACATGAAAAATTTGATTGTGAAAATGCCTAAGAATAAGGAACTTAACTAGCCCAACCAAGAGATATGCAAGTGGGTCCTCCCTATAGCAGGCTCATGCCCTTTTTTCCATTACATATCCTCAAACCAATGAGCTCATGGGCCCCACAATTGATTGATGATTATAGAAACTTAAGGAACAAATTTGGAGAATCTGCCTAAGAATTTTAACACATCAAACTAAGACATTAAATAAGGCATGAAAACCAATAGTAAGGTGAATAACGAAAAGTAGTGGTGGATGAGAGAGAAAGTGGAATGGAGTTTTTAATTGTGGTTACATGAAGTCCCTTGTGAATTTGATGGTTAAATAACCTAATAAAGTCTATTCTTAGTCCAAATCAAAACCAACTACTTTCAGTGACTTCACATCAATACTTTAGAACTAGTCCACCCCCTCAAGAGACAAGAATGCTTCCACAAATTAATCATCATTCCTTATGGAGAAGAAAAGAGAAGTAAGAAGTGAGAAAGGGCCTTAATTAGAGGGGACCTTTAGGCATGGGTAACATGTCTTTATAGTCCCATAAATAGTGCTTGTAGCACATTATTTTGTCTCAAGTATATGCTTTGAATTCCCATCATTTTTTTGGATTTTATGTTTTTATGGATTTTTGGATGGGAACCACACCATGAAAAGACTTAGCTTCCTATTATTGATTGATAGTGGAATGGTAAGAAATCCATAAAAACACTCATGCACTCAAGAGTTTGGAAAAGTGTAAAGAGCATTGAGTCCCCTTAAAGTCACACCCTTTTTGAACCATTTGAATCTTTCTCAAGTTTGGAAACTATCAAGGTCACAGGTTCGTCAAAGTTTCATTAATGAAAAGGGATGTCATACTTCCAAACTAGGAAGACCATAGAATTTGTGGATGGGTGAATGACATGGAGTCATTGCTTGTTTCATGAAAAAGAAACTTTGTCTTAGTTACCAATATCAAAGTTCAAAAATAGAAACCAGACATTAACAATCAAAAATATTAAGTACAAATTACCATTAGCAAACAACTACAACATCACTGTGTTGTATTGACAATAAAGTAATTTATTAGAAAAATGTAAGAAAAATTCACACCAAAATAAAGTAAAGTATAAAAGAAATGTGAAAATATGTAAGAAAGATCAAACATATTAATGATGTTGTAAAACAAAAATGTGAAAAATGACAAAGTGTAAAAACAAAAAGTTGTAAAACATAAAGTGTAAAAACAACAAAGTGTGAACAAAAAAGTATAAAAATTGAAGATCCACTAGAATTAGTTAGCATGGATGACCATCTCCCCCACAACTAAGTTGGAAGGAGAAGATTTGAAATATTGAGCAAGGTTGTTCATCTGATGAAGTGTTTCTTACATTGGCTCTTTTGGACTCATGAAAAAGTTTTATTTGTTGTGTGTTGATCAATTGCTTCTTGTTTAGGCTTTAAGGTTTGCAGATAAACATGGCCCTAGAAGGAAAGTTTTCATAGATGATATAAGGCCCTTCCCACAATGTTTGAAACTTAGTTCATTGAGGTACATGTGTGTAGTTATAATAGAGGACCTTGTCTCTAGGTTGAAATTTTATTTTTCTTATTCTAATGTCATGGAATTTTTTGTTGAAAACTTTGTGCACTTCATTCAAAGATAGGGCCACCAATCTATTCTCATCTAGTACATTAAGGTCAATCAATCTTTCTTTTTGAGCTAGGCTAAGAGCAAGGTCAAGGTCATAGGCTATTGAAAGTGTATGGAGCTTGGATTGAATTGGAAGAGTTAGAAGTTTTTTGTACACAAGCTCATAAGGAGAGTAGCTTATAGGGAGTTTGCATGTGGAGTTGTAGAAATAAAGGGCATCGTTAAGTTTTATGCTCGAGTCTCTCATATATTTGCTAATTATTCTCATTAAGATCTTAGTGATCTCCCTATTGGTAACCTCATCTTGACTATTGGCTTTGGGGTGGTAGGGTGTTGTTAATTTATAAATAATCCAAAGTGTTACATGAGATTTTGAAAGGTGGTGCATGTAAAATGAGTACCATTGTCAGAAATCAATGCACGTGGCACCCCAAAATTGTTTACAACTTTCTATTGTACAAATCAAGTAGTAGTGGAAGATGTACATTTGGTAGCAACCATTGCTTCTACCCATTTTGTACAATAGTCAACAACAATTATAATGTATGACTTTCCATTCGACATGGATGTGATGGGATCCATGAAGTCAATGTCCTAGATGTTGAAGGGTTATAATGGTTGGATCTACTACTAAGGTTCCTCCATTCAAGTGATCATCCCACCATCACATTGATAGCATTCACAAGAGTGGAAAAATTGGTGGATGTACCTAAAGAGCATTGGCCAATAATATCCTACCATCAAGATCTTAATGGTCATGCATCTCCTAGCATACTAGCCCCCACAAGGGCCCTCATGAGCATCTTGGAGAATGCATAATTGGTCAACATTTGAGATAGACAAATAAGCCAAGGCATTGACATAGACCATATAAAGGTGTCCATTGATCTCCATGAAGTGTTTGGCCTGATGAAGAAATTTTTGTTTCTTTTAGTGATCCAACACTTGAGGCATCTCCTATGTGAGAAGATAAGTGAGGATGCCATCATACCATGTAGGTTCATTGGGCACTTGTTCATTTATCGCATTAGTAAAGAGAAATTCATCAAGGAATTGATTAGAAAGATATCTCTTCTCTTCTTTATTGTCCGATTGTAACTGAGACAAGTGGTTAGAAACCACATTCTTAGTTTCCTTTTGATCTACCATCATGAGATCAAACTCCTACAAAATCACCAACCACCATATGATATGGAGGCTTACTATTGGATTTTTCATCAAGAAGAAGATTTCACTGTGATCTATGTGCATGAATACCTTGTATCCAAGGACATAGTATCTAAACTTCTCCAAGACATACACCACTGCCATTAGTTTTTTCTTCATTTTGGTGTAGTTCAGCTATGCATCCATAATGCTTTGACTAATGTAGTGGATGTAGTATGGACATTTTTGATCATCCAACGACATGAGGATGGCTCCCAAGGCATAGTTTAATGCATCCATCATGATGTGAAATGATCAAGACTAATCAGGTGCTCATAGAATTGGAGTTTCTACAAGCTTCTACTTGAGCTATTGAAATTCCTTTTACATTTCTTGGTCCATATGAATGGAGCATCTTTTTTGTCACCTCTACCAATAGTTTAGCAATCTTAGGGAAATTCTATATGAAACATCAGTAGTATCCAATGTATCCAAGGAATGATTGAACATCTTTAATAGTTTCTAGTTGATGGATAATTCCTTTGATGACTCTAATCTTTTAGGGTCCATCTCAATCCATACTTATGAAATTCTATGCCCAAACATAATGCCCTCTTGGATCATCAGATGGCTCTTTTGCCAATTGAGCTGAAGATTAGTCTCCACACACCTTTTAAGCACTTGCTCAAGGTAGTCCAAGGTTTGCTCAAACATAGCACCATAGGTGGAGGAGTCATCCATGAAGACATCCACCCCACTACCAATTTGCTATTGAAAGATGCTAAGGAAAAGGTGTTGGAAGGTTGTAGGGGCATTGCATAGACCAAAAGGCATCTTTTTATATGCAAAAGTCCCCCAGGGACTTGCAAATGTAGTTCAAACTTAATCCTTAGGTGTTATCTAAATCTGGTTATAGCCACTATTACCACCTAGAAAGCTACAGAAGCAATGCATAGAAATAGTATTCAACACTTGGTTCACAAATGGTAATGGAAAATGATCTCAATATGCTTCACAAAATGGATTCTCAGAAACTCAACCTCATTCTCAGACACAACCATCATGGGAAAACTATAGCACACTAGCTCTTGAGCCCTAATAGCAGAAGTGGAACTATTAGCCTCCAACTTGAGCTTTAGTGCCACTGTATCATATGAAATTACAATGTCATTTATAGTTTCAAAGCTTTCCAACTAAAGCCCTCAAAGCCATGATAAATCTGAGCTTCCCATTTTCAGTTGCTCTATGATATAACTTCCTTTGGATGCCAACTATTTCCTCATCCTTTTGCATCTACACTCATGGTGGTGATGATTATTTTGATTTGTTGTAGCTACTTAATCAAACATATAATGTATTTACTATCCTATGTTGTCATGCTTTTAAAGGCCATAACTACTACATGTATTTGGATTCCTTTGTACTCACACTTTATCCACTTTTGATTTTGGTGGTCTACAAATTGGATTCCTTTGTACTTGTACTTTATCCAATTCCAATTCTAATGGTCTATGAAGATATGTGTCACTTCATCTTCTAAAATTGACCTTAGTGGTAGTTGCAGTATAATTCTGAACCAAATGCCATAGAAATAACATTGTTTTGAAATGTTTTTGACACTAATGTTCAAGAGAACTTCTAGATTTAAAAGATATTTACTCTAATTTCAAAACATTTAATTTTTCATTTAAAGAAAGGTAACAACTTTTTTAAGTAAACAAGGTTTTTTAAAAGTATATATTGCTTTCTTGATTGGATATTTGGATTCATCTAAATAGTGCAAAAAGCCAATTTTCTGCTAGCGATGGGCATAATAACTAATCTCAAAATGAATTAATCAATGAATGTATGTAAATTTTTCAAACAGATAGCCACTTTA
>MNCI01003111.1:311064-396922 GCA_015680685.1 Gnetum montanum
CAAGTTCGTCTTTATTGCCGTACACAACTTGGGTTCAGGTTACAAGCTGCTCGAATAAAGAACCGTTCACTCTAGGACTCCTACTGCGGGCACATGGGGAAAAATTCTAACTCTGGAGTGATCAATCTGCCAGAGCTTCGCTACACTAGCCAGGATTGGGAAATGAAGGGAGTGCCGCCTCTTATTTATAGAAATGGTGGCGCGACGCGATATCGCGTACGCGATATCGCAGGAGAAGACGCGATATCGCGTCGGCCGCGATATCGCGTACGCGATATCACGACCTAGTGAAAACCGCGTCTCATCAACCCTCCATGCTGTTATCCATACAAGTGAGCAACCTCATTCAACTCTACCAAGAACTCTTAAAACTTTTGAAGATTTAGTTTCAAACTTCCTAGAGGAATAGGGCAAAACGAAGGAACTTAACAATTCCTATCTATAAGTGGAGGTAGGCATCAATCAAACATCCAACCTCATCAAAAGAACAACTTCTCTCTCTCTAAAAAATAGGAGTCTACCCACCACTGCTCTATATCTTGATTAAGAAAAAAAACGAAACTAATGCTCTTGATAGAAGTGAAAGGTAAAAGAGAATGTATGCAACTCAACCCATAAAATAAATCTAAGATAATGAACATGAATACTATTAAGAATTCTTACCTGGAGACACTCGATGTATGAATGGTGTCTAAGAAAAGTCTCAATCTTCTTTACAGAATGGATTCTTTAAAACTCAACCTCATTCTCAAACACAACCATCATGGGGAAATTACAACGCACTAGCTGTTGAGCCTTAGCAGCAAAAGCAGAGCTATTAGCCTCCAACTTGAGCTTCAACGTGATTGTATCATATGCAATTTCAGCATCATTTATAGTTTCAAAGGTTCCCAACCAAAGCCTCTGAGAGCCATGATAAATTTGAGCTCCCCATTTCCCATTGCCCTATGATATAACTCCCTTTGGATGCCAATACGTTCCTCCTCCTTTTGCATCTATACTCATGGTGGTGATGATTATTTTGATTTTTTGTAGCTACTTAATCAAACATGTAATGTATTTACTGATATTTTCCCATTAATCCTATGTTGTCATGCTTTTAAAGACCATAGCTGCTACATGTATTTGGATTCTTTTGTACTCATACTTTATCCACTTTTGATTTTGGTGGTCTACGAATTGGATTCCTCAGTACTCGTACTTTATCCAATTCCAATTTTAATGGTCTATGAAGATATGTTTGACTTCATCTCCTAAAATTGATCTTAGTGGTAGTTGCAGTATAATTCTGAAGCAGATGCCATAGAAATAACATTGTTCCAAAACGTTTTTGGCACCAATGTTCAAGCGAACTTCTAGATTTAAAAGATATTTACTCTAATTTCAAAAAATTTAATTTTTCATTTAAAGAAGGGTAACAATTGTTTTTTGAAGTAAACATGGTTTTTTAAAAGTATATATTGCTTTCTTAATTGGATATTTGGATTGATCTAAAAAGTGCAAAAAGCCAATTTCCCTAGCGATGGGCATAATAAATCAATGAATGTATGTAAAGTTTTCAAACACATAGCCACTTTAAAGGTTCCTAAATTATATCAAGAAACACTAAGTATCAATATAAGTACACAAGAGGAAAATCAATAAAAAAAAATTTTAATAATTAAAATAAGTAGCTTTGCTATCTTATACAAGTATATAATTTGAGAAGATTACAATAATTCTTCAAGTTTATCTTCAACAACCAAAGATTCAAACATAGATTTTGACAAAGCATATTATTATTTGGTAGTTTGTATTGCTATTTAATTTTTGAAATTTGATGAATTTGGAAAACATGATATACTAAGCAAAGTTAAAAGAAAAACATTGAAAATTTACTAATATAAATAATTCAGCCAGATGAAGCAAAATAAACCAAAGAATTACTCTAACTTAAATGAGACTAAATAAACTAAATAATTACTAAAAATTCACATGCATAAACTAAATCTACCAACTAATTAAAAATTAAGGTAAGTAAGATAAGCTTCAAAATCAAGAAATAGTAAATTGAACTATTATTTATCATTCAACCTAGAAGGATCATCATTTGGAGTCATGGTAAGGTGTTTGTTTTTCATGTTGTAAGACTTGGGTTTGAGCTTGAGCATACCCAAGATGAAGCTTTCACTCATCCACCAACTCTTCTAATATTTTCCTTAAGAAATGAGTATTAAGCCTTTAAATAGTAATCTTTTAGAAAATAGAAATTACTAATTGACCAAATAGGCACGTCATATGTAGGTTTATGAGTCTGATCATGGAAATTGAATTCCTAACATAATTAAGTAGATTGAGGCAATTGACTTCAAATCCAATATAATCAAGAAATTCAAGGCACTATGTATGTTGTATGCCATTTCATTGATAAACCTAGCACATTACCAAATCATTTAGTAGACATTTGCACCAAGTCAATTTTTCCCTTATGGAAACCAAAACGACTAATTTAACTTATGTGTTTTGACCCTCCATATCATTATCCATACAAGTGAGAAACCTCATTCAACTTTACCAAGAACTCTTGAAAATTTTGAAGATTTAGTTTCAAACTTCCTAGTAGAATAGGGAAATATGAAGGAACTTAACAATTCCTATCTGTAAGCAGAGGAAGACATCAATCAAACATCCAACCTCAACAAACCTACAACCTCTTTCTCTCTAAAAAATAGGAATCTATCCACCACTACTCTACATCTTGATTAAGAAGAGAAAAAGAAACTCATGCTCTTGATAGAAGTGAATGGTAAAAGAAAACATATGCAACTTAACCCATTAAACAAAGCTAAGATAATGAACATGAATACTATTCAGGATTCTTACCTAAAGACACTTGGCCTATGAATGGGGTCTAAGAGAAGTCTCAATCTACTTTATAGAATGGATTCTTAAAAACTCAACCTCATTCTCAGACACAACCATTGAAGGAAAATTACAACACACCAACTATTAAGCCTTAGCACTAGAAGTAGAACTATTAGCCTCCAACTTGAGCTTCAACATTGTTCTATCATATGCATTTGCAGCATCATTTATAGTTTCAAAGGTTCCCAACAAAAGCCTCTCAGAGCCATGATAAATCTAAGCTCTCCATTTCCCATTGTCCTATAATACAACTCCCTTTGGGTGCTAACGCTTTCCTCCTCCTTCTGTGTCTATGCTCATGGTTGTGATGATTATTTTGATTTGTTGCAAAGATGTAATGTATTTACTGATTTTTTTCCATTAATCCTACGTTGTCATTCTTTTAAAGGCCATAGCTGCTGCATGTATTTGGATCCATACTCATACTTTATCTAGTTTTGATTTTGGTGGTCTACTCCTTTGTGCACAAGCTCTTTTCTCCTCCTTCTTTGTCTACACATGGTGGTGATGATTATTTCAATTTGATGAAGCTTCTTAATTAAAGATGTAATGTATTTACTAATATTTTCCCATTAAGCCTACATTGTCATGCTTTTAAAGGTTACAACTACTACCTATATTTGAATTCCTTCATACTTGTACTTTATCCATTTTCAATTTTTGTGGTCTACAAATTGGATTCCTTAGTACTCATACTTTATCTAGTTCCAATTTTGGTGGTCTATGAAGATATCTGTGACTTCATCTTCTAAAATTAATCTTAGTGGTAGTTTGTAGTATAATTCTGATGCAAATGCCATAGAAATAACATTGTTCCGAAACGTTTTTGACACCAATGTTCAAGAGAACTTCTAAATTCAAAAGCTATTTAGTCTAATTTCAAAACATTCACTTTTTCATTTTAAAAAAGCTAACAATTTTTTTCAAAGTAAACAGGGTTTTTTAAAAGGATATATTTCTTTCTTGATTGGATATTTGGATTCATCTAAAAAGTACAAAAAGCCAATTTTCCCTGAGCAATGGGCATAATAACTAATCTCAACATCAATTAATCAATGAATGTATGTAAATTTTTCAAACACATAGCCACTTTAAAGGTTCCTAAATTATATTAAGAAACACTAAGTATCGCTATAAGTATACAAGAAGAAAATCAAGAGAACACTCTTTTAATAATTAAAATAAGTAGCTTTGCTATCTTATATAAGTATTTAATTTGAGAAATTACAATAATTCTTCAAGTTTTTCTTTAGCAACCAAAGATTCAAACATAGATTCTAACAAAGGAGATTGTTATTTGGTAGTTTGTACAGTTGTTTAATATCTGAAACTTGAAGAATTTGGAAAACATTATATACTAAGCGAAGTTAAAAGAAAAACATTGAAAAATTACTAATATAAATAATTTAGCCAGATGAAGCAAAATAAACCAAATAATTACTCTAACTTAAATGAGACTAAATAATTACCAAAAATTCACATGCATAAACTAAATCTACCAACTAATTAAAAATTAAGGTAAGTAAGATAAGCTTCAAAATCAAGAAATAGTAAATTGAAGTATTATTTATCATTCAACCTAGAAGGATCATCATTTAGAGTCAAGGTAAGGCATTTTTTTCATTTTGTAAGACCTGGGTTTGAGCTTGAGCATACCCAAGATGAAGCTTTCACTCATCCACCAACCCTCCTAATATTTGCCTTAATAAATGAGTATTAAGCCTTTAAATAGTAATCCTTTAGAAAAAAGAAATTTCTAATTGACCAAACAGGCACACCATATGTGGGTTTATGGGTCTAATCGAGGAAATTGAATTCCTAACATAATTAAGTAGATTGAGGCAATTGACTTCCAATCCAATATAATCAAGAAATTCAAGGCACTATGTATGTTGTAAACATTTCATTAACATACAGAGCACATTACCAAATCATTTAGTAGACATTTGCATTAAGTCAATTTTTCCTTTACAAAAATAAAAATGATTAATTTAGCTTATGTATTTCAATCCTCCATATCATTATTCATACAAGTGAGCAACCTCATTCAAATTTACTAAGAACTCTCAGAAATTTTGAAGATTCAGTTTCAAACTATCTGGTAGAATAAGATGAAACAAATGAACTTAACAATTCCTATTTGTAAGTGGAGATAGGCATCAATCAAAAATCTAACCTCATCAAATGCACAACCTCTCTCTCTCTAAAAAATAGGAATCTACCCACCACTACTCTATATCTTGATTAAGAAAAAAAAGAAACTCATGCTCTTGATAGAAGTGAACAGTCAAAGAGGACATATGCAACTTAACCCATAAAACAAAGCTAAGATAATGAACATGAATACTATTAAGAATTATTACCTAGAGACGCTTGGCATATGAATGGTGTCTAAGAAAAGTCTCAATCTACTTCATAGAATGGATTCTCAAAAACTCAACCTCATTCTCGAACACAGCCATAATAGGGAAATTACAACACACTAGTTGTTGAGCCTTAGTAGCAAAAGTAGAACTATTAGCCTCCAAATTGAGCTTCAGCATCATTGTATCATATGCAATTGTAGCATCATTTATAGTTTTAAAGGTTTCCAACCAAAGCCTCTCAGAGCCATGATAAATCTGAGCTCCCCATTTCCTATTGCCCTATGATACAACTTACTTTGGGCACCAACTCTTTCCTCATCCTTCTATGTCTAATTTCATGGTTGTGATGATTATTTCAATTTGTTGTAGCTACTTAATCAAAGATGTAATGTATTTACTAATAGTTTTCCATTAAGCCTACATTGTCATGCTTTTAAAGGCCATAGCTGCTACATGTATTTGGATTCCTCTATACTCATAGTTTATCAAGTTTTGATTTTGGTGATCTATGAATTGGATTCCTCAATACTCATACTTTATTCAGTTCCAATCTTGGTGGTCTATGAAGATATGTGTGACTTCATCTTCTAAAATTGATCTCAGTGGTAGTTTGTAGTATCATTTTGATGCAGATGCCATAGAAATAACATTGTTCTAAAATGGTTTTGGCACCAATGTTCAAGAGAACTTCCAAATTTAAAAGCTATTTACTCTAATCTCAAAACATTTACTTTTTCATTTAAGAAAAAAATAACAAATTTTTTTTGAAGTAAACAATGTTTTTAAAAAGTATATATTACTTTCTTGATTAGATATTTGGATTCATTCAAAAAGTGAAAAAGGCCAATTTTCCCCTAATGATGGGCATAATAACTAATCTCAACATTAATCAATTAATCAATGTATATAAAATTTTCAAACACATAGCCACTTTCAAGGTTCCTAAATTATATTAAGAAACACTAAGTATCAGTATAAGTATATAAGAAGAAAATCAAGAAAATACTTTTTTAATAATTAAAATAAGTAGCTTTGTTATCTTATACAATATTTAATTTGAGAATATTACAATAATTCTTTGGGATTATCTCCAACAGCCAAAGATTCAAACATAGATTTAGACAAAGGAGATTGTTATTTGGTAGTTTGTAATGTTGTTTAATTTTTGAAACTTGAAAAATTTGAAAAAGATTATATACTAAGCAAAGTTAAAAGAAAAAAATTGAAAAATTACTAATACAAATAATTCAGTCATAAAACCAAATAATTACTCTAACTTAAATGAGACTAAATAAACTAAATATTACTAAAAATTCACATGCATAAACTAAACCTACCAACTAATTAAAAATTAAGGTAAGTAAGATAAGCTTCAAAATCACGATATAGTAAATTGAAGTATTATTTATCATCCAAATTTGAAGGATCATCATTTGGAGTCATGATAATATGTTTTTTTTTTTCACATTGTAAGACCTAGGTTTTAGATTAAGCATACCCAATATGAAGCTTTTGCTCATCCACCAACCCTCCTAATATTTGCCTTAAGAAATGAGTATTAAGCCTTTAAAGAATAATAATTTAGAAGATAGAAATTACTAATTAACTAAATAGGCGTCATATGTGGGTTTATGGGTCTAATCAAGGAAATTGAATTCCTACCATAATTAAGTGGATTGAGGAAATTGACTTCCAATCCAATATAATCAAGAAATTCAAGTCATTATGTATGTTGTATGCCATTTCATCGACAAACCTAGCACATTACCAAATCATTTAGTAGACATTTATACTAAGTCAATTTTTCCCTTACGAAAACAAAAATGATTAATTTAGCTTATGTATTTTAACCCTCCATACCATTATCCATACAAGTGAGCAACCTATTTACAACATTTTGTTGTACAAATTGTGCAATAGTGGAAGATGTATAGTCAATGATGGCTTCTGCTCCTACCCATTTCATATAATAGTCAATAGTGACTATTGTGTATGCCTTTTCATTTAACATGGGTGTGATAGGACCCATGAAGTATACACCCTAGATGTCGAAGGGTTTTAGTGGTTGGATACATTACTAAGGTTCTTCTATTCGAGCAATCATCCCACCATTTCATTGATAGCTTTCACAAGAGTAGATGAATTAGTGGGCATCCCTAAAAATCATTGGCCAATAGTACCCTACCATTAGGATTTTAATAGTTGTGCATCTCCCTACATAGTATCCCCCACAAGGACTCTCATGAGCATCTTGAAGAACACATAGTTAACTAGCATCAGGAACACACCAATGAATTAGGCCATCACCGCACACCTTGTAAAGATGTCCATTAATGTCCATGAAATATTTAGCCTTATGAAGAACCTATTGTTTCTTATAATGGTCTAACTCTTGTGGCATCTCTTGAGTAAGAAGATAAGTAAGGATGCCATCATACCATTTTGATTTAGTGGAAACTTGTTCATTTATTGCACTAGCAAAGAGGAGTTCATTAGGAAATTAATCATAGAGTGGTCTCTCATCCTTTTTATTGTCCCATCATAACTGAGATAAGTGATCAGAAACCACATTCTCAATCTCCTTTTGATCTATCATTGTAAGATCAAACTTCTACAAGATCACCAACCACCATATGACATGAGGGCGCATCGTTGGTTTATTTAGTAAGAAGCAAATGGCACTTTGGTCAATGTGCACAAACATCTTATATCCAAGCACATAGTACCTAAACTTCTCCAAAGAATACATCACGGACATCAAATATTTCTCCATTTTGGTGTAATTAAGCTATGCATCCAAAATGCTTCAACTTGTGTAGTGGATGTAATATGGATGTTTCTTATCATCCAACTATGTAAGAACAACTCCCAAGGCATAGTTTGATACATCTGTCATGATGTAAAATGAATGGAATCAATTAGGTGCTCAAAGAATTGGAGTCTCTACAAGCTTCTCCTTAAGTTGTTGGAATGCCTTTTTGCATTTCTTGGTCCATATGAACAAAATATCTTTCTTTGTGAGCTTAACTGATAATTTTACGATCTTAGAGAAATTCAGTATGAATCACTAGTACTAACCAGTGTGTCCAAGAAATGTCCAAACATCTTTAATGGTTTCCAATTGGTAGGTTATTTCTTGGATGACTCAAATCTTATTAGGGTCCACCTCAATCCCTACTTGAGAAATTCTATACCCCAACACAATGCACTCCTAGACCATAATACAATGCTTTTAAAAATTGAGTTGAAGATTAATCTCCACACATCTTTTAAGCACTTTCTCAAGGCAATCCAAGGCTTTCTCAAATGTAGCATCATAGGTGGAGAATCCATCCATGAAAACATCCACCTCACTACCAATTTATTGGTAAAACATGCTTAGGATGAGGTGTTGGAAAGCTACAGGGGCATTGCATAGACCAAATGGCATCTTTCGATATGAAAAATTCCCCCCAAGAACTTATGAATGTAGTATTGGCCTGATCCTCTGACATGATCTAAATTTGGCTATAGCCACTATAACCATATAGAAAGCTATAATAGAAATGCCTAGAAATGGTGTCCAACACCTAGTCCACAAATGGCAATGAAAAATGATCTTTGAACATCGCCATGTTCAACAGCCTGAAATCAATACAAGCCTACCACTTGCTACCTATCTTTAGCACAATTACAAGTGGGCTAACCCACTCACTATCTGCAATTGGATAAGTGAACCTCACCTTGAGGAGTTATTCAATTTTCTCTTTAATGATCTACTTCAGTTTGGGGTTCAATCATTTCTGCGGCTACCTATTTGGCTTCATGGCTAGATTGGTATAGATGTAATGTTGGCATTTCCTAGGATCAATTCCTGTGAGTTTAAGATATGACCAAGAAAATATTGTTGGCCATTGTTAAACACCTTCGACAACATTATTTTCTACTCAAGAGCAAGGTTGACATTGATTATCATTGACTTGCCATTTTTTAGAAATGCATATTCCATGCTGGTAGGTAGATTTTTCAACTCTAAGGGCTCTTATTTAAAACTATTAGGGATTTCCAAATCTCTCCAATTGGTATCATCAAGTTCATCATTAGAGAGTTGGTGATGAACTTGCTCTAGTTCATTTGTGCCTTCAACATATGTATAAGTTAAGCTCTCAGTAGGTTTCATGCAAAGTGTGCTACTCTTAAAATCAGTTGTTAGCCACTAGGTGTCCTCCTATTCTGTGACTTCTATGCACAAGCACTTTTGAATTTCAAATTCATCTACACACTATCTACATGTTTTGATTAATGTTCTTTTAAGAGACTAGAGTTTCTATACGCAATTGCACCCTATATCGTTGTATGCAATTCATAGAACTCACTTTTTCTCAACCTTTTTGAATGCATTTTCCTTGGAAATCTCCATGAAACGATCTCTGATGCTCACTTGCACATCAATAGTGCATGACCAAGCCCTACCCATAATGATTAAGAAGTCCCCCTTGTAATTGTCAACTTTGATTACTAGGAAATCAATAGGATACAACCACCCATAGACAATGGTTACAATGTCCTTCATTAGTCCCAAAGAAACAACAATGGACTGATCTGCCAATTCTAAATAGATGTTACTCTTCTTAAGAAGAGGCAAGTTCCAAGTGTTGTACATCTTATGGGAAATTAGGTTAACACTAGAATCTAAATTTAAAAGAGCCTTACATGGCTCATATTAGAAATTTGCAAGTAGATGAGAGGACTTTTAGGATCAACTTTTTTTCTAAGAAGGTTGTCAGCCTTGATCCAATCAGATACAATGTGGGTTAACATGATAGTTTGGATCTTGGGTAGTGTTTGGTTTGAAGTGCTCTTTAAAAAAAATGAATGTACAAGATGAAGGAGATAGTGGGAACCTAGCCAAATAAGTAAGTGAGGTTTTTCTAGGGCTATTGGTTTGAAAAAAATGATCTTTTATAGGATTTGGATTCTAAAACACTCGACTAGGAAGCCAGTTGTAAGTTAACATCCCTAGTAAAGTTATGTTGTTGTGGCTATGTGGGGATTTTACCCTACATGGATGGAGCAAGTGGTAATTGGGTTGAGGGTAAAGAAACATGTGCTAAAGGATGATGATGATGATAGGGATATGGGGTTTCACCTCTAGGAGATGGAGAATGAGTTTTGTAATACTCTAAAGGGTAGTAGTGATGCTAAGAAGATGCATGACTAGAAGAGTCATGCAAATACATTGGTTGCTGAACATAGTATCCAAATAGATCTGGCTACCTATAAGGGTATTGCTATCTTAGTGGTGGCATCCCCCATGATTGTGGGTGTGGCCACTAGTAATACTACTCATGTGGTTGTGATGGAGCTCCACTTGGATAATATGCCTATTATTGTTGCTGGAACTACCTTAGGTTTCTTTGAGGATAAGGAAACCTTCTAGGTGCTTACCTTCATGCTAATCTATGATTTAGAGTATACACCCTAGATACCTATAAGTGTGACACAATAGTGTAACATCCCTTGGGATGTTCATATTAGCAAATATCACAACCACCATCATCATCTGATTCTGACTCCACAACCTCTTCTACTATTGTAGCCTTGCCCTTACCCCTTTGGTAGGCATATTTAGCTTCTTTTCTTCTTCTGTGGTCATGATCACTACCTTATTCTTTGGATTCTTTCACAATTTTCAAAGCAATTTGAAATTTTTTATTCAAATATTTCCACATTTTGTTAACCTTAGCCAAAATTTTAGACATAGATTCTTGAATTGGCAAGGTTTTTAGTTGTACCACCTCATTAAGTGGTGCCTCTCCTTCACTATCATAGAATCAAACCTTCCTTTGTCTGATGGAAGGGTCCCGATTATACTCATCAACACTTTCCTATTTTCTCAACTCAGCTTCTTCTTTTGCAGCTTGCTTAATCAAACTTGGAATTTGATGGACTCTTAGTTCTAATAGTCGCCCTTGGGCATAGATGCTATGAGTTCTCCTCATTTTAGATTGAAGCCCATCTATGATATGGCGAAGGTGCACCTATTAAGAATAACCATGGCTAGGACATTTGTGCAAAAGGGAATAATACATATCCATGGCTACATCCAAGGCTTCATGTGTTACTTGTCACTAGCCTTATATTTGCTTTAGCAAATTGGACACTCTAGAGTACATCTGATATTTTTCATTAAAAAACTTAAGCATTTTCCTCCATCTATGAATTGATTCTAACTCCAAGGGGAGGTACCAACTTTCTACTTCTTTTGCAAGTATCCTAGGGAATAGCTTAAGTTTTTGCCAATCATTTTATATGTCTTACAAAGTAAAGAAATCATGAAAAGCTTGAAGATGGGTCTATGGATCTAAGTTATATCCCCTCATAAATTTGAAAATATTTTTCATATCCAACCTCTTGATTCTACTATTTTTCACATGCCTAATTCGAATTTTGACTGTCTTTGTGATGTTCAACATGCTTCAATTTGCTAGTAAAGACTCATCACCATCATAATTTCAATGTTGTCTATGATGTGCTTTGATACCTCTTTGATCCTATTAGGGCTTATGATCATTGTCCCATCATTCACCTCCATCACGGTTTCATCCCCTACAACTTTGATTAGATTTGAAGGGGAAAGAAGAAGATGCAAATGAAGAGGATGAAGAGGGAGGAGGATTGCCACCACCATAGTGTCTGCTAGCTCCTCTCCACTTGTCATGGCCTTGATCATTAGGTTCTTTAGCATCATGATGCTTGCTCTAGCCCCTACCTTGACTTTCACTTTTTCTTGAACCTATATTGTTAATAATGAACTGTAGATTTGAGTTCAAGTCGTATTCACCAAAGTCAGGGAATGCAAATTCTTCATGTTGAAAACCCCCAGAGAGAGGATCCTCATTATCATTTTGGTTTAGTAGGAATAAGGGGTTGGTAAACCATTTTCCCTTTATACCTTCATGGAATTTCTCCTAGTGCCAATCTTGTTTGTGTTGTATTTCTATAGGACAATAGTCTTGATAGTCATGGTCCTGCACAACATATTTATCATGGAGGTCTTGGATGCCCAACCTCTTAAGAGTTTGGAGTAGCATCCTAAGAACAGATCAGTTGGGAGGAAATACAACATTGCCATCAATATCTCTCCACCATAGTTATTCATCCTAATTGAGGATGAAGGAAAAATTAGGTACAAACTCATCTAGTTGAGTGTACATCACTTTGAATTCTTGGGGCACTAGTAGTTTTGATTCATCATACCTATGAGAAGAAGACATTTTAGATTAAAGAAAGATTTAGTGTGCTTAAATTATTATTATTATTATTATTTTCAAATGATTGTGACCTTAGGATTCATTCTAAAAATCTTAAATAATATTCACTAAGTCCTAGATAGTGCACATATTAAACTACAGGTCCTTAGCAATGGCACCAATGATGAGTGGTGAGTAGACCTTACATCCAACCATATGAATCAATAAGTGTTCAAACATGATTTGGTCGAATTCCATGGACTTATAGCCTTCTAAGTACATTGATCTCTAGGAAGTGAAGCCAACCATTATAATCATTGTCTTTCCAATTACACTTTTGAAATGCAAAGGTATGATTAAGTGTAATTGAGGCATGTGATTTTTATCATTTTTTTGTTTTATGTTCTAAATCACCTAAAAATAAATAATGATGAATAAATTAATTTAATTTTTAATTTAATCTAAATAACTATATTTTAACTAATCCTAACATAAGCATCCATTTCTATTTGCCATACACATCTTGAATACATTTAATGCTACTGGGTTACCAAACGTTAAGCATTACTGGGATTACCAAGTGCCAAGTGTATGCTTGAAGTGGTCATGCTTATGTACTTAAATAATCACTATTTAATCTAGCTTAATTTATTATTTAATTACTTAAATCATTAAAGAAAATTGTGGAAAACATTGAATGCATAAATAAACAATTAAACTATTTCAAAGTGCTACAAGGTTTATTAAAAAGCTCATCTTTATTTCCACACACATTATCATGCTTAGGTACAATAGTGCTCAAATAAATATTTGTACACTCTTTGACTCCTACTGCAGGCACTTACAAAAATATTCTAACTTTCAAATGACAAAACTACAAGAGCTTCACTATAGCTATGACAAAGATTACCATAAACATGGTGGGTGAGTGCATATTTATAGGAAAAAATAGACACTATGCCAACAAGGCCATGTCAATGCATCAAATCCCACGTTGATGGGGCTGCATCAACATAACCTAGAAAATGTGACTCATCACTCACCCTCCTCCAAACACATCGAGAAAGTAGTGGCATTCCTAGAGATTTATAGGAATTTCCATTGTTGCAAAAGGGGTACCGTTACCTCTTAGGCACCAGAATTTGATCTCATGGGTAACTACGTTCTTTGGGCTGAGAAAATTAACCCACATCCTTCCATCTAGCTAATTGTTCATGCCACCTTGTTGAGGTGACTCATCATTAAGTGATACACAAATAGATCTCCACCACTTATTCCTACTCACTGCTCCTACTCTCACCAGAGCTACTCTTGTATCTCATACATGCACTCAAGGGCAATGTAGAACTCTAGAGTTGTTTTGTGAGTAGGTGGTGGTTATTTCTCCTCTTCTTAGATAACTTTAGCAGGAAATTTATCCTTCATCATCTCTACCCAGGAAGTTAATGGACCATGTCAGACAGTGTCATTTGTGTAATGTGTTATTACTCCCATCTTGCATAATTTTTGAATGAGACATGGGAAGGGAAGTATCTCTTTTCCATGTTTATTTTCTTTAAACTACTTCTCTATCTCAAGATAGATTAGCTGTGGAAGGTTAACATGGAATCTACTACTTAAAGTTGCACATGCATGGGTAGAGAAAGCCATGATCTTGCTTGGCCTCATCGTTGGATTAAAGTGAAAGGCTGCAATCTTAAAGTATGCATACTCCACCATGGTGAGCACACCAAACTAATTATCGTCTACTTTGTAACACTGCTATGTCCATTTTTTCTTAATGTAAGGATCTACCTACATTGGGATTTCTACAAGATTTTTCCTAGTTTCTGGTAACCCAAGGGCCTTTGTAATGGCTTTCACCAAGTAGGACATTGAAATATCCTTGATCTTAACCATTGAACCACCTACTGATTATTCTAGAACAATTTTGTTTCTCCCACGTACAACTCCTTGATGGAAGCTATTGTGACCCACATGGGAGAGTTCTATAATTGAGCTTTAACTTTAGAAGGTGAGAAATCCAAGAAAACTTTTAATTTTAACACTTACAGCATTGATTTCTAGACCTCCATGTTTACGATCTGCTTGAGGCAAGCCTCACTCATGGTAACCTCAAGGTTTGATCTATACTTTGGTTCCTCATCTTGATGAGATTGTTTTATTGCAATTGCTTCTTTGAGAATCTATCAAATAGATTCCACTTTTGGATCCTCCCAAATAGAGGTCTTGTGGCATGGATCTCTGCTTTCTCATGGGGCCATTCTTGGCCCCTTCCTATTCATGGCCATTTTCCCTTAGTTGGGATGGTTCTCCTTCTTACAGATGCTTTTCTTTAGGTAACATTTGTGATCACAACACAATTAAGGATTCCCATTCCATCTATAAATTATACTATTTTAGTATCTTTCTCATTGGGCAGTTACACTTAGGCTAAATTTTGATCATAGAAAATTGATTATTTTATTATTATTTCACTTAGAGTATCACTAGAGCTTGTTGGAAGGGTTTACCTCTTAAAATTGGTGTTTTAATGTTAGTTTCTTAGTTAAATATTTGTGGAGTTAGAAGTTTTTTTAAAACATTTTTCCTCAAAAACATAAGGTTTGTGGCCTCCATGACAAAGATCTTACATCCAATAACTACAAGGTCGAAGAATAGATTGAATCAAACAAACGACTAGGAAGATATGCCTTTTGGAATGTTCAAGGCTTTGAAAAATTTAAAAACTTCCCATTCATTTTGAAGAAAATTTGAAAAATTGTTAAGGATCCATGTGTATTTATAGGCATTTTTGCCTTGCATTGATGAGGTCTCATCAACAAGTTTGATGCATATATGGGATTCCGTTGACAAAGCTGTTGTGAAAAATCTTTCAAATTAAATATCTCAAAAAATACAAGTTTTGCATGAAATTAGAGTTTACGAAGAGCTAGAAAAGTCATGAACATGATGAAAATAGTAGAAGAGGGATTTAAAATTGAAAAAAATGGAGAATTGATTGAGAGAATGAAATTTATTGAAAAAAAATGCCTAAAGGAGAGCATAGTTGGATGCAACCGATGGAGTGCATGAAAGATTTAATCGTCAAAATGCCTAAGGATAAGGAACTTAACTAACCCAACTGAGAGTTATGTAAGTGGATCCTCCCCATAGTAGGTTCATGTCTTTTTTTTCCTTGCATGACCTCAACCTAGGAGTTCATGGGCTCCACAATTGATTAATGGTTATGAAAAGTTAAGGATTGAATCCAGAAGAATCTACCTAAGAATTTTAACACATCAAACTAAGACATTGAATAAAAACATGGACAATTAGTAGTCAAGTAAGCTATGAAAAGCATTGATGGATGAGGAAGAATGGAATCAAGTTCCTAATCATGGTCACATAAAGTGCCTTGTGGATCTTATAGTTAAATGACTTGATAAAGTCCATCTTCAGTCCAAATCAAAATCAACCACTTTTAGTGACTTCACATCACCACTCCAAGACTAGACCACCTCCTCAAGACACAAGAATGCTCCCATAGATCAATCACCATTCCTTATTAGAGAAGAAAAGAGAAGTAGGAAGTGAGAAAGGGCCTTAGTTAGAGGATACCTTCTAGCATGGATAACATGTATTTCTAGTCCCATAACTAGTACTTGTAGCCCATTATTTCTGTCTAAGGGATGTGCTTTGAATTTCCAATGATTGTTTTTTATCTTTTTATGGATTTTTGGATGGGAACCACACCATGTAAAGACTTATTAACTTCCTATTATTAAGAAATCTATGAAAATACAATTGCACTCGAGTAAGTAGAAAAGCATAAAGAGTATTGAATCCCCTTCAAGTAACACCCTTTTCAAATCATTTGAATCTTTCTCAAGTATGAAAACTACCAAGGTCATAGATTCATTAAAGTTTCATTAATAATAAGGGACCTCATACTTCCAAACTAGGAAGGCCATAGAATTTTTGGATGGATGGATGATGTGGACTCACTACCTATTCCATGAAAAAGAAACTTTCTCCTAATTATTAGTCATTAAAATTAAAAAATAAAAACTAGAAATTAGCAATCAAAAATGTTAAGTACAAACCACCATTAACAAACAACTATAACATCACTATGTCCTATTGGAAGCAAAGCACTTTATTAGAAAATAGGAAAAATTCACACCAAAATAAAGTAAAATATAAAGAAATTGTAAAATATTCAAGAAAGTTAAAACATACTAAAAATGTTGTTAAATAAAAAATGGAAAAATAACAAAGTGTAAAACAAAAAGGGTGTAAAAGCAAAAAAAGTGTACAACAAAATAGTAGAAAAACTGAGGAGTCATTTTAATGATTAGCACGAATGGCCATGTTCCCCACAATTGAGTTGGAAGGAGGAGATTTGAGAGATTGAGCATGGTTGTCTATCCAATGAGACATTGATTACACTAGCTTGCTTAGGCTCATGGAAAGGTTTAACTTGTTGCATGTTGACCAATTACTTTTTGTTTGGGCTCTAAGGTTTTTAGATCAACATGGTCCCAGAAGGAAATATTTCATGAATGATATAAGGCCCTTTCCACAGCATTTAAAACTTAGTTCATTAAGGTACATGTGTGGGGTTCTAGTAAAGGACCTTGTCTCTAGGTTGAAATTTTACTTTCCTTATTCTAAGGTCATGATGTTTTTTATTGAATGCCTTGTATACTTCATTCAATGACAAGACCAATAATAGATTTTCATCTAGCACATTAAGGTTGATTAATCTTTCTTTTTTTGCTAGTCTCAGATCAAGATCTAGGTCACTAGTTGTTAAAAGTGTACAAAGCTCAGATTAAATTAGAAGAGTTCGTAATTTTCCATACACTAGCTCATAGGGAGAGTAGCCTATAAGGAGTTTCCATGTGGAGCAGTAGGCCCAAAGGGCATCATTGATTTTTATGCTCCAGTCTCTCCTATATTTGCTAATTATTCTTGTTAGGATTTTTGAGATTTCTATTTGTAACCTTTGCTTGACCATTGGCTTGGGGGTGGTAGGGTGTTGTTAATTTATGTTCAACCCCTAAGCACTACATGAGCTTGCAAAAAGTAGCACCAGTAAAATGAGTTCCATTGTTAGAAATTAGTGCTCATGGCACTCCAAATCTATTTACAACATTTTGTCATACAAAACCATGCAGTAGAAGATGTATAAACAATGATGGCTACTGCTTCAGCCCATTTTGTACAATAGTTAACAATGACTATTATGTATCCTTTCCATTGAACATGGGTGTAATGGGATCCATAAAGTCTATGCCCTAGATATTGAAGGGTTCTAATGGTTGGATCCACTATTGAGACCCCTACATTTGAGTAGTCATCCCATCATCTTATTTATAGCGTTTATAAGAGTAGAAAACTTGGTGGACATCCTTAAAGATTGTTGACCAATATTACCTTGTCATCAGGATCTTAATGACTATGCATCTCCCTACATAGTGGCCCCCACAAATACCCTCGTGAGCATCTTAGAGAATGTGCAGTTGAGCAGCATTAGGAACACACTAATGAACCAAGCCATTGGCACGCACCTTGTAAAGATGTCCTTTTATTTCTATCAAGTGTTTTCCTTGATGAAGAAACTATTGTTTCTTCCTATGGTCTAAGCCTTATGGCATCTTCTAAGTGAGAAGATAAGTGAAGATGTCATCATACCATTTTGTTTTAGTAGGAACTTGTTCATTTATTGCATTAGTAAAGAGGAGTTTATTAGAAAATTGATTAGAGAGTGAGCTCTCTTCCTCTTTGTTGTCCCATCATAACTGAGACAAGTGATAAGTGATCATGTTCTTAGTTTCCTTTCAATTTATCATTCAAATTCCTACAAGATCACCAACCATTTTCTGACACAAGGGCTCACCATTGGCTTATTCATCAAGAAGTGAATGACATTGTGGTTAGTGTGCACAAACACCTTGTATCCAAGCACATAGTGCTTGAACTTCTCTAAGGCATTCACCACTACTATCAGTTGTTTCTCTATTGTGGTGTAATTATGTTGTGCACCCACAATGTTTCAACTTGTGTAGTGGATGTAACAAGGACATTTCTTATCATCCAACTTCATAAGCATAACTCCTAAGGCATATTTTGATGGGTTCATCATGATGTGAAATGGATGGGACTAATCAGGTGCTTGTAGAATTGGAGTTTCTACAAGCTTCTCTTTGAGGATCTGGAATGCCTTTTTGCATTCCTTAGTCCATATGAATGAAACATCTTTCTTTGTAAGCTCGATTGACAATTTCATGATCTTAGAGAAATTCTCTATGAATCATCGATAGTAGCTAGTATGTCCAAGGAATGACCAGACATATTTAATGGTTTCTAGTTGGTGGACTATTCCTTTGTTAATCCTAATCCTTTTAGGGTCCACCTCAATCCCTACTTGAGAAATTTTATGCCCTAACACAATGTCCTCCTAGACCATTGAATGGCTCTTTTGCCAATTGAGCTAAAGATTGGTCTCCATGCACCTTTTAAGCACTTTCTCAAGGGAATCTAGGGCTTCCTCAAATGTAGCACCATAGGTGGAAAGGTGATCCATGAATACTTCCACCCTACTATGAATCTACCATTGAAAAATGCTTAGGACAAGGCATTAAAATGTTGCAGGGGCTTTACACAAACCAAAGGGCCTCTTTCTACATACAAAAGTCCCCAAGGATCTTGAGAATATTTTTTTGGCATGATCCTCCAATGCTATCTAAATCTAGTTATAGCCACTATAACCATCCAAAAAGCTATAATAATAATGTCCAAAAATAGTGTCCAACACCTAGTCCACAAAAGGCAACAAAAAATGATATTTGTAGGTCACCATGTTCAATAACCTAAAATCAATACACATCCTTCACTTACCACCTTTCTTTGGCACAATCACAAGTGGGCTAGCTCACTCGCTATCCATAATTGAATAGATGATCCCTACCTTAGGGAGTTATTCAATTTCTTCTTTGACTTCAATTTGGGGTTCATCTATAACTACAATTAACTCTTTGGCTTAATAGAAGGATTAGTATAGATGCGATGCTGGCATATCCTAGGATCAATCTTAGTGACTTTAGGATATGACCAATTAAAGGCTATTGGCCCTTTGTTAACCACATTCAATAGCTTCTCTTTTTACTCAGGATCAAGATTATCATTGATTATCACTAGCTTTCCATTTTTCATAAATGCATACTTCATTCTATCATGTAGAGTTTTCAACTCTAGGAACTCTTGTTTAAAATTTTTAGGGATTTCCAACTCTTCCCAATAAGTATCATTAAGTTCATCATCAAAAAGTTGGTGATGAACTTACTCTAGTTCATCCATGTCCTCAACATAGGCACATATTAATCTCTCACTTAGTTCCATGCAAATTGTGCTACTTTTACAATTAGTTGTTAGCCATTGGGTGCCCTCCTATTTTGTGGCTACTATGTATAGGCCCCTTTGAATTTTAGATTCATCTGCATACTATCTACATGCTGAAAGTGATGTGCTTTTGATAGATCATAATTTCTATACATAGTTGCACCCTGACTGTATGAAATGCATGGAACTCGCATCTTCTCAATCTTTCCAAAAGCATTTTCTTTGAAAATTTCCAAGGAAAGATCTCTAATGTCCATTCACGCATTAACAATGCTCATCCAAGTCCTTCTCATAATGATTGGGAAGTCCCCCTTATAGTTGTCAACCTTGATCATTAGGAAATTAGCAAGATAGGATCACCCATAGACAATGGTTACAATATCCTTCACTAGTCCAAAGGAAATAGTGATGGACTGATTTTCCAATTCCAAATTAATATTGTTCTTCTTAAGAGAAGGTAGGTTCTAGGTTGTGTACATTTTGTAAGAAATTATATTGACATAAGAACCTAAATCAAGAAGAGCCTTTCATGGCTTATTCCCAACGATTTGCAAGTAGATGAGGGGGCTTCTAGGATTAGCTCTTTTCCTAAGAAGGTTACCAATCTTGATCCAATCAGATACAGTGTGGGTTAACATGACTATGTTGATCTTGGGAGGCATTTTCTTTGAAGGGTTCTTGAAAGTAATGGATGAGAGGATGAAGGGTACATAGGGCAATGAACCGCATGAGTCGGTTAGGGCTTGGTAGGACTATTGGTTCAAAAGAATGGTAGTTTACAAAATATAATTTCTAAACCACTCAATTATGGAGTGAACTGTAAGTTAACAACCCTAGTAGCATTACATTGTTATGGCTATGTAGGAATTTTTCCCTAGATGGATGAAGCCTATGGTAATTGGATTGATGATGGAGGGGCATGTACTGAAGAATGAAAAGGGTAATAATGAAATGGTGATTCCCCTTTGGAATATGGAGAATGAGCTCTGTAGTACTCTAGAGGGTAGTAGTAATGCTAAAAATAAGTGTGATTAGAAGAGTCACGTAGAGACATGGGTTGCTGAACATAGTATCCATATGGATCTAGTTGCCTATTAGGGCACTGTTTCCTCAACGATGGCATCCCCCATGACTATGGATGTTTCCACTAATGATACTACTCATATGATTGTGGTGAAGCTCTAGTTGGCTTAATGAGCTTATTGTTGCTAGTGTAACTATCTAGGATTTCCTTGAGGATAAGACAATCTTCTTGGTACTTACCTTCTTGCTAGTCTAGGATTTAGAGCATACATCCTACAGTCCTACAAGTGTAACATAAAAGGGAAACATCCCTTAGGATGTTCATATTGCCAAATTTCACACCCACCATCATCATCTAATTCTAACTCCACAACCTCTTCTACTGTAGCAGCCTTGGCCTTACTCCTTTGATAGGCACATTTAGTTTCCTTCTTTCTCCTATGATCATGATGACTACTTTGCTCTTTGGATTCTTTTACAATTTTCAAAGCAATTTAGAATTTTTCATCCAAACATTCTCACATTTTATCCACCTTGGCTAAAATTTTGGAAACAAATTTTTGAATCAGTAAGGTTTTTTTCTATACCACTTCGTTAAGTGGTGCCTCTCCCTCACTATCATAAAATCAAACCTCCATTTTTCTAATGGAAGGATATTGATTATATTCCTCAACACTTTTTATTTTCTAAATTCTCCTTCTTCTTTTGCAACCTACTCAATTAGCCTTTGGATCTGATGAGCTCTAAGTTCTAAAAATCTTCCTTTGGCATAGACCCTAAGGATGCTCCTCATTTCTTATCAAAGCCCATCTATGATATGATGAAGTTGCTCCTGCTAGGAATATCCATGGCCAAGGCATCGATAAAAAAGAGAATAGTACCTTCCCATGACTACATCCAAGGGTTCATGTCTTCCTTGTTGCCAACCTTGGATCTACTTTCTCAAGTTGAACACTCAAGACTATATCTAATATTTTTCATTAAACAACTCAATCATCATATTACATCTTTGAATTAATTCCAGCTCCAAGGAGCGGTACCAACTTTTAGCTTCTTTTATGAGTATCTTGGGAAACAACTTAAGTTTCTTCTAATCGTTTTTGATGTTCTACAACACAAAACCATCATGAATGACTTAAATATGGATTTGTGGATATGATTTATATCCCCTCTCAAATTTCGGAATATTTTTCATATCCAACCTCTTGATTCTACTATCTTTCATATGCCTGGTGGGAATTTTCACAACCTTTGCAATGTTTAACATGCTTTGAGTTGCAAGCAAAGGCTCATCATCAAGTGTTATGCATGATTTGGTCAATTTCCAAGGACTTATAGCTTTTAATATACACTAGTATAGGAGGTGAATCAACTATTACAATCGTTATCTTTCTAGTTATACTTGTGAGTACAAGGATATGGTTAAGTATAACTAAGGTATATGAGTTTTATCATTTTTACGTTTTTGTGTTCTAAGTCACCTAATAATAAAGAATAATGAATAAGGTAATTAATTGCTGAATTAATCTAACTAACTAACACTTAACTAATTCTAACATAAGCATTCATTACCACCTTTTGTACACATCTTGAACATGTATAACACTACTAGGTTACCAAACGTTCAACATTACTTGGATTACCAAGTGTTACACGTATGCTTGAAGTTTTTTATTTATGTGTTTTGGTTAATCACTATTTAATCTAGCGTAATTACTTAATTCCTTAAAACAATAAGAAAAATTGCTTAAATATTAAATGTATAAAGAAAATAATTAAACTAGTCCAAGTACTACAAGGTTTATAAGAAAGATCATTTTATTGCTGCACACACTATAGTGCTCAAGTATAATAGTGCTTAAATAAAGATTCGTACATTGTTTGACTTTTCTTATGGGCACTTAGAAAATATTCTAACTTTCAAGTGGAAAAACTATTAGATCTTCGCTACAACTATGAGACTTATGCCATAAATATGGTAGAAGGTCCATGTTTATAGGCACAAATAGGGTACCCCATCGATGGGTACACATCAAAGGGTCAAACCTTGCATCAACAAGATCACGTTGATGAGATCCTATTGATGTGGCCAAATAATGACATTTCATCATACCTTGATAATTTAATGAAAACTCATCCTCAAGTTTTTTACAAAATTTGGGAAGATGTAAAATTATTAACAGAACAAACACACAAACAACACAACAAAAACTAAGTGCCCATAGTGTATGCTTTTATAATGATTATAAAATTTTGGTGTTTAGAACAACAAAATTAAACATCAAGAAAAAGCTGGCAACCACAATTCCTTTACTAGTGCAAATATTTTAGAGAAGATCAAATGGTCCTAGGTAGTCGAGGCTCTTGAGGCTTCAAAGAACCTTCTCCTGCTTTGAGCAGATGTGATGCTTCAAGTAGTTGTGATTATCATGTAGTAGCTACAACGTTTGATGGAAGACAAAAGGTTTCCAACAATGGCTTTACATTTTCCTCCTTACGCTAGGTATCATTGATAGTCTACATGGCTTTGACAATGTGGACTAGGATGGGAATATTCCATGGACAAGGCATTGTAAGTAATAGCTCCTTAACATTCATGAACTAGGCAATCAACTATTTACATTCAATATCAAATGCTTTGAATGCATTAGGCAACTTTTGGTCGTTATTCATCCACTTGGCTAGGTTCTCAATAGTTGATTATTGCTTAGTGAATTTCACTTTGAGAACCTTAAGTTTGGAATTAGCAATCTCAATCTTCTACTTGGTATCTTTATGATGCTTGAACTCTGCCTCATATAGTAAGTATGATTTGGCCACTTGTTTCTCTAATTCTTACCATGGCCTATTGATAATCAACATCGTCAAGTTTGCATAAGGGAGATTGGGAAGCTTCATGAATTCCATCATCTCCTAGATCTACAACTCTTTTACCCAATTTTCACTTTGTTGTATGTATTCAACCCATTAAAGATAGGCTACCATACATCACTTCCTTACTAGAGTTGTTGGAGGATATCATTTACCGTTTCCTTCACCAATTGGATTTCCATTTCATTAATTTCTTTCTATAGATTGACCTAATCTCTATAATGGTTCTTAACTCTCTCAAATTTGAGAGCCTCATTTTTCCAAATAGCTATCTCTATTGTAGATTTTTGGTGAAGGGCTTGGACTTCCTCTTTGGAGAGATTTCTATTTTTAGTCGTCAATCTCCTCAATTCATTGTTCACTCTAACTAGTTGCTTCTATTATTGATGGATAAAATATTGCATTTACTACTTCTGCACATCAACATTCCATAGACAATGGTTCTCTATGGTCAAAATTTCATTCTCATGGTGCATCTGGACCAAGTCCTTTTAAATGATGTACATCTTGACATTAGGCATGGACTGGTCAAAGATGGCCATCTCCTTCTTGTTCTCAACCTTTTTGAGCTTATCTTCAAGATGCTTAAAGGCATCATCTTGTGTTAATGTAGGGTTGAGAAATGTAGGATTAGTCAGATGGGCTCTTAGATCAACAACCTTCATAGCTAAGCATTGATTTTGTGCTTGGGCTATTTTGAGTTTCCTCTCCAATATGATGCACTTGCCCCTCACGTCTAGCAACTCCTACTAGATTGTAGTGATTATATTTGAAAGATCAAAGAAATCCACAATTGATTACCTAATTTCCCCCAGTTGGTCTAGTAACTCCTCATGCTAGACTCTACTTAATCTACTACTAAGGGTTCTTATGGAAATTTGTGCATCTCTAAGTGCAGAAATATCTAGTATAGATGTTGCAAGTGCATTCAATGCTTCAATAATTCTATTAGCAATAGCTTTAGCTGTTGTCTCCTACCCATGGTGCTACATCTCTAAGACAGTTGCCCCCTCACTAATGAGTGATGAATAAACCCTATGCCTAACCATATGAATCACTAAGCATTCACGCATGATCTGGTTGACTTCTATGGACTTATAGCCTTCTAAGTACATTGGTCTCTAGGAAGTGAGATTGACTATTGTAATCATCATCTTCTGAATTACACTTGTGAAATGCAAAGGTATGGTTAAGTGTAACTAAGGCATATGATTTTTATCATTTTTTATCTTTATATGTTCTAAATTACCTAGGAATAAAGAATGATGAATAAAGTAATTTAACTACTAATTTAATCTAACTATCTATAATTTAACTAATCCTAACATAAGAATTTATTTCCACTTGTCGTACACATCCTAAACACATTTAATGCTACTAGGTTATCAAATGTTAAGCATTATTAGGATTACCAAGTGCCAAGCGTATGCTCGAAGTGGTCGTACTTATGTGCTTAAATAATTACTATTTAATCTAGCTTAATTAAGCTTAATTAGTTATTTAATTACTTAAAGCATTAAAGGAAATTGTAGAAAACATTGAATGCATAAATAAACAATTAATCTACTTTAAAGTGCTACAAGGTTTATCAAAAAGCTCATATTTATTATCGTGCATACTACTGTACTCAGGTACAATAGTGCTTGAATAAAGATCCATACACTTTTTAACTCCTACTGTAGGCACTTAGAAAAGTATCTTAACTTTTAAATGAAAAAATTGCAAGAGCTCCATTACAACTATAACAATTAAAAACATTGACAGCTAGAACACTGAGGTCCACTAGCACACAACCTAATTCCAAATCCATGCAAGGGCTTGTTGTAGGCAGAGGTGGGGCACCCTAGACTATGTAGCCAATCAAACAAGGACTTGATTGATGCAACAGGGATGTAGCATGGTTAGTTGTGATGCTAATGCAAGATGCTACTAAGGGTACAAGCAATGTTTATAGTGTCTATAATGTTTTTGGTGTCAATGGGTTCAAGCATAGTTACAGGTGCCCGAGGGGCTGAGCATAGTCAAGGGTTTTAGTAACACGAATGGTGTCAATGTGTGAGGACTACCACCTAAGCATAGTTGAAATGTGTCTACATAGTAAAAATGATGAAAAATACAAAGAAATGGAGAAAATGGAGTAGAATACCACCCAAAATGGGTTTGAGCGTAGTTAACACCAGAAGAGGGTTTAAAAGGTATGTGGTGTACAGCAGGCACAAGTGGACAACATAGTCATAGTCTTTGGGCTATTCGGCCATGCAGATTGGTGTTTTGATGAAGTGTTTGCTTCTACTAGGTTGGTTTCCATGGTATACTACTGGGCATAGTGTTTTGCTGGGCTACGGGGGATTTGTGTTGGTCTACAACTTCACCTCTTTTCTAGTTTACCAATATGCCCTTAATCATATATGAGGTCTAACCTTTTTGTGTCAAAGACGTAGGTATTTATAGGGTTATAGTTAGCAAGAAATGCAATATGGCCGCCATGTGATAGGTGGAACTACTAAGACTATACTCAGTGTAGCTATTGTTCAAGTGGTATACTGGTGAGGTTGATGGTGTTGAACTTTGCTATGCTTTACCAAACTTTGCAAGATTGTGAGACTATGACTACATTGCCAACCACATGTGTGTGCACCGAGAGGGCCATGAAGTACCTGAAAAATGACACTCGGAGAAGATGCTCTATAGGACTATGCTCTCCATGCTCTTGCGTGGGGTTGAGTGTAATTACAATTTTGGGGCAAAAGGAGATACAAACAAGAAGCATTTTGCTTACTACAGTTGCTGAAGGTGAGTTGACTATGTTCTAGAGTTTAGCTAAGCATCGTTACTACATTGTGAAGGTCACTAGAGACTATCCTTGTTGACTATGCTCTTCTAAAAGGTGACTACACTCTAGGCTAGGGAAGAGCGTAGTCTCACTGTTAGTAAAATCTATGAGGAAAATGGATTTTTTGTATACTACACTCTCCCCAAGAGACTAACTACACTTCCAATTAGGGGTGAGCATAGTATTAACACTTGACAAAATTTGTGAAGCTAATCTTCTTTTGACTATGCTCTCCCTGAGAGGCTGATTACACTCTCAACTAGGATCAAGTGTAGTCTTGACACTTAGTAAATTTTCGTAAACTGGCCTTATACTAACACCATTCTTCATGACTACACTATCTATGTTCTAGAATGATGTGCTTGGGGGAGAGCATAATCTCAATGCTCTAGAAGACTATGCTCTTTACACTCTACAGAGGGGTTGAGCATAGTTCCCACTTTTTGCCAAAATTTGCAACTACGACACCATAGTCCAAATCTGGTGGTGTTTCAGTAGCTATGATAAATATTACCATAAACATGATAGGTGAGTGCATATTTATAGGAAAAAATAAATACTATGTCAATGAGGCCATATCAACACATCAAATCCCACGTCAATGCAACCACATCGATGAGGTCATGTTGATAGGGCCATGTCAATGAGCCCTCGTTGACATAATGTAGAAAATGCAACTCATCATAACCCCATGACTAAATGAAAACTCATCCTTGATTGAACAAAAAGAGTAAAATTTTTCCAACAAAGTTTTTAGAATATATGGGATTATTGACTATCTACTAACATACTTAAATACAACAACACACATGAACAAATATTAAGTACCTAAGTGTATGAAATTACAGTCATAAAAAAATTTTATATTCAAGATAACAAAATTGAACACCAAGATAAAAATGATAAACACAATTCCTCTAATGGTGTGAAGACAAGGAAGAAGTTCAAACAGTCCCAAGTGTTGGAAGCTTTTGAGGCTCCAAAGAATCTTCTCCTAGTTTAGGCACATGCAGTGGTTGAGGTTATTGTGGTTGTACTATGATAGCTACAACTTCTAGTGGAAGATAGAAGATGTCTAACAATGCCTACATATTCTCCTTATTACTCCTAGGATCATTCATGATCCATGCCACATCGCAAATGTGGGCTAGTGTGGGAACATCCCAAGGATATGGCATAAAACGAAATAGCTCCTTCACATTGACAAAAAAGAAAACAAAAAGCTTTCATTGAACATCAAACACCTTTACTACATTCTACAACTCCTAGTAGTCATTTAGTCTCTTGGTCAGGTTCTCAACTATAGACTGTTGATCGATGAAGCACTACCTAAGAACACCAAGTTATGCATTTGCCACCTCAAGCTTCTACTTGGTGTCTTTATGATGCTTGAACTCAACTTCATATAGCAAGTATGAACTTGCCACCTATTTCTCCAATTTATACCATGACCATCTAGTAGTCAACATCACCAAATTTGCATAATGGAGATTGGTAAGCTACATGTACTCTGTCATCTCCTTAATATGTTAATCCTTCATGCAAATCTTTGCCTTGTTGTAGTCATTGAGACCATCAAAGATAGGCTACCAAACATCATCTCCTTCCTTGAGCTACTAGAGGACCTCATTAACTTTTACCTTTTTCATCTAAATATGTTTTTCATTAATTTCTTTTTGTAGAATAACCTGATCTATGTAGTGATTTTTTACTCAAATTTGAGAGCCTCATTTTTCCAGGTAGTTACCTCTATTGAAAATTTCTAGTGAAGGGCTTGGACTTCCTTCATGGAGAGATTTTTGTTTTCAACTACTAATCTCCTTAATTTAGTGTTTACCCTAGCTAGCTACTCTTACTTTTGATGGAATAAATCTTGCATTTCTTACTTTTGCACATCAACATTTTGTAGGTTGTGATTTTCTGCAAGCAAGGTGACATTCTCCAGGCAAGTTTGATCCAAGGCCTTTTTGATATTATGCATGGTGACATCGGCCAAGAATTGATCAAAAATCATCATCTCCTTTGCATTCTCAGCCTTCTTAAGCTTTTCTTAAAGCTATTAAAAATCTTCTTCATGGATCGATGCAGGGTTGAGAAGCATGTGAATTAATAAGATATGCTCTTAATTCAACAACCTCTATAGTCAGGCATATTTTTGAGCCCAAGCTACTTTGAGTTGCCCCTCCATGATAATGCATTTTTCCCTTGCTTCTAGTAGACTCGACTAGGTTGTAATGATTGTATATAGAAGGTCAAAAACATCTAGAATCAATTACTTAGTTCCCACCAATCGATCTAGAAACTTTTCATGCTGGGTTGCACTCAATTTGCCACTAACTATTTTTGTTGATGTCTACACATCTTTGAGTGTAGAAATACAAATTTTGTAGGTGCATTTAATGCCTTGACAATTCTATTAGTAAGTACCTCTAATGTTCTCTCCTATCCATGATGCTACATCACCAAGACAATTACCCCCTTTGCCTTCCTTCAAATGCATCAAGAAAGTAGTAGCATTCCCATAGATGTCTAGGAATTTTTGTTGTTGTGAGAGAGAGATCATTACCTCTTAGGCACTAGGATTTGATCTTGTAGGTAGCTGCATTCTTTGGGCTGAAACTTTTGACCCACATCTTTTCATATGGTTAATGATTTGAGCCACTTCACGAAAGTGACTCATTGTTGGGTGATACACAGATGGATCACCAACACTTGTTCCTGCTCATTGCTCCTGCTCACATAAGAGCTACTTTTAGATCTCACACATTCATTCAAGGGTAGCATGGGACTCTAGTGTTGTTTTGTGAGTGGGTGATGGAGGTGGTGGTTGTTGCTTCTCTTCCTTGGTTGTGGTAGGGATCTTGTCCTCCATCATTTCTACCCAATAGGTAGATAGAGTATGCTAGAGTGTATCATTAGCATAGTGAAATATTCCTCCCCTTTTGCATAATTTTTTGATGAGCTAGGAAAAGGGAAAGGAATTCCTTCCATGTTCATTTTTGTTAAATCACTTCTCTATCTCTATATAGAGTAATTGTGAAAGATTCATAGAGAATTTTTCACTTAGAGCAGCACAAGCATGGGCAAAGAAGATAGTCATCTTATTGAGCCTCATCATCAAATTTAGGTGATAGGTCGTTATCTTGAAATATACACACTCCATTGAGGTGATTGTGCCATATTGCTTCCTGATGTTTGTCAACTCCAAAGGCATAGTTTGATGTCTCCATCATGATGTGAAATGAACAAGACCAGTCAAATGCTCATAGAATTGGAGTTTCTACAAGCTTCTCTTTGAGGCTCTAGAATGCCTTTTCACATTCCTTAGTTGACACAAATGGAGCATCTTTCTTTGTAAGCTTGACCAACAATGTCATGATCTTAGAGAAATTCTCTATGAATCTTCGGTAGTAGCTAGTGTGTTCAAGGAATGATCAGACATCTTTAATGATTACCAATTGGTGGGTTATTCCTTGGATGATCCAAATCCTTTCAAGTTTTATCTCAATCCTTGCTTAATAGAATATATGCTAAAACACAATACCCTTCTAGACCATCATATGATTCTTTTTCCAATTGAGCCAAAGATTAGTCTCCATGCACCTTTTAAGCACTTACTCAATGTGGTCCAAGGCTTGCTCAAATGTAGCACCATAGGTGGAAAAGTCATCCATAAAGACTTCCATCCTGCTACCAATTTTTTATTGAAAAATGCTCAGGATAAGGTGTTGAAATGATACAACAGCATTGCATAGGCCAAAAGGCATCTTTCTACATGCAAAACTCCTTGAGGGACTTGTGAATGTTGTTTTGGCCTATTCCTCCAATGCTATCTGAATCTAGTTATAGCCACTATAACCATCCAAAAAGATGAAATAACAATGCCCAAAATAGTTTCCAACACCTAGTCCACAAATGGCAATGGAAAATGATCTTTGTAGGTTTCCATGTTCAACTGCTTGAAGTTAATACACATCCTCCACTTTCCATCTTTCTTTGGCATAATCACAAGTGAGCTAACCCACTCGTAATACATACTTAGATAAATGAAGCCCACCTTGAGGAGTTGTTCAATTTCCTCTTTGATTATCTAATTCAATTTTGGATTCAACCATGGTGAGTTGCAGTTGGCTACATCAAGTAGGCCTCATCGACTTGGCCCTATCGACTAGGCTCTATCGATGCATCATTTCATGCGTCGACTAGGCCCCATTGATGTAGGGTCTAATTTTGCCTATAAATACAATCTCATCAACCACATTTATGGTAAGTCTTATGGTAAGTCTTGTCATAGTAGTAACAAAGCTCTTGTAAGGTTTCCATTTGAGAGTTAGAATATTTTTCTTGAGTGCCTATATTAAGAGTCATTGAGTGTACGGATCTTTATTCAAGCATTGTTGTACTTGAGCACAATAGTGTTTGCAGCAATAAAGATGAGCTTTCTAATAAACCTTGTAGCATTTTGGATATATTAAATATTTTATTTATGCATTCAATGTTTTTAATCAATTATTCAATATTTTTCAGTAATTAAGCTAATTAAGATAATTAAGCATGATAAGCTAGATATATGTAATACATAAGTATAACTGCTTTGAGCATAACATGTATTTGCTTCGTAATCCTAGTAGCATTAGTGCTTGGTGTGCCTAGTAGCGTAGCACTTGGTAACCCAGTAGTGGATACCTAGTTCAAGAAGTGTATGGAAAGTAAGAACGAATGCTTATGTTAAGATGAGTTAGAGACTAGTTAGTTAGTTAATTTAGATTAGTCATTAAATTACTCTCTCTCTCTCTCTCTCTCTCTCTCTCTCTCTTCAAGTACCCAAAAATATAAAATATAAAATGATAAAAATAATATGCCTTGATTACTCTTAACCATACCATTATGCTTCACAAGTGTAATCAAGAAGATAATGAATGACCTTAGGACAAGGTTCACTTCCTAGAAGACTAGTGTACCAAAAACTATAAAGTCCATGGAATTCAACCGGATCATGCATGAATGCTTTGTGATTTGTATGGTTGGGCATAGGGGTACCTTGCCACTCATCATTGACACTATTGCCAAGGACTTTGTTTGTTGAAACATGTGCTATCTAGGATTAGTGAATATTATTTATATCATTGAGTGAACTCAAGGTCAACATCACTTTTACATGACATATAACAACTAAGTACATTTATAATTTTATTTATTTTGCAAAATGTCTTCTCCTTCTCACAGACATGAAGATGTCAAGCCGTCAGTCCCACAGGAGTGCAAAGTGATATATACTCATCTAAATGAGTATGTATCAAACTTCGCCTTCATCCTACATTAGGATGAACAGTTGCAATGGCGTGATATGGAGGGCAACATTGTCTTACCCCTTGATTGATCTATACTTGGGATGCTATTTCAAACTCTCAAGAATTTTGGCATTTCAAATCTTCATAAGGAATACATTGTGAATGGTTATGAGACTCGAGACTACTATCCCACTGAAACACAATGCAAGAAAAATCAACATTAGTAGAACCACCATGAGGCTACAAAGGAAAAATATTTCACTAATCTTTTGTTCCTACTAGACCAAAATAACAATGAGGATCCTCCCTTTGAAGGTTTTCAACATGAAGATTCTCCACTCCCTGTTATTGGTAATGCAGATGTGGCCCTGAACCTATGATCCACTCTTCATAAACTAGGTTTAGGAAAAATTGATAGTCAAGATAGGGACTTGGGTAAACATCATAATAGCAAGGGATTTAAGAATGGAGGTCATAATGTGTGAAAAAGTGGTGGTTGTGGTGGTCCACCTTCCTCTCCATCCTCTTCATCTAATTCTAAACATTCCTCTTAATCTACTAGTTCTCATAGAAGCTACCATCGAAATAATCATGATGAAGGTGATCAACAAGACAATAATCACCATCAAGGCCATCAATAATACAAAGGTAGTAGGAACCATCATCAACACAATCATGATGAGGAACCTCTATTGGAAACTAGAAGTATGCTTAACATTACAAAGGTAATTAGAATTCCAACCAGGCATATGAAAGTTAGTCAGATCAACTACTTAGACATGAATAATATTCCATGATTTGAGGGTGGATATATTTCTAATCCATAGAATCATCTACAAGCTTTCCACAATGCATGTGCCTTACAAAACATTGAAAATAACCAGTAAAAACTCAAGCTCTTCCCTAGGATACTCATCAAGGAAGCTAAGAGCTAGTACCAATCCTTGGAACTAGAATCCATTTGCCAATGGAGTACCATGTTAGAGCTATTTAATGACAAATACCAGATGTACTCTAGAGTGTCTAATCTGAGAAGGCAAATACAAGGTTGGAAATAGGGAACATATGAACCCTTGGATGCTGCCATGGATAGATACTATTCACTCTTACACCAATGCCCTAGCCATGGTTATTCTTAGAGGGAACAACTTTTCCACATCATAGATGGGCTCAAAGTAGAAACTAAAAGAACTCTTGGGGTGTATGCCAAGGGGAGATTGTTTGAACTAAGAGCTCATCAAATCAAAAGGTTGATAGAATAGGTAGCAAAAGAAGAAGATGAGTTGTGAAAAAGAGAAAGTGCACAAGAGTATAATAGGAACCCTTCCATTAAGAAATGGGAGGTTCAATTTTATGACGAGGAGAAGTCACCATTCAATGATGTGATGAACAAGAAAACCTTGCCCATACAAAAATCTATTTATGATATTTTGGCAAAGGTTGATAAATTATGGGACTCTTTGGATGAAAAATTCCAAATTTCTATGAAGATTGCTAAAGAATCCAAAGAGAAAAATAGTGATTATAACTGCAAGAGGTGAAAAGAAGATGAACATGCCTATCAAAGAGGTAAGGGCAAAGCTTCTACTATAGAAGAAGTTGTGAAAACCAACTCTAATGATGAAACTGGTTGTGACATCTATCAATACGAACATCCAAAGGGATGTTACACTATGGTGTCACACTTATAAGAGTTTGGGATGAATGCATTGAATCCTCAACTAGCATGTAGGCAAGAACCTTGATAATTGTCTTATCCTCAAGGAAATCCAAGACAATTCCATTACCAAATATAAGTTTAGTACCCAAGTGAAGCTCCACCACAACCATATGAGCAATACCAATAGTGGCATCGACCACAATCATGGGAAATGCCACCACTAAAGTAGTAGTACCTTTATAGGCAACCAGATCCATATGGGTAGTATGTTTAGCAACCTATTTTTCCAAGAAGTTTTGTAAGTCATGTCTCATTTCAACATCACTATTACCCTCCAGAATACCACCAAATACATTCACCATCTACTTGAGGAGAAAACCCATATTCATACCACTCTCTGCATCCATCTACACACACACCTCTGGCCTCAACCCAGTTACCTCCTGCTCCATCCATGCAAGGTGAGATTCCTCCATAACCCCAACAACAAAATGCTATGAGGTCGATATACTCAAAACTAGATTTCTAGCCAAGTGGTTTGAATAATCAATCCAAAAACCCAACAATCCTCTCCAATCATCACAATCTAGTACGATTGATTATCCTACATCTCCAGTACCCTCATTTTCTACATCAAATACCTTCAAATTCTCTTCAAACCAAACATCACTTCAGATATGCATTGTGATGTTAACTCGTGTTGTTTCCAATTGGATCAAGGCTAGCAATCTTCCCATGAAAATATCTAACCTAAGACATCCTCTTATTTACCTATAGATCACTAGACATTAGTCATGCAAGGATCTTCTTGATTCTAGTTCTACTGTCTCATCTTTCATGACATGTATAAGGCCTCAATCCTACCACCTCTTAAGAAGAGCAATATCTGTCTAGAATTGGTAGATCAATCAATCACTATTCCTTTGGGATTAGTGGAGGACATTGTAACCATAGTAAGTGGATGGTCCTATCCTACTAATGTTTTGGTGATCAAGGTTGAAAAATACAAAGGTAACTTCCCCATCATTATGGGAAGGGCTTGGTTAAGCACAATTGATGCACATATGGGCATAAGGGACATCTCCTTGAAAATCTCCAAGGAAAATAAATTTGAAAAGTTAGAGAAGAAGAACATTCCATGCATCATGTATATTGATAATAGTGCAATTGCGTGCAAAATATTTTTCCATCAAAAGTACATACATCAAAGCATGCAATCAATGTGCACAAGAAACAAATATTCAAAGGAATCTATACATAGAAACCACAAAATAGGAGGGCACCCAATGGCTGATAGTTGACTCAAATAACAACACATTATGGATGGAACCAATTGAGAGCCTAACATGTGCTTATGGTGAAAGCATGAATGAACTTGAGCAAGTTCATCACCAACTCTTTGATGATGAAAATGATGATATCTATTGGAGAAAGTTAGAAATTCCTAATAACTTCAAGTAGGAGCCCCTAGAGTTGAAAATGCTACTGAACATCATGAAATATATATTTTTAAACAATGGTAAACTAGTCATAATCAATGTCAAAATTTCTTCTAAAAAAAGCTATTAAAAGTGTTTGACAAATGGCCAATAGCCTTTTCTTGGTCATATTATGAGCTAACAAGAATTGATCCAAGGATATCCCAACATCTCATTTACACCAACTTGGTCATAAAGCCAAGAAGGTAGCCATAGAGGTGGCCAAATCCCAAATTGAATTAGATCATCAAGGAGGAAATAGAGCAACTCCTTAAGGAAGGGTTCATCTATCCCATCATGGATAGTGAATGCGTTAGCCCACTCATAATTATTTTAAAGAAAGGTGGCAAGTGGTGGGTCTGCATCAACTTTAGGCTATTGAACATGGTGACATTTAAAGATCACTTTCCATTTCCATTTGTGGATTACGTGTTGGATACCATATTTAGGCATTGCTATTATAGTTTCTTAGACTATTATAATGGTTATAACCAAATCCAAATTGCACCAAAAGATTAGGCCAAGAAAACACTAACAAGTCCTTGGCGAACTTTTTCTTATTGTAAGATGTCATTTGGTCTATGCAATGTCCCTGAAACATTTCAATGCCTAGTCCTTAGTATTTTCTAATGCCTGGAGCTCTAGAGCTATGTTTGAACAAGCCTTGAACTACCTTAAGCAAGTACTAAAGAGATCTGTTGAAACAAATTTATAGCTCAATTGGCAAAAGAGTCATCTCATGGTCCAAGAAGGCAATGTGTTGGGGTACCAAATTTCACAAGAAGGTATTAATATAGACCTAGAAAAGATAAGGGTCATCCAAGGAATTACACATCAACTAGAGACAATCAAAGATGTTAAATCATTCCTTGGACATACTAGCTACCACTGGTGACTCATAAAGAATTTCTCTAAGATCGTAAAGCCATTAATTGAGCTTACAAAGAAAAATGCTCCATTCATCTAGACCAAAGAGTGCAAACATGCATTCTAATAGTTGAAGAAAAACTCATAAAAACTCCAATTCTATGGGCACCAGATTGGTCTAGACCATTTCACATAATGACGAATGCATCTAATTATGCTTTGGGAGTAGTGTTTATATAGCTAGACAACAAAAGAACATCCATATTACATCCACTGCATGAGCTAAAACATTGTGGATGCATAGTTGAATTACATCACAACTGAAAAAAAATTGATGGTTGTGGTGTTTGCTCTCGAGAAGTTTAGGCACTATGTGCTTGACTACAAGGTGTTTATGCACATAGACCATAGTGTCATCTACTTCTTGATGAATAAATCAATAGTGAGTCCTTGTATCATACCATGGCTTGTGATCTTGCAAGAATTTGATCTCACAATGGTAGATCAAAAGGGGACTGAGAATATGATCTCTGACCACCTCTCTTGATTGAGATGGAACAACAAAGAAGAGGAGAGCCCAATCTTTGACCAATTCCTAGACAAATTCCTCTTTACTACTGCAATCAATGAATAAATTCCCATAGAACCAAAATGGTATAATGGCATCCTCACTTATCTTCTCACTCAAGAGATGCCACAAGATCTTAACTTTAGAAAGAAACAACAATTTCTTCATTAGGCCAAATACTTCATGGAAATTAATGAACACATTTACAAGGTGTGCGTCGATGGCTTGGTTTTCTAGTGTGTTCCTGATGTGAATCAATTACACATTCTTCAAGATGCTCATGAAGGCCCTTGCGAAGGCCACTATGTAGGAAGGTGAATGACCATAAAAATCCTGATGGTAGGATATTACTAGCCTAAAATCTTTAGGAATGCCTACCAGTTTGTCTGATCTTGTGAACACTGCCAACAAGATGGTGGGATGATTGCATGAACAAAGGATTCTCAATAGTGGATTTAACCATTGGAACCCATTGACATATGGGGCATTAACTTCATGGATTCCATCACACCCATGTCCAATAGAAAGGTGTATATCATAGTAGTAGTCAACTACTACACCAAATGGACAAAGGCAATAGTCATCGTTGATTGTACATCATCCATTACTGCCTGATTTATTCAACAACATGTTGTAAATAGGTTTGGGGTGCCACATTCATTAATTTTTGACAATGAAACTCATGTTTATAAGTGCCACTTTTAGAAAGCTAATTCAACACTTGGGGGTTAAACATAAATTAACAACACCCTATCATCCCTAAGCCAATGGTCAAGCAAAGGTAACTAACTAGGAGATCACAAAGATCCTAACAAATACCATAAGAAAATATAGGAGATATTGGAGCACAAATCTCAGCAATGCCCTATGAACCTACCACTCAACATGTAAACTCCCTATTGGATACTCTCCCTACAAGCTAGTGTATGGAAAACTTCCAACACTCCTGATTTAATACGAGCTCCATACACTCTCAACAGCCTATGACTTGAATCTTAACCTAAGTATAGCACACAAAGAAAGACTAATCAACCTCAACATGCTAGATGAAAACTAATTGGTGGCCCCATCTTTGAATGAAGTGCACAAGGCATTCAACAAGAAACAACATGACCTAAGGATAAGGAAAGTAAAATTTTAACCAGGCAATAAGGTTCTCTACTAGAACCCCACACATGTACTTCAGAAGACAAAGTTCCAAACATTGTGAGAGGGATCTTACATAGTTGCTAAAACCTTTCCTTCTAGGGCCATGACCATATACAAACCTAGGAGCCCTGATAAAAGGTAATTGGTCAACATCCAACAAGTAAAGCTTTTCCATGAGCCCAAGCAAGCCAGTGCAACAAGTACCTCAACAGATGGACAACCATGTTCAATTTTTTAGATCTCCTCCTTCCAACTCAGTTGTGGGAAAGATGGCCATCCATGCTAATTATCCATATGGGTCCTCAATTTCTCTACTTTTTATTTTTCACATTTTTTATTTTGCAAATTATTTAATTTTACACCTTTTTGATTTTCAAATTTTTCTTATTTTTAGACCTTTATTTATTTTACACCATCATTAGTACATGTGAATCCTTCTTAAATATTTTACACTTTCTTGTATATTTTACATTGTTTGAGTGTGATTTTCAATATTTGTTAATAAAACATGTTTTATTACCAATAGGACATGGGTTGCCATGGTTTCTACTAATGGTGGTCTATGTTTAATGTTTTTTTGCTAATGTTTGGTTTCTATTTTTGAATTTGTGTACCGATTACTTAGTCTTGGTTTCTTTTTCATGGCTATAGGAAATGAGTTCATGACATCCACCCATTCCACTAAATCTATGGTTTTCCTTATTTTAAAAGTCTGAGATCCCTTCCATTAAGTAAAATTTTAATCAACTAGTGACCTTGGTAGTTTTCAAAATTGGGAAAAATTCAAAGGTTTGAACAGAGTGTGACTTCAAGGGAACTCAATACTCTTTGTACTCTTCTACTTACTTAAGTGCTTGGGTGGTTTTCATAAACTTCTTACCATTCCATTTAAGCCACTTCAAGAAGTCAAATAAAGTCTTTGCATGGTGTGGTTCCCATCCAAAAATAAAAAAAATTAAATAAAATAAAACAACATGATGAGAATTCAAAGCACACCCCTTAGAAAAATAAATAGGCTATGAGCATTAGTTATGGGACTAGAAAGACATGTTACCCATGCTTAAAGGTCCCCTCTAACTAAGGCCTTCTTTCACTTCCTATCTCTATTTTCTCCTCTTTTTGGAATGATGGTTGCTTTGTGAGAAGTCCCTTGTGGCTTGAGGGGTGGATCAATCTTAGAGTGGTAATGCAAAGTCATTAGAAATGGTTGGTTTTGGTCTAGACTAAGGATGGATCTTCTTTGATCATTTTAAACATGCAATTCACAAGAGACTTCTTATGATCTCAACTTGGAAATCCATTCCACCTTCTCCATCATCCATCACTATTGTTCATAATACACCTCACTACCAGTTTCCATGTTTTTGATCCCTTGATTTGGTCAGATGTACTTGAATTCTTAAGTAGATCCTTCCAGGTGGATTTTTAGCCTTCCTTACCATTAGTCACCTGTGAAGTACACGGGCTCCTTAGTTGAAGTTATGCAAGGGCAAACTAGGCATGTGCATGCTATGGGAAGGACCTGCTTGCATATCTCTTCATTGGAATGTTAAGCCCCTTACCCTTGACATCGTTGCAATCATACCTTTCACGTGCCTCATTGTACATCCCACTTTGTGCTCCCATACAATCTTATAACATTCATTCTCTACATTATTTTCTCCAATTTCTCAATTTTGTAAGCTTCAATTCCCTCTTCTACTATTTTTATTCCAATTTTGGCTTTTTAGACTTCCATTTGACTCTAATTCCATTTAAAAATTCCTTGTATTTTTGAAGTTCTGGAAAAGTCAAATAAAGTCAATAGTGGTCAATAGCTATGTCAACTAGGCCTAGTCAATGCAACCAACCCCATTGATGGGGCCCAGTTGGCTAGGCCTCATCACCACATGAGAAAAATATTATAAATACCATTGAACACTTTGCCATTTTTGCAATTTCTTTCATAACACAAGGGGAGTTCTTGCCATTTTTCAAAGTACAAAATGTTCCCAAGTCCATAACCTTTTAATCGTTTGCCCAAATCACTTTATTCTTTGATCTTGTAGCTACTAGAGGTAAGTTCTCAGTTATGGGGGCGACAAATGTCTCATTTTTTTATAGAAACTTCTTCACCATTTCTCTAACTTCCACAAAGGTTTAACTAGGAACCCAACCATCAAACATCAAAATAGAAGAAGTTAAACCCTTCCAACAAGCTCTAGAAATAGCTACAACAACTGATTAATGCTTAATTAATTAATAAAACATTCAATCTACCATGGTCCAACCTTAGTAAAAGTATAACCAACTAACAGGAAAGGTATTCAAGAATTTAAAGTTTTACATTATATCTAGTAATTCGTGGATGTGTTGTGACCATAGATGGCACCAAAGGGAAAGCATCCATAGGAAGCAGGACTGTCCCAGCTAAGGAAAAAACAACCACAAATGGAAAGGGGCCAAGAGTAGGCCCAAGAAGAACTAGTGGCAACCCATGCAATGGAACTTCTTTGAGATGAGCTCAAAGTGGAATCTATTCAGCAAATTCTGGAAGCAAAAGTAGCCTTAGAACAATCACAATGTGGAGAGGTACCAAGACTAGCACCAAGGCTTAAAGTCACATTAACACAAGCCTACCTCAACATCATCAAGCCTCATGACATCCAACACTCAGTTCTCCAAGAACTAAATTTCTGGCCATTTTTGGAGCATTCCCTTGTAGAGGTCAAGACACAACTACAAACCTCTCTCATGTGGTAAACTATCACTTCTAGTGGGGAATGGTACATGGGAGAGACATACCTCTTCTAGAATAATAGAAGGCTAGGCTCTATCATTAATATCAAGGACATCCAAGTATCCTATTTGGCTAAAGTAATAGCACTTGCCTAACATAGGAACACAATTGGTAGAGTTGTTAACATAGGCTGACCCTTAAGCTAAGAAGGAGTGAACCCAGTGGTATTATGGGGTTGACCATAAGGAGTTCAACACACTCACACTAGTAGAATGCATCTATTTCAAAATTATGACCTATCACCTCAATCCAACAGTGAGGCCTAGTAAGGTGATCGATTTTTCTACCTAAGCATGTGGCACTCTAAGTGAGAGATTTCCTATAAACCTTCCACAACTGATCTACTTAGAGATTGAGAAATGTTTCAAGAAAAATGAACATGGAAGGAAAACCCTACCCTTTCCTTACCTTATTAGGAAACTTTATAAAATGGTAGGAATCATCCGCTATGCCAATGATATAATTCAACATACTCTTGTGGCTTCATGGTCTAAAATGATGAAAGAAAAACCACTTGCCACCACCAAATAAGAGGATCAATAGATGTCACCTATGCCACCCACTCAAGAAATAATGTCAAAGGCTCACACAACCATTGAGCATTTGCAAGAAATCTGAGAGCAACTCCTGTCTCAACAAGAATAGCAAGCAAAGACAAGTGGTAATCCATCTGCATATCAAGCAGTAATGAGTCACCTTAATGAGGTGGCTTAAATAATTAGTCAAATAGAGAGAGGATGGTTGATATTCTCTACCCAATGAACACAGTTGCTTGCAAAAGTGAGTCCTAGTACCTGAGAGGTAATAGTGTCCTTATCACAATACCATTTATTCCTAGAAATTTTTGGGAATGTCCCTTCCTTTTTAGTGCACTTGGAGGAGGGTGAGGAGGCAATTGTAGTAGTGTTGCAACACCAGAGATAGGAAACAACTACTGAATTAGTCGTTGATTGAGTAGCTAAAGCACTTAATGCACCTACAGCATCTGTACTTGATGTAGCTATACTTCAAGATGTGCATATGTTCATAGGCATAGTCAATAGGAGATTAAATGTAGCCTAGCACAAAAAATTGATGGATTGACTAGTAGGGACTAAGCAACCAATTTCTAATATCTTCAATCTTTTAGATAACATCACTATAACCTAGTTAGAGCTGCTAGAAGCAAGGGGAAAGTGCATCATTTTTGAGGGGCAACTTGAAACGGCTCAAGTACAACACCAACACATAGCTGTGGAGATTGCCAAATTGCATGCTTTCTTTGCTAACCTCACACTCTTTAGCCCAGCAATTAACAAAGATAAAGCTTTCCAATAGCTTCAAGAATGATTTAGGAAGGCTTAGGAGGAAGTGGTGATAACCATCTTTAACTAGTCTGTAGCAGAAGCAAAGATATATTTAGTTCAAAAGCACTTGATTTAGATCACCAGGAGAACAAAGCACTAACTATAGAAAATTATCGCCTATGCAATTTTGATGCCCAAAAAGAACAAATGCAAGAATTCATTCATTAATAACATGAGAAACTTGCCAAGGTGAACACTGAGTTAAGGAGATTAGCCATAGAGAATCAAAATCCATCTATGAAGGAAGTTCGAGCATTATGCCAGAAGTCTACCATCAAGATCGCCACCTAGAAAAATGAGGCTCTCAAGTTTGAAAGAGTAAAGAATCACTACAAAGAGCAGGTTGGCTTCCAAGAGGAGATTAATGAAAAACACATTCAATTACCTAAGGAAAAAGTCAACGAGGCTCTCTAGCAACTCCAACATGGAAAGGAGGTGTGGTAGCCCATCATTGATGGGATTGATGCCTACAACAAAGTAGAGATTCACCAAAAAGAGTTGTAGATAGAAGAAATGACAAAATACATGGAGTTGGCCAATCTTCATTATGAAAACTTGGCAATGCTAACTACTAGACAGTTGTGGTTAGAATTAGAAAAATAAGTAGCCAAATCATACTTGCTATACAAGACCAAGTTTAAGCACCATAAAGATACCAAGTAGAAGCTGTAACGACAGAAAATATCGGTAGCTAGAATACCAAACAAAATCCGTGTATATAGCCTTAACGACGGATCCGTGCGAGGGCTGTGCTGGAGAAAACGAATCCGCAGTGCCCTGAACGATCTTGTCGATCAGACAGGGACTTACTAAATCAGTAAACCGATGGGGATTATGAATATTTCGTGGAAAGATTTGATTCAACCAGTCACGAAATGAGAGAAAAACGATGTGAATAAATTATAATGATGATAACGTTAACACGGCAAAAGGAATCAAACACGAGAGAAATGTGTGATTTCAAGATCTATGCTTTGACCCGGAAAAATGAGTATGGGATTCAAGGAAGGTCAAGTTCTGACATCTATCGATCAACTGCTTCTAATCAATAGAGCTCGCAAACCGTGCCAGATGATCTCTCGATCTCTGATCTGCTCCTTCTGCCTTGGGTAGTCTCTACTCGGAACTGCCAATGATCACCAATGGAGAAAGTTCTGTCTTCACCAAAGGGCCAATCGCTCCTACTGCCAATGCTCAAGCGAAATGTTTCTTGTCTCTGCTAAAAGATAGTGCTGCCAAAAGATTGCCAAAATTCTGCTCTCTTTCTCTGTCTCTCTATGTGTCTCCGTGTCTTTTTTCTTCACCAACTGGGATATTTATAAGTTTGACAATGTGTGGAGAAGGCATGGCTATGATGACACATGTTTCAAACTTTTCAGAAGATCATTGACTTGATCATCCTTGTGTTGAAATTCGTGACTACGCACAATACGTGCATCTGCGTATTGTGCGTATGAATAATAAATGTGGATCGGGCATGTCTCAGTTGATTTTGGGCTACATTACGCTCGTACGCATTGCGTCGCGTGCAAGAGCATAATAAAGCACAAAAGTAATGGACTCAAGTTGCTTTACGCTCATTCACGCTGCCAAGCGTAGTGAAGCGTAAACAATGATTAACTTGGCGATGAATTATGATGACGTACGTTGCGTTGCATAAAGAGAGTAAGGTGATCAATCTGCAAGAAAGAGAAAAGAGTTGATTTATTGCACTTCCTTTGGGCTCTCTTTGACGTTTTCGAAGCTCATTACGCTGCCTTGTGTAGTAGAGCGTAAATCTGCTCTTGGACAAAAGACTTAGCAGAATACACGAGAGATCACATATTACGCTGCTTAGGCCTTAGGCTTCGCCAAATTTGCTCAAGTAAACCACCTTCTAATATCAGACTATGTTCCATTGAGCATCATTACGCTATGTTGTGTACTATAGTGTAAAGACGGAAAACATAGTACAATAGGAAATCTGCAAAAGGAAACCGAAGTCTTGATGCCGCACGCCTCTTTGCCTTGCCTTGCCTTGTCCTCCTTTCTGGAATTCCATCATGTACTTTTGCCTAAATCGTGAATCTTTGCCTAAGGCCGACTCACAATTCTCACGGTGTTTCAATGGCCCCTCTTTGTTGATGGTTAAAGGGCTTGCCCAAAAGGCATCGACAAAGAATACGAAACACCGGATAGGTAAAAGCACCAGCAGCATTCATCAATGGTTACTCAAGTGTTGCCCTGTCAACATAGAAGAGCAAAGATGGAGGAAATAGGAGATAGGATGATACAGGAGGAAACAGGTTCGGGGAAGACGCAAATGAGTAAGGATGACTTCTTCACGCATAAGCAGTTAGGCTTTCTCCTGTAGGTGCATTAGCATGGAGTTATGCTGTCATTTTGTAGATGAAGGGGTTGCATAAACGAATTGTGTTGCATCTGCACAGCCTGGGTGGATGTGTTTCACCCATTTTGCCAACCCCATTTTTTTGAGCGTCCATTAGGTGAATTGTGTTACGCCAGTTTATGGACTTGATTGTAATGCGAATGCGGAAAACGGGTGCTGCATGTGTAGATTTTGCAAACGGGAAGCAAATGGTAGAGATGAAGTATAGTAAGAGCTGAGGGTAGGATTATAAGGGGAACATGGATGCACTTCTAAGTGGACAAGCTAACCTGAGCAGCCATTTCAAAACGCTGTTTGTACTTCACCGCTCAGATGAATGCATCTTTGAACGACATCCTCGAACCAAGTAACCTACAACCAAAGAAGAAAACAAAGGATACCATTGTATGTGCGAATTGTAGGCGAGGTTGTTGAAACAAGTACTATTAGAGGCAAGATATATTGATTGGGCCATGAAGGAGGAACTGTAGCACGAGGCTCAAGTTTTCACCCTTAACGCTTGGCCCAACATATCACCGCCAAAGAACATCAGACTCAGCACATCTGACTGGTTATGCAAAGAACTAGCCAAATGAATCTGTGAAGCCAGAGCCTGATAGTGATGATGAGCGGAGATCTGCAAAGCTGTAGTTGATGAGAATGCCTTTGGGGCTCCGGACGGAGAAACTAACCTCTCAGAGGTACCACCGCTGGAATAGGTGCGGTGACGGTATCTCCGAGGGGTCAGTAGTATGCCCTTCGGCACATCCGAGGAATCAATAGGATGCCGATAAGGTAGTGACGCTGGGACTGTCCCAACGTCCCATCCCATGTGTCTTGCAGCTGCACAGAGATAATCACGCTCGCTTGAGTTGCATGAGAGCAGTTTGTGAGCCCCAGTTTTAAGTCCTGGGAGACTGTCATTGTTGATTTTAAGTCTCAGCAGACCATGGTCCCAGTTTAAAGTCTAGGCAGACCGAGAAATGCTAGTTTTACGTCGTAGCAGATGATGGCGGGGCTGATTTATGGTCTCAACAGACCGTGCTGTGGATGTCAGTTTCATGTCATGACCCAAGGACAAATCTGTGCTGGTTTTATGTCTCAGCAGACGGTTACTTACCTTTGCCAGTTTTATGTCATGACGGACAGCCGGTGCCAGTTTAGCGTCGTGGCGGACGCATGCAAAAGATCCCAGTTTTTTGTCTTGGTCGACCTGTACAACATTGCCAGTTTTACGTCGTAGCAGACGGTTACAACTTGCCATTTTTACGTCGTGGCAGACGATCAATACCAGTTTAGCGTCGTGGCGGACGTGTGAAGGGAGTGCCAGTTTTACGTCGTAGCAGACGGTGGTTGCCAGTTTAGCGTCATAGCGGACGATTGTTGTCATACCTGATATTCACACTGGAGATGCAACTATTGTCTACAGAGAGTACTCTATCAAAAGAGCGTCTACAGAGAGTACTGTCTCCTATGATTACGTACTGCCTAGCTCGTTTGCGGATTGCATCTTTCTGCACGTGTGTCAATTCGTGCAGTAGCTCGCCTTACAAGAGGTAAGTTTTAATGTTGTCATACCATTCTGGCATGCTTTCTTCGAGAAGAGAAGATATTTGCACCGCCTGAACAATAGGACCTGTACAATCTATTATTAAAGAAGGACAAGTGTCGAATAGATGTGATGGCACGTTTAAGGCCAGCGTAGCCAGTGCATCGGCCAGTGTGTTATCATTTCATGGCACGTGTTGGGCATCGATGGTCACGAATTGCTTCAGAAGGTCTTTAGCCATATCGCAGTAGGGCTATAAATGTACGGCTTTGCAGGCGTAGACTCTTGTGATCTGATTGATGATGAGCATCGAATCACCCCTAATTGCCAAGTGTCGAACATCGAGTTCGCTGGCAGCTAGTAATCCTCTGAGGAGCCCCTCGTACTCTGCCACATTGTTCGTATAGGGGAAGGCTAAGCGATAAGCGTGAAGATGCACATCCTCAGGTGATAGCGTAATAACGGTGGCAGCACTGCCACCTCTAGCGATTGAAGCTTCGTTGAAATACAACGTCGCTTCGGGGCCTATTAAGACAAGGCTTACACTATGTACATATTCGTATGGAAATTCAGGCTCTATGGTTGCCTGACTGTCAATAGGAGATGTTACTAATTGGTCGGCTATCGCTTGGCTCTTCATAGAAGATTGGCCAATGTAATACAGATCGAATTCTATTGTGATAGCCTTCCAACGAGCTATTTTTCTACTTTCGTATAAGTTATGCGTAATGGCCCTAAGGATGTTATTTTTACAGATGATGTTAACTTGACTATGGAAAAGATAATGTCTACATTTCTTGAGCGTAAATACTAACACTAAGCAGTTACGCTCTACTTCGTTATACCTCATTTCATACACACATAGAACGTGACTCAAGTAGTAGATGGGTAATTCTGACCCATCACCCCTCCTTTGACAGAGTAACGCTGCTAAGGCTACGTCTGAAGTTGCAAGATAGATATAGAATGGTTGATCCCTTTGCGGCCGGAAAACTGTTGGCAAGCGTTGAAGCTCTTGCTTCAAGCTGTCGAACGAATGCTGACAATCATCCATCCATTCAAAATTAACCCCCTTTTTAAGCAAATGTTGCATAAGGTGTAACTTGTCGGTTAATCTCGAGATGAACCGCCTGATAAACTGTAACCTCCCCTGTAATCCGCGTAATTGCTTAAGACTTGTAGGGGGTGCCAATTCAATAATGGCTTTGACTTTGTCAGGGTTCCGATACCACAAAACCCAGCATGCATCTGATTTTGACTCCGAACACACACTTTTTTGGGTGAAGTCGAAGGTCATATTTAGAGCATCTTTTGAGAACTAACTCCAGATCCTCTGAATGATATTCGGACTTTAAAGACTTAACAGCTATATCGTCAACATAGTCATTCAGCCTCCCTAAGAGGTAATCGCTAAAGATGTACGTCATAGCTCGTTGATATGTTGCTCTGGCATTTTTTAAGCCAAAAGGCATCATGGTGTAGCAAAAGGTCCCCCAGGGTGTCATAAATGTCGTTGTTAGCTAGTGCTCTGGGTTAATGTGTATTTGATTGTAGCCTGAGAAGCCATCCATGAAGGACAAAAGCGCATTTCCAGCGGTTGTATCCACCAATTGGTCGATACTCGGCAATGGGAAGTTATCCTTGATTGTAGCTTTGTTCAAGTCCCAGAAGTCTATACAAATGTGTATTCCTCCAGTCTTTTTGGGAACTACTACAATATTGGATACCCAGTCCGACTAATCAACTGCGCAAATAAAACCTGCCTGGTACAGCTTAGTGATTTCATCACATACTGCTAGCGCGACTTCTGGCGTGATCTTTCGTGCTTTTTATCTGACGGCTTTGATATGGGGATCTAGGATTATGTTGTGTTGAATTAATCTTGGGTCCAGTCCTGGCATATCCTCGTATGACCATGCAAACACTGTGATGTTACTCTGGAGGACCTGTTTTATGTCATCATGTGTCTTTTGGTCTAATAGAGAACTAACCTTGAGAGTTTTAGTCTCACCCCTACGCGTAACCACAGAGACCTCGTTAAGTGGATCTTCGGTCACGTCTCCAACTTCCAGATCTAGCGTGCGCGTCAATTGCTCTAGCCAGTCTAGAGATGTTTCTGACGTGGCTATGATTGCGTCATTAAGGGCTAGGTTAGTTTCTATTAGTGTGAGATCAAGTTGTCTAATGATTTCACCGTGTGAGCTTGCTAAAACTAGCGGTGCAGACAAGATTTCGTCTATCTGTGAATTATCCTGCCAAAGTGTCAAATGCGAGAGTAATTAGACAGATACTAAGTTTGATGCGATAAGTGTTGAATGAATAATGTTTAGTTTAGTGTACAGGAAGTGACGTGACATTGCTGCGTAAAGGTAACTGAATTTTAAAGTTTGCGAACAGCGTGTAATTAATGAGACCTGATTACAAGGAGATAAGCTACAGTAGTTTAAGGTCGTTTCGAACCGTAATGCGTGCGATATCTGGCACAATTAATGTCTTGATCCTCGGGTTCCAGCTCATACTGACACCAACATTTGGGTAAGTCTCGCTGACATCGGGTATCAAGTCAATTAAATTTTGCATATAAGTAAGCAGCTTTTTGGTAAGAACGGGCTGTTAGCTTTCGCGAATTTGAATTTCTAACTGTTACAAAGCGAGAGGAAGAGGAGAAGAAGATTGGAGCACATAGTTTGCAAAGACGTGAAAGTGTGAAACTGTGAAGGTTTTGAAATTATGACAATGGCACCTAAAGTGAAATGGAAGAACGCGAAATTGACTAAAATCGACGAGGTGCAAGAGAATCTGCAGCGCGCTTCGCAGGCGGTGGTCGAAGTGAGGGACCCTTCACCTTTGAATCGGTAGGCCATTCCTTGCGTATTTTTGTTGTTTTAGTAGTGTTTATTCCTATAGCGTTGTTCGCGTAAATGAGGGTTTTAGACTATGGACCTCGCGTTAAGACGAGAGTTTAATGGGGTACATCTATCGCCGTTGTCGGGGACAAACCTTGCGCTGTTGCAAGGGTTTAGGCGATTTCGGCATGAATAGCTAAGAGTAATTTGTAGGTTTTCAATATTTAAACATGCAAATGTGAATCTAGACATTGATCTATTTATTGTGTTTTCTGTATAGTGTTATGCTAAGACCTATCTTAATTGTCTTAGATATCGTTGGGGTTTTATGCTGCATAAACCCAATCGTGCCTAATGTCCCTCCCCCGCAAACTCGGTTGCATGGCAAGGCCATATGGTTTCGAAAGGGCGCGCTGGAGTTTCTGCAGTTTTTACTGTTTAACTACAACATTATTATATGGTCTAACTTGTCAGGAGATATTGCTAGTGCCATTTTGGAACACCTATTAGTGGGTTCCGCACAGGGAATTCTGGCTTTCTTGACAGACGGGGCCATCGATACTGGTCGTCCCCAGGACCAAAAAATTAGCGCCCGAGGTTTGAGGTGCTTAGGCTAGATCTGGGAAATGTCCCAGTTTAGTTGCTACCACGCATACAACACTTTGTTCGTGGCCCGCCATGTCTCGACCTACTTCCAGAACCCACCAGGCACATTGTACTATTCAAGCGGGTAAGCAGTTTTGTTGGCTATATTGTCATTATATGTCTATTATCTGAGTTTTGTAAAACATAAGATGAGCCTATCTAGTATGGTACAGGTTTTTTATCCATGAGAACAGGTTGGTAGGCGATGGTGATACTTTGTCATGGACCGAAACGACGATAAAGGCGTTTACCTCGACTAGCAACGTACGTGCTGGTGTGATGGGGTAGATCGGCTTCGACATTCATGAGTACCCCACCCGCTATGCTGACGCTTTCAAGAATTGCCAGAATCTTGGGTGGCTACATGACGATTGGACCTTGGATCCGCCCCTTACTGTTGCGGACGTGCATAGGAAACTTACTCCATTTCCTTTGCCATTTGGACCTAGTAAAACTGCTGCGTATTCTATTGTTACGTGGTGTAATTGTGAATTGTGAATGTTGCGGGTAATAGTGTTTATGTTTGACCTATGTCTTACAATGTTCAGTCAGGGAATCCTGGGAGATTACCCTTACAATTTCCGGCCGCGAGGTGAATACCCTCCTCTTCTGCTACGGCGACATCAAGGATGCACAACGTTGGCTTGGCCACACGACGGCCCCAGTTACGGTGGTCACCAAGATACGAGAAGCGAAGCTAATGCATTTATTTTTAGCCGTGACCCCTAATGTCCCTGCCAGTGAAATGTTAACCTTGGTCAACTCCTTCAGCGAAAGGGCGAAGCGTTTTTGCACGCGCATGCATCACGTACATGTAAATTTTGACATTGACGCTTAGCTCTTTGAAGATCTTTTCGACATCCCCTCTAACGGCCTTCCCATAGAGGAGAAGGCGAAGAGGAGTCTCTCCTTTCAGGAGTGGCTGGAGGAGTGGGTAGGGGTCAAGAAGGAGCCTAAAGGGATCCCTTGTGAAAGGATCCAACTAGAAATCGCCAAGACAGTTTATCCCCTTTTCCGAGCTCGGGCTTTTCCCAAAACACTCTCACAGGGGAGGTTCTTTTCCATAGAGCAGACCCGTATTATGTGGGAGGTTATCGAAGAAGGGACCCAGTTCAATTAGGCAAGCTATTTTGTTGAGGGGCTACACACTGAGATGATCAGGCTTCGCAAGAAGCTCGAATCTCGTTTCAACGTGCATTACGCCTTCTTCATAGCCTGTCTTCGGCGTTTTGCTGAATTTTTGGTCATCCAAAGGAATGGGGGATGAGTGCAGCAAGACCGAGACCAGCTATCCAGACGTTGGATTACCCACATTTTCAGCACTACCTGTGGACAAGATCCCCCGGAAGGGATTGGGGACTCTCTGTCTATAACGACCAGAGATTTGGCAGTGTCTCGAATGCGAGGCCCCGACAGTGTAGGCGGGATAATGCCTACTTACACTGGCGATGCCTCACAAGGGAAAAATTTGGCGGTAGAAATTATAGAACCTTCAGCTCGTCGTAAAAGGCTTCGTATAACCGAGGCCTCTGCGGAGCCTGGGAGTGGCACAGGTCGAACAATGGAAGTCAGAGTTCAGCGGAGTAAACCTCCGCCTAGTAAGCGTGGAAGAAATTTATTGAAAGTTATATTATGCAATGTTTATTTAGGATATTTTGAATTGTATTAAGCGTATTATGTGATATGACCAAAAAAAGTTATGGAGTAGCTGACCCCTGAAACAGGGGCAATGATATTAAGTCACGGGGAAGGGGCCCCAGTTTTAGAAGAAGAGGCCCCAGCTGTTAAGGTGAGCCATGCACAGATTCTTGTCCGTGAGGAGGCCCCAGCTGTTGGGACAAGCGACGCAGAGACTCTTGTGCGTGAAGAGAGGGAGGAGGTAGAAGATGTTGGCGGGCTCCCCACTGTTACTGGTAGAGGTAATGAACGTGTTGGAAACTTTGAAGAGTTCTGTTAATAATTAGAGTTTCTAACTTGACTACGCTACAGGAGAAGAGGATACGTCCACATCTGCCGCTATGAGCAGAGCATGGAGAGACTTTCCTGACAAGTTCGCCTTCATGGAAGGCATTGTCAGCGATATGATCGAGCGCCTCGAGCACATCGATCCTGAAGCTGGTACGCTGTAGCTATAATAGGTTTATTTTATTACACAGTGGTAATGTGTCATAGATATTGATAATGTTTATTGTTAGGAGCTTGCCTTCAATGGGACCCAACGGAGCCCATTGATTTGGACACAGTGGAGCCTCCATCTAATGGGGCAGTCGTGCCACGCCACATTTATGAAGAGATGTGTAAATGTGCGTTACGCTCGACTCGCTCCTTATGGGAGAGTAAGGGTGTAAATGAAAACCTCTGGAAAAGGGTGCAGACGTTAGAGAAGAAGAATGAGTCTTTGACCAAAGAGGTCAGAGACCTAAAGTCGCGATGCGAGTTCCTACAGGCGTGGGAAACGGGTGACGAGGACTGGCGTATCGCTATTATTGACTACTCCCGTTATTGGACCGCAATCAAGAACAACATGCAAACCAGTCGGGCGTTGGTGGAGCAGCGGTTGCAGATAGAGCTATTAGCTCAGAAAAGCCAAGACTGGAGGGATTACTGCGCAAGTGTGCAAGAATGGGGGCAGAAGGAAAAGGACCAAAAACATTTGTATAAGCGAGAAAGTATCGCTTATCGTCAACATTATCATGATTCTGCCGTTGAAGCCCAATCCTTGCGAGTCTTCCTGGATGTCATTGGGGCATCCGAAGCCTTCAAGAAGTTTCAAGAGCAGGTGACTGTAAGTGCATCCCCGGAAAGGGAGGTGACTCTCCCCAGGGGCCAAACTACCGTCCCTACTTTCTTCCTTGACCCGCCTAGCTGGACTAGCGTGGAGAAAGGGAAGGTGAAGGCTGGAGCTGCTCTAGGAGATGGAGTGTGGTCTGACCTGACTGAGAATGAAATCATGGAGTGCCTATGGGCCAGCTTGGAAAAGCTTCCCTTTGCTGTGGAAGCAAGGCCATCGCGAGTAAGCTTAATCATGACTAAGTCTAAATTTTCTGATTGTGTTGTCAAGTTTTATCTTGCTAATATGTTCTCTATATCTAGGTACCAGAAGAGGATAGAGAAGGCATGCCAGCTGAGGAGCAAGTACAAGAAGAGGGGCGTAGTGATGAAGAGTGTCCTCCTGTGGAGCCGGTGCAAGAGCAAGGACCTCATGAAGAGGGGATTCTTAATGAAGGAATACTTTCCAGAAGAAAAGGCCCACTAGAGGACGATTTATTAGGTCTAGAACCAGACTTGAGAGATACTGGTGATAGTGGCATCAGAGGAGATGCGTAATTGTGGTTTACGCATGGTTTTATTGATTGGAGTCAACAATGGTTGTGTAGATGACTAAAAGACTAGCCATAAGATTTTGTGACGATTTTAAATGTTATTTATTTTTTATCTTTTGTGTTTTTATCTGCAAAGCGTAAGTATAGTTGTTAACGATTTTGCTTAAGTTATGTTGCGACGGAATGGAATTGGTAGTTTAAGGCCATAGTGGGCCGTCACTAGTTTTAGGCCATTACGGGCCATGGCTAGTTTTTAGCCATTGCAGGCCCCCATGGGAGTTTGCGTAATCTGGAAACTAGTTTTAGGCCATTGCGGGCCCTGGCTAGTTTTAGGCCATTGCGGGCCACTTTGTGTAATATAGAGAGCATAATTGATGGTAATGTATTTTTCTACGTAATTGGACTAAAGTGATCAAAAGGCGTAAATAGCGTACATAAAAGAAATGTAATAGCGTAAGGAATGGCAAGCGTAAACATTGAAAATTTTTGTAGCGTAAATATGTATTGGATGAAAATAGACTGCTAAATGTAAACAGCGATAATTGGTAAAAACATAATAATGCACGCAAATGCCATTCAGTTCAACCGCTAATTTGGAATTGTTTCTTAATGGCCTTTACGTTCAGTGTTGCATAAGGGCGGAGGGATTTATAGTCTGACTTCTCCATGCCACCATCCTGAAATGGCAGGTTGGCCCAGGCTAGACTGTCATCATTGGTTTCGGTTTGTTGAGGGATTTGGAGATGGGTCTGATCATCTGATGTTTCTATCTCTGAACCCCGTTCTTCTTCAATGTTGTTGATAGTCCTGGGGGTGGTTTCATCACTGCGTATTATGACCTCCCCTCCTGCATAGGGTAGGTGTATTTCCTGATGTATCGATAATGAAACTACCCTTAGCTAGGCTAACCAGGACCTCTCTAAGATCAAGTTGAACCCAGGCATCTCCTCGATGACTAGGAATGTGGCATCCGTTGGGAATTGATCTCCTGCCACAAACTCGATACTCACCGTCCCCTTAACCTGAACCCTCGCTCCATTGAACGACTTTATGCATGTTGTCGTCGTGGGAATGATCTGGTCGACCAAACCCAACCTATCCATGATGGGATAAGGAATGACATTTGTAGCTGCACCGTCATCCACGTGTACCCTCCAAATCAGGTACTGATCGACCCGAATGGTGATGAACATGGGTTCAGTTGTCACCTGACCTTTCTCAGGATCATCTTTGATGGACTCATCATGAAAGGTCAGCGAGTTAGGCTTAGGTTGCTCAGCTTCGGAAGGAAACATGACAACGTGTATCGCTTCTTCCTCTGCTGGTAAGCTTTTGTCCACAGGTATGGATGTCAGCATGCAGACCATAGCCTCACGGTGTTCTTGGGATGTCATGAGAAGGTCATAGAGGCTCAGCATTGTATTTCTCTGTTTCAGAGCCTGTTTGACCTGCGTAAATGCATCAAGGAGGTTCCTCTCTTGGCTAGGTTGTTTATTCCCCTTGTCTTCTTCCATTCGTCCCAAGAGACGAATCTCCCGAGGTCGAATGATGTCAGTCAAGGGGTATTCTTTTTCTCGTCAAGAGGAGGTGGCTGCGTTTCTACACCTTTATCCTGCCTCTGAGGTACAGGCGAAGGCACAGAGGCCAGGGGCCTAGGCTTAGGGAAGCCGAGCATAAAGTTGCCTTTTGTAGCGTTAACAGATGTGTCCTCTCCCTTTTGTTTGTCAGGTGATGGTTGGCGGTTTTGGTTAGAGGCCTGCCCCTGGGTGAGAGGATTAGCTGGTGGTTTTGGCACCCTGAGAATGAAAGGCACCCTAGGCATGGACGCGGATGAGGCCACGGCTTTGCTATTATTACGTGGGTGAGTGGCATTCGGAGAAGGTGCCCGAATGATGAAGGGTGGCCTTGAGACACCACTGGCTGTCAATGAAAGGTTTTCCCCCCTTGGTGAGCTGGTATGTACACGCAAAACAAAAGGTTGTTTAGGTGGTACTGTCCTCTCACTATCCATACTCACCACATTGATTGTATATGGTGCATTGTTTGCATTCAACGGATCCTTATACACGTGCAATGCTTGGTTTTCTAGACGCATCGAACTACTGCCGTCCAGTTTCAAATGACCGTCATCGATCATGCGTTGAATGTTGTCCTTCAATGCCCAGTAGTAATCTGTGTCGTGACCACACAACTGGTGGTAGTCATAGAAACAGTCCAGCCTGAAAGATTTCGGAACTAGTGGTTTGTTAGGTAAGGCTAAAGAAGGATTCTTCAGCAGTTCACAGTGACATCTATGACGCTTCAGAGCCTCTTCGGATACCCTTTTGGGTTGAATATATCCTGCCCCTAACAATTTTTTCAATAGTTCTGAGTGTTTTACAGGCAGGGTTGTATACTTTGAGCGATCTTTACACTCAAAGTTTGGTTTTGGCTAGGGGGGTCCTCAGGTGCAACTGTGTCCTAGCTGGTGCTACCGGAACTAGTCGTGGTCTTAGGAGGCACCGTATGTGCCTTCTTGTTCTTGTTCTTTGTGCCCTCAGCCAGCGCAGCTATTATCGTTGTCGTTGCTTTACCTTTGTCCTTGCCTTTGTTGTGAGCATTTTTGTAGGCGACATACGCCGGGTCTTTGCTAGCCTCCGCAGCATCTTGGATGCTTCTAGTTTTGGCAGAGGCCTAGTGTAGGGAGTTAGGGGAAAGATAATACAGCTTTGACTTGATAAAGTCATTGACTGCTCCTTTGAAGATAGCCAGTAAGTGTGGCTCCGCAATTGGCTCACGGATTTCATTCAAAGTAGCACTCCAGCACTGTATAAACTTCTGGACTGGTTCGAGAGGGTCTTGTTTCACTCCCATGAGTTGATCTAACGTGAATTCTAGCTTTAAGTTGTATTTAAAGCGAGTCACGAATTGTGTCAGAAGCTCTTCCAAGGTTGAAATGGAAGAGCGTGGGAGGGCTCGATACCAATCTAGAGCTTTCCCTGTCAGAGACATAGCAAAGACGCGGATAATCGTGTGAGGCCACTGTTGCAACAACAAGGATTCGGATCTGAAGGTGACTAAGTGAGCGTTAGGATCCCCCTCCCCATTATACTTGGTAAAATGAGGTAAGGACATTCCTGGTGGCAACGACAACATAGGGACTGCTGGACTAATAGGATCATCCTGGTAGAAGTCCATGATCTGTATAGTATCTGAGATAGCGGTCTTAAGATGCCTAACCTCCTCAGTGAGGGTTTGAATAAGTAAAAAGGCTTGGTCCAGACCTGTTGATGGAGGTGTCTGTGTAGGAGGAGGAGGGGGCTGACCTGGAAAAGCTGTGCCTGGCAGTGGAAATGGTGGGATGGTTTGGCCGGTAGATGGTGGGGCAGGGATTCCTGCAGGCAGGGGTGCTTGTGAAGACCACCACCCACCAGTTTGGGAAGAGAGATTAGCCGCCGTCGGCTATGTGGGATAAGGATAGGGATATTGCGAGACCATCTGCGGAATATGCATTGTCGGTGCCACCGAGGGTTGCACACCATATACCACAGGCTGTTGGACAAGTATCTGTGGCTGCACGACGGCGGTGATATGTTGGGTTGGGGGGAGCAGAAGTGATAAAGTCTGCATCGGGCGAGTTGTAGATGTGGGATGAGGCTGGATTTGAGGGATGAAATGGGCCGTGGTGGACGCTGGAACAACCGACGGAATGCTGAGCACACGTGGTGATGAAACCGCCCCCATGTTATTGTGGGGTATTTGCACTTGTAGCCCAAATGGCTGGGCAGTGGCATGCGGAATGACAGGGATGTGCGTCTGTGTGGTCATGGCTGGATTAAGAGGGGTGGCTTCTCCACTGAGAGGGAATAATGGATTGATGTAAGTATGGGGACTAAGAGTGTGATATGAATGTTCAGACTGGGCTGCAAATTCATCATCTTCTTCCTCCCCATTCTGGGGTTCCATCATAGCCCGTGTAGCCTGGCTCTTAGCCATGACTAACTGTGTTATAATTTCATGGTGATGGTCTGTTAAAGGGATAATGTCATAAGCTGTTGGGGTGAAATCCTGACCCCCTCGATGGATCATCTCGAAATTTCGTTTCGCCTCGATTTCGACTCGGGTAAGGGCAAGCTTCGCTTGGATCTTGACGCAGATGAAGTTGTATTCCTCAGGGGTCACGACAGTGAATACTGGGTCTTTGCCCTGCAGTCTCAATGATCGACGCGATGGTCCTTGAGGTCCTGCTGCACCAGAAGCTGGTCTGGTGACAGCGACAGGGTTCACAGATGTGGCACCCAAATCAGCAGCGACCATGGCGGTTGTGGTTGTGTAAAATGAATCCATTGATCAAGTATATTAATCGACAATAAACGACTAGATCTAAAAGAAAACACGATGGAAAAAGAAGATCGCGGTTAGGCTTTCTACCCTGCAGGATCCCAAAGGAATCGTTAAAGTAACCGATCTACACCACACAAGTTTTTGTAAACTTCCCTAGAGGTATTACGTTTACGTTTCGGAGATGCGGGTACAGATCGCTTACAGGGCTACCCGTAAAAATACGAATCGAAGCCAAGGCCCTCCTTCTAGCACCAGAAAACTGTAACGATGGAAAATATCGGCAACTAGAATACCAAACAAAATCCATGTATACAGCCTTAACCACGGATCCGTGCGAGGGTTGTGCTGGAGAAAACGAATCTGTAGTGTCCTGAACGGTCTTGTCGATCAGATACGGACTTACTAAATCAGTAAACCGATGGGGATTATGAATATTTCGTGGAAAGATTTGATTCAACCAGTCACGAAATGAGAGAAAAATGATGTGGATAAATTGTAATGATGATAACGTTAACACAGCAAAAGGAATCAGACACGAGAGAAACGCGTGATTTCAAGATCTATGCTTTGACCCGGAAAAATGAGTATTTTGTATACCAAATTACACTGGGGAGACCCCGATTATGTTGTGTGAAACAAGCACAAAATAACAAGAAAGCTGTCTAAGCAGAAGTACAGAATGGAGTCCGATCTACCTCGTAGGCCAGAGATGGGATGCAAGGAAGGTCAAGTTCTGACGTCTATCGATCAACTGCTTCTGATCAATAGAGCTCGCAAACCGTGCCAGATGATCTCTTGATCTCTGATCTGCTCCTTTTTCCTTGGGTAGTCTCTACTCGGAACTGCCAATGATCACCAATGGAGAAAGTTGTGTCTTCGCCAAAGGGCCTATCGCTCCTGCTGCCAATGCTCAAGCAAAATGTTTCTTGCCTCTGCTAAAAGATAGTGCTGCCAAAAGATTGCCAAAATGATGCTCTTTTTCTTTATCTCTCTGTGTGTCTTCGTGTCTTTTTTCTTCGCCAATTGGGATATTTATAAGTTTGACAATGTGTGGAGAAGGCATGGCTGTGATGACACGTGTTTCAAACTTTTCAAAAGATCGTTGACTTGATCATCCTTGTGTTGAAATTCGTGACTATGCACAATACGCGCATCTGCGTATTGTGCGTATGAATAATAAATGTGGATCAGGCATGTCTCAGTTGATTTTGGGCTACATTACGCTCGTATGCATTGCGTCGCATGCAAGAGTGTAATAAAGCACAAAAGTAATGGACTCAAGTTGCTTTACGCTCGTTCACGCTGCCAAGTGTAGTGAAGTGTAAACAATGATTAACTTGGCAATGAATTACGCTGACGTACGCTGCGTTGCGTAAAGAGAGTAAGGTGATCAATCTGCAAGAAAGAGAAAAGAGTTGATCTATTGCACTTCCTTTGGACTCTCTTTGACATTTTCGAAGCTCATTACGCTGCCTTGCGTAGCAGAGCGTAAATCTACTCTTGGACAAAAGACTTAGCAGAATACACGAGAGATCGCATATTACGCTGCTTAGGCCTTAGGCTTCGCCAAATTTGCTGAAGTAAACCGCCTTCTAATATCATACTATGTTCCGCTGAGCGTCATTACGCTATGTTGCGTACTATAGTGTGAAGACAGAAAACATAGTACGATAGGAAATCTGCAAAAGGAAACCGCAGTCTTGATTCCGCGCGCCTCTTTACCATGCCTTGCCTTGTCCTCCTTTCTGGAATTCTATCATGTACTTTTGCCTAAATCGTGAATCTTTGCCTGAGGCCGACTCACAATTCGCACAGTGTTTCAGAAGCTTAATATAGTAAACACTAAACTTCAAGTTCTTCGTGTGTGATTTACAAACCAAATATCTATCACTAAGAACTTGACCAAGAGACTAAATTATTACTAAGAGCTAAAAGATTCAGTTAGAGCACTTAACATTGAGTGCAAAAAATTTGCTATCTAGTTTATCAACGTGAAGGAGATGTTCCCCATGATGCCCTGTCCATGGAATGTCCCCATTCTAACCCACATTAGAGATGTTGCATAAACTATGAATGATCCCTAGAGTAAGGAAGAGAAAATAAAATCATTGTTGGATGCTTTCCATCTACCACCAAAAGTTGCAACTACAGCAGGATAACCATAGTCGCCTTGACCACCGCACATGCCTAAAGTCGGTGAAGGTCCCTCAAAACCTCAAGAGCCACCACCTCTTAGGACTATCTGATCTTCACCCTCATCTTCATGTCATCAAAGGATGTGTTGTCAAAATTTTTTTAGAGTCATGTAGTGGTGTTCAATTTTATGTCATGAATACCATAATTTTTGTAATTGGTTGATCCATACACTCAAGCACTCATTTTTTGTCAAGCTAGTCTGTTTTGTTTTGTTAAGAATTAGTCAATAATCCCATACCTTTCTAATTTTGTATAAGAACTTAAGGAAAAATTTTCATTCAATCATGGGGATATGATAAGTCATAGTAAGCTACATCAATTAGGATTCATTGACTTGGCCCCATCGACGAGGCCCCAGCGATGCATCATGTTATGCATTGACTAGGCCTTGTTTATGCATGGTCTAATTTTGTCAATAAATACAAGCTCATCAGTCACATTTATGATAGGTCTTGTCATGGTAGTAGTGGAACTCTTGTAGGTTTTCCATTTGAGAGTTAGAATATTTTTCTCAAGTGCTCACAGAAAGAGTCATTGAGTTTATGAATCTTTATTTGAGCATTGTTGTACCTGAGCATGATAATGTGTGCAACAATAAAGACAAGCTTTCTAATAAACCTTGTAGTATTTTGAATAGATTAAATATTTTATTTATACATTTAATTTTTTCAATTAGTTATTCAATATTTTCCAATAATTAAGATAATTAAGTGAGATAGGTTAGATGGATTAAATACATAAGTACAATCACTTTGAGCATAACATGTATTCACTTGGTAATCCTAGCAACATCAATGCTTGGTGCACCTAGTAGTGTAGCGCTTGGTAACCTAGTAGTGGATACATGGGTTTAGGATGTGTATGAAGAGTGGAAACAAATGCTTATGTTAGGATTAGTTAGAGACCAATTAGTTAGTCAATTTAGATTAGTCATTAAATTACACACACACACACTCTCTCTCTCTCTCTCTCTCTTCAAGTACCCAAAAACATAAAATATAAAATGATAAAAATAATATGCCTTAATTACTATTAACCATGTCATTATGCTTCACAAGTGTAATTAGGAATATAACAAATGACCTTAGGGCAAGGTTCACTTCTTAGAAAACTAGTGTACCAGAAATTATAAAGTCCATGGAATTCAACCAAATCATGCGTGTAAACTTTGTGATTCATATGGTTGGGCATAAGGGTACCTTACCACTCATCAAATTTCCACTACAACTACCTCTCTAGTTTGATACAAGGATTAGTATAGATGCAATGTTGGCATATCCTAGGACCAATCCCAATGAGTTCAAGATATGACCAAGAAAACATTGTTGGCCATTTATTAACCACATTCAATAGCTTCTCTTTCTACTCAGGAGCAAGATTAGCATTGATTATCATCAACTTGCCATTTTTCAAAAATGAATACTTCATTCTAGAAGGTATAGTTTTCAACTCTAAGGGCTTATGTTTAAAAGTGTTAGGGATTTCCAAATCTCCCCAATTTATATCATCAAGTTCATCATTGAAGATTTGGTGATGAACTTGCTCCAGTTTATCCATGCCTTCAGCATAGGCATAAGTTAAGCTCTCAGTAGATTCCATGCAAAGTGTGCTACTCTTATAATCAACTATCAGCCACTAGGTATCCTCCTATTTTTTGACTACTACATATGAAAAAATTTGGATTTCAAACTCATTAGCACATTGTCTACATGTTTTTATTGGTATGCTTTTAATAAAATAGAGTTTCTGCACATAGTTGCACCCTGTATTGTTATACGCGATGTATGGAACTGACTTCTTCTTGATCTTTCTAAATGCATTTTCCTTGGAAATCTCTAGGGAAAGATCTTTAATGCCCATTTGCACATCAATAATGCTCAACCAAGCCCTTCCCATAATGATTAAGAAGTTCCCCTTACAATTGTTAACCTTGATTAGCAAGAAATCAGTAGGATACAACCACCCATAAATAGTGGTCACAATGTTCTCCACTACTCCCAAAGGAATATTGATGGATTGATCTACCAATTCTAAACACATGTTACTCTTGTTGAGAGGAGGTAGGTTCCATGCATTATACATTTTCTAGAAAATCAAATTAACACCAGAACCTAAACCAAGAAGAGCCTTGCATGGATCATTTCCAACAATTTGCAAGTAGATGAGATGACTCCCAGGATCAGCTCTTTTCCTGGGAAGGTTGCCAGCCTTGATCCAATCAAATACAGTGTAGGTTTCTAGCCTTGATCAAATTAGATATAGCATGGATGTAGAAGATGAAGGAGTCATAGGGTGACCAACCAAATAAGTATGTGATGGTTTTGTAGGGCTATTGGTTCAGAAGAATGGTCTTTTACAAGATTTAGCTTATGAACCACTTAAATAGGGAGTTGGCTATAAGTTAAGAAACTTGGTAGCATTACATTGTTGTGACTGCACAGGAATTTCATCCTACATAGATGGAGCAAGTGGTAATTGGGTTGAGGATGGAGGAGCATGTGTTGAAGGATGAGGAGGATGATAAGGATATGCGGTTTCCCCTCTAGGAGATGGATAATGAGTTTTGTAATACTCTAGAGGGTAGTAGTGATGCTAAAAAGATGCATAACTAGAAGAGTCACATAAATACATTAGTTGCTAAACATAGTACCCATATGGATCTGGCTACCTATAAGGGTATTACTGCCTTAGTGGGGGCATCCCCCATGACTATGGGTGTTGCCATTACTGATATTACTCATGTGATTGTGATAGAGCTCCACTTGGATAATAAGCCTGTTGTTGATGGTGGAATTGCCTTGGGTTGCCTTGAGGATAAGGTAACCTTATCGATGCTTTCCTTCATGCTAATCTAGGATTTAGGGCATATTCCCTAGGTTCCTATAAGTGTGACACAACAGAGCAACATCCCTTGGAATGTTCATATTGGTAGATGTTACATCCACCATCATCATCTACTTCTAACTCCACAACCTCTTCTACTGCCACAACCTTGTCATTACCTCTTTAGTAGGCATGTTTAGCTTCTTTCCTTCTTTTGTGGTCATGATCACCACCTTGTTCTTTGTATTCTTCTATAATTTTTAGAGTAGCTTGAAATTTTTCATTCAAATATTCTGACATTTTATTAACCATAATTGAAATCTTAGACATAAATTTTTGAATTGGAAAGGTTTTTTGTTGCACCACCTTATCAAGTGATTCCTCCCCCTCACTGTCATAGAATTGAATCATCCTTTTTCTGATGGAAGGATCCCAATTATACTCCTCAATACTTTTCCATTTTCTCAACTCACCTTCTTTTGTAACCTACTTAATCAACCTTTGAATCTGATGGGATCTTAGTTTTGATAATATCCCTTGGCCATAAACCCCAAGAGCTCTCCTTGTTTTGGATTGAAGCTCATCTATGATATGGCAAACCTACTCTTATTAAGAATAACCATGGCTAGGACATTTGCACAAAAGGGAATAATACCTATCCATGGCTACACCCAAGGGTTCATGTGTTCCTTATTGCCAACCTTGGATTTTCTTTCTCAAATTAGACACTCTGGAGTATGTTTGATATTTATCATTGAATAGCTTAAGCATTGTACTCCATCTACAAATTGATTCTAGCTCTGATGAGTGGTACCAACTTTTTGCTTCTTTTACAAGTGTCCTGGGAAACAAGTTTCTGCTAATTATTTTCTATGTTTTGCAAGGCATAGGCATTGTGAAAGGCTTCAAGATGGGTCTATGGATCTAAGTTATATCCCCCCTCAAATCTAGGAATATTTTTCATATGCATCCTCTTGATTTTGTTATCTTTCATGTGCCTGATTGGAATTCTAACTACCTCTACAATGTTCAACATGCTTCAAGTTGCTAGAAAAGGTTCATCTTCTTCATAATTTCAATGATTCCTATGATGTCCTCTACTACCCCTTCAATCATGGCAAGGCCTATGATCATTATCTTGCCATTCACCTTTATCACAGTTTCATCCTCTATAGTTTCAATCAGATTTAGAGGAAAAGAAGAAGATGTAGATGAAGAGGATGAAGAGGGAGAAGTACTACCACCACAATGGTATCTTCCACCTCCTCTCCACTTGTCATGGCTATGATCATATGATTTTCTGTGATCATGATGCTTGCCCAAGCCCTTGCCCTAACTCCCACTTTTTCCTAAACCTGGATTGTTGATAGTGAACTATAGATTCAAGTTCAAGCCTCGTTCACAAAAGCTAGGGGGTGGAAAATCTTCATGAGAACCCCCAAAGGGAGGATCCTCATTATCATTTCAGTTTAGCATGAACAAGGGGTTTGTGAATCATTTTCCCTTCATAGCTTCATGGCATTTCTCCTAGTGCCGATCTCATTTGTGTTGTGTTTCTATAGGACAATAGTCCTAATAGTCATGGTCTTGCACAACATATTCATCATGGAGTTCCTAGATGTCCAACCTTTTAAGAGTTTGGAGTAGCATCCTAGGAAGAGATTGGTTAGAAGGCAATACAATGTTACCCTCAATATCTCTCCACTGCAATTTTTCATCCTAATGTAGGATAAAGGTGACATCAAGTACAAAATCATTTGGACGAGTGTACATCACTTTGAATTCTTGGGGCATTAGCAGTTTTGATTCATCATGCCTATGAGAAGAAGAAATTTTGAATTAAAGAAAAATTCAATGTTCTTAAATTATAATTATAATTATAATTATAATTATTTTATTTTTGAATGATTGTGACCTTAGGGTTCGTTCCAATGATATTAAATAATATTCACTAAGTCCTAAATAGTGCACGTATCAAACTACAAGTCCTCAACAACAGTGCCAATGATGAGTAGTGAGTAGACCCTATGTCAAACCATATGAATCACTTAGCATTCATGCGTGATCCAATCGAATTCCATGGACTTATATCCTTCTAAGCACATTGATCTCTAGGAAGTGAAACTAACCATTACAATCATTATCTTTCCAGTTACACTTGTGAAATGCAAAGGTATGGTTAATTGTAACTAAGGCATATGATTTTTATCATTTTTTTTGTTTTATGTTCTAAATCACCTAAGAATAAAGAATGATGCATAAAGTGATTTCATTGGTAATTTAATCTAACTAGCTATCATTTAACTAATCCTAACATAAGCATTCAATCCCACTTGTCATAAAAATCCTAAACACGTTTAATGCTACTGGGTTACCAAACATTAAGTGTTATTGGGATTACCAAGAGCCAAGCGTATGCTCAAAGTCGTTGTACTTATGTGCTTAAATAATCACTATTTAATCTAGCTTAATTTATTATTTAATTACTTAAAGCATTCAAGGAAATTGAAGAAAACATTGAATGCATAAATAAACAAATAATATATTTCAAAGTGTTGCCAAGTTTATTAGAAAGCTTGTCTTTATTGCCACACACACTATCATGCTCATCATTCATCCTCCTCCAGATGCACTAAGAAAGTAGTGGCATTCCTAGAGATTTCTAGGAATTACCATTATTGTGAAAGGGATACCATTACCTCTCGAGCACTAGCATTTGATCTTGTGGGTAGCTGCATTCTTTGGGTTGAGAAAATTAACCCACCTCCTTCCATTTGGTTGATTGTTCAAGCCACTTTGTTGAGGTGAATTATCATTGGGCAATACACAGATGGATCTCCATCACTTATTCTTACTCATTGCTTCTACTCTCATAAGAGTTGCTCTTAGATTTCATGCATGCACTCAAGGGTAATGTGGAACTCAAGCATTGTTTCATGAGTAGGTGGTGGAGGTGGTGGTTGTTGCTCCTCTTCTTGCATAACTTTAGTAGGTACTTTATCCTTCATCATCTCTACCTAGGAAGTGAACGAAGCACATCAAACAACATCATTTGTGTAGTGTATTATTCCTCCCCTCTTGCATAATTTTCAAATGAGACATGGGAAGGGGAGTACCTTCCTTCCACATTAATTTTCTTTAAACTGCTTCTCTATCTCAAGATAAATCAATTGTGGAAGGTTGACGAGAAATCTACAACTTAGAGTGACACATGCATGGGTAGAGAAGGTTGTGATCTTATTTGGCCTCACCGTTGGATTAAGGTGAAAGGCTGAAATCTTAAACTATGCATGCTCCACCATGGTGAGCACACCAAACTCCTTATGATCTACTTTGTAACACCACTGCATCCATTCTTTCTTGGCTCCAGGATCTACCTACATTGGGATTTCTGCAAGATTTGCCCTAGTTTCTGGTAACCCAAGGGCCTCTAGAATGGCTTTCACTGAGTAGGACACTAAAATGTCCTTGATCTTGATCATTGAACCAATCTACTAATTATTCTAGAACAAGTTTGTTTCTCCCATGTACCACTTCTTGGTGGAAGTGATTATGGAACACATGGGAGAGTTCTGCAGTTGAGTTTTAAGTTTTGGAGGTGCAAACTTCAAGAAAGGTCTAAAGTTTAACTCTTGGAGCATCAATTTCTGGACCTCCTTGTTTGCAATCTGCTTGAGGAAAGCCTCCATCAAGGTAACCTCAAGCTGGTCTAGGCCCTTATGCCTCATCTCAGTGATACTATTCTTTTATAGCTACTTCTTCAAGAACCTATCAAATAGATTCCACTTTGAGATCCTTTTGAAGAGTTCCCATGGCATGGGTCTTTGCTTGCTCATAGGGATATTCTTGGCCTTATCCTATTCATGGCCATTTGTCCCTTGGTTGGGATGGTCCTCCTTCTTACATGTGCTTTCCTTTAGGTGTCATTTGTGGTCATAACACAACTAAGGATTAGCATTTTGTGTGTAACTTATACCATTTTAGTACCTTTCTCATTGGGTAGTTACACTTAGGCTAAGTTTTGACCATGCCAGATTGATTATTTTATTATTGTTTTACTTATAGTATCACCGAAACTTGTTGGAAGGGTTTAACTCTTAAAAATTGGTGTTTTAATGTTGGTTTCTTAGTTAAATCTTTGTGGGAGTTAGAAATTTTTCTAAAATATTTTTCATCAAAAAATTAAGGTTTGTGGCCCCCATGATAAAGAGCTTACCTCTGATAGCTACAAAGTTGAAGAATAGAGTTAATTAGACAAATGGTTAGGAAGATATGGCTTTTGGAAGGTTCTAGGATTTGAAAAATTTAGAACTTCTCACTCGTTTTGAAACAAATGTCAAAAATTGTTAATTTTCCATGCATGTTTATATGCATTTTTGCCTTGCCCTGACAAGATCTTGTCGATGTGTTTGATGCATATATGGAGCCCTGTCAACAAAGCTATTGTGGAAAATCTTTCACATTGAATATCTCAGAAAATACGAGTTTTTCCATGAAATTGGAGTCTATGAAGAGCTACAAAAGTCATGAACATGATGAAAATAGTAGAAGAGCACTTGGAAATTTAAAAAAAAATGGAGAATTAATTCAAAGAATGAAATTTATTGAATAAATTACCTTAAGAAGCACACAATTGAATGCAACTGATGGAGTGCATGAAATATTTGGTCATCAAAATGCCTAAGGATAAGGAACTTAACTAATCCAACCAAGAGATATGCAAGTGGGTCCTTCCTATAGCAGGTTCACGCCTTTTTTGCCCTTGCATGACCTCAACCAAGAAATCTATGGGTCCCACAATTGATTAATGGTTATGAAAAGTAAAGGACCAAATTTGGAAGAATCTACCTAAGAATTTCAACACATCAAACTAAGACATTAAAAAAAACATGGACAACTAATAGTGAGGTGAGTTATGGAAAGCATTGATGAATGAGAGAGAGTAAAATGGAGTTACCAATCATGGTCACATGAAGTCCCTTGTGGATCTTATGGCTAAATGACCCGATGAAGTCCATCCTCAATCTAGATCAAAACCAACCACTTTTAGTGACTTCCCATGGCCACTCTAAGACCATATCACCCCCTCAAGACATAAGAATTCTCCCATAGATTAATCACTATTTCTTATTAGAGAAGAAAAGAGAACTAGGAAGTGAGAAAGGTCCTTAGTTAGAAGGGACCTTCAGGCATGGGTATCATGTCTTTCTAGTTCATAACTAGTGCTTGTAGGCCATTATTTTTGTCTAAGGGATGTGCTTTGAATTCCCATTTTTTTTAATGTTTTTAAGGATTTTTGGATGGGAACCACATCATACAAAGACTTATTAACTTCCTATTATTAGTTGACATAGAAATGGTAAAAAATATATGAAAACACAATTATACTCAAATAAGTAGAAAGGCACAAAGAGTATTGAATCCCCTTGAAGTCACATCCTTTTTGAACCATTTGAATCTTTCTCAAGTTTGGAAACTACCAAGGTCACAGGTTTGTCAAAGTTTCATTAATGAAAAGGAACCTCATACTTCTAGACCAGGAAGACCATAGAATCTATGGATGGGTGGATGATGTGGACTCACTTCCTATTACATGAAAAAGAAACTTTGTCTTAATTATTAATCATCAAAATTCAAAAATATAAACCAAACATTAGCAATCAAAAATGTTAAGTACACACCACCATTAGCAAATAGCTATAGCATCACTATGTCCTATTAGCAACAAAGCAATTTATTAGAAAACAAGAAAAATTCAAACCAAAATAAAGTAAAATATAAAAGAAATTGTAAAATATTCAAGAAATTTAAAATGTACTAACAATGTTGTAAAATAAAAAATGAAAAAATCACAATGTAAAACAAAAAGGGTGTTAAAGAAAAGAAAGTGTACAACAAAAAAAATGTAAAACAAAAAGTGTAAAGATAAAGAAAGTCTAAATCAAAAAAGTAGAAAAATTGAGAAGCCATTTTAATGATTAGCATGGATGGCCATCTCCCCCACAATTGAGTTGGAAGAAGGACTTTTTCTTGATCTTTCTGGATGCATTTTCCTTGAAAATTTCTAGGGAAAGATCTTTGATGTGCATTCATGCATCAACAGTGCTCAACCAAGCCCTTCTCATAATGATTAGAAAGTTCCCCTTGAGTTTTCAACCTTGATCACTAAGAAATTGGCAAGATAGGACCACCCATATATAGTGTTCACAATATCCTTCACCAACACCAAGGGAATAGCGATGGACTAATCTATCAATTTCAAATAAATGTTGCTCTTCCTGAGAGAAGGCAAGTTTCAAGCATTGTACATTTCATGAGAAATTATATCAACATCAAAACCTAACTCAATAAGATCCTTGCATGGCTCATTCCCAGTGATTTGCAAGTAGATGAAGAGGCTTTTAGGATGAGCTATTTTCTTGGGAAGGTTACCAACCTTGATCTAATCAAATACAACATGGGTTAACATGATTGTGTAGATCTTGGAAGGCATTTGGTTTGAAGGGTTCTCAAAATCAATGGATGTAAAGGATGAAGGAGACATAGGATGACCAATTGCATGAGTTGGTTAGGGCTTGGTAGGATTGTTGGCTCAAAAGAATGATCATTTATGGGTTCTAGTTTCTGAATCACTTAGTTGTGAAGTAGGTTGTAAGTTAATAGCCCTAGTAGCATTACATTGCTACGATTGTGCAAGAATCTCACCCTACATGGATGGAGTAGGTGGTAATTAAAATTTAGGATGGAGGACCATGTGTTGAAGGATGAGAAGGGTACTAATGAAATGGGGATTTTCCTCTAGGAGATGGAGAATGAGATCTATAGTACTCTGAAGGGTAGTAGTGATGCTGAAAAGAAGCGTGAATGGAAACATCATGTTGAGACATGGGTTGCTGGACATAGTACTCATATGGATCTAGCTACCTATATAAGCATTGTTGCCTTGGCGGTGGCATCCCCCATGACTGTGGATGTTGCCATTAATGATATTGCTTATATGGTTGTGTGGAACTCCACTTGGGTAGTAAGCTTATTATTGTTGGTGGAACTATCTAGGATTGCCTTGAGGATAAGGCAATCTTTTTGGTGCTTGCCTTCTTGCCAACCTAGGATTCAAAGCATACATCCTAAACTCCTACAAGTGTGACATAATAGAGAAACATCCCTTAGGATGTTCGTATTAGTAGATGTCACATACACCATCATCATCTTATTCTAACTCCACAAACTCTTCTACTTCAGTGTCCTTGCCCTTACCCCTTTGATAGGTAGCTTCAACTTCCTTCCTTCTCCTATGATCACAATCACTACTTTGCTCTTTGGATTCTTCTATGATTTTTAGAGCAGTTTGGAATTTTTCATCCAAATATTCCCACATTTTACCCACCTTGGCCAAAATTTTGAAAATAGATTTTTGAATCGACAAGGTTTTTCATTGCACCACTTCATCAAGTGGTGCCTCTCCCTTATTATCACAGAATCAAACCTTCATTTTTTTGATGGAAAGGTCCCAATTATATTCCTCTACACTTTCCCATTTCCTCAAATCTTGTTCTTCTTTTGCAACCTACTCAATCAACCTTTGGATTTGATGAGCTCTAAGTTCTAATAATCTTCCTTGGGCATAGACCCCAAGGGTTCTTCTCATTTCTAATCGGAGCCCATCTATGATATGGCAAAGCTGCTCCTACTAAGAATATTCATTGACAAGGCATCGGTGCAAAAGAGAATAGTACCTTCCCATGGTTGCATCCAAGGGTTCATGTGTTCCTTGTTTCCAACCTTGGATTTGCTTTCTCAGGTTGGACACTCAAGAGTATGTTTGATATTTTTCATTGAATAGCTTAAGCAGCGTACTTCATCTTCAGATTGATTCTAGCTCCAAGGAGTGGTACCAACTTTCAGCTTCTTTTATGAGTGTCTTGGGAAATAGCTTAAGTTTCTGCCAATTTTTTTCAATGTTCTGCAAGGCACAAGCATCATGAAAAGCTTGAAGATGGGTTTTTGGATCTGAGTTATATCCCCCCTCAAATCTGGGGATATTGTTCATATTCAAACTCTTACTTCTTCTATGTTTTACATGCCTAGTGGGAATTTTTATAACCTCTACGATGTTCAACATGATTTGAGTTGCAAGCAAAGGTTCATCATCAAGCGTTACACATGATTTGATCAAATTCCAAGGACTTCTAGCTTTTAACGTACACTAGTCTAGGAGGTGAATCAACTATTGCAATAGTTGTCTTCCAAGTTACACTTGTGAGTACAAGGGTATGGTTAAGTATAATTGAGGCATATTATTTTCATCATTTTTATGTTTTTGTGTTCTAATTTTCCTAAGAATAAAGAATAATAAATAAGATAATTAATTGCTAAATTATCCTAACTAACTAACACTTAACTAATCCTAACATTAGCATTCATTCCCACTTTCTGTACACATCCTGAACATGTATAACATTACTGGGTTACCAAACATTAAATGTTATTGGAATCACCAAGTGTTACACATATGCTTGAAGTGATTATACTTATGCATTTTCATTAATTGATATTTAATCTATCTTAATGATGAGTGGCGAGGTACCCCTACACTCAACCATACGAAATGAGCGTAGCACGTGCGATCTGGTCGAACTCCACAGACTAAATGCCTAAATGTCGCAAGGAACACTTGGGGTTAATTAATCGTTGTCTTTCCAGACTTACATGTTGTTGTCATGGTGTATGGTTAAGTAAGTCCGAGGTATATGATTTTTTTGATCTTATACGGTTTATCTCCTATGCTAAAGGGTGAAGGGTTGAGGGACTAAAACTAACTCTAACTACAGCACTAAGTCCTAGCGTCAGCATCCGTTCCCACTTGCCGTATACACCCTAAACTGTGCAACTGTGGCTACCAAATGCTAATCATTACTGGGATCACCACACGTAACGCATGTGCTCGAAGTGGTCGTACTGAGGCACCTAGTTAGCCTAAGTGTGATAAGCAGCCAATTCCTTGGCTAGCCATACACACCCGTGGGTGCTCGTAGCCAAGCGTACTTATCCCACATTCTAGCCTAATGCGATGAGTAACTGATTCCTTGACTAGCTGTAAACACTGGACTACCACTGGGATTACCAAGCACAGATCCTGGAATATGCTACTAAGTTACCAAGCAATCATAATGCTCGTAATCAAGTCGTACTCCCGCGTTGCGATGAGCAGCCTATTCCTTGACTAGTTGTACACATTCGTAGATGCTCGTAATAAAGTCGTACTTGTGCACACTAACAACAAGTAATAAATAACAATAAATAAAACCATGTACTATAAGGTTTATCCAATCAAGTTTGTCTTTATTGCCATACACAACTTGTGTTCAGGTTACAAAGTTGCTCGAATAAAGAGCTGTTCACTCTAGGACTCCTACTACGGGCACATGGGAAATTAATCTAACTCTGGAGTGTTCAAACTGCTAGAGCTTCGCTACTTCTAGCTAGGATAGAAATGAGGGGACTGTCACCTCTTATTTATAGATTTGGTGGCGGACCGCGATATCGCGTATGCGATATCGCAGGGAACGACGCGATATCGTATACGCGATATCGCAGGGGATGCGATATCGCGGCTTGTGCATATCGCATCTCATCACTTAATTAATTAATTACTTAATTCCTTAAAACATTAAGGGAAATTGCTTAAAATATTAAATGCATAAAGGAAACAATTAAACTAGTCCAAGTTCTACAAGGTTTATCAAAAAGCTCATCTTTATTACTGCACAGATTGCAGTGCTTAGGTACAATATTTCTTGAATAAAGATCCATACACTCTTTGAATCCTACTGCAGGCACTTAGAAAATATTCTAACTTTCAAGTGGAAAAATTCTAGAGCTTTGCTAAAACTATGAGACTTATGTCATAAATGCATCAAAAGGCACACATTTATAGGTGCAAACAAGGTACCTCATCGATGGGTACACATCAAAGGGTCAAACCCTGTGTCGACGGGATCAATGACATCCCATCAATGTGGCCAAACCATGACCTTCATCAACAACAATAGGAGAACTCTCTTCATCATGAACTATCCTCTATCTCCTACATATGGTTCTTTAATGTCCAATTCTTCTACTTCTTCATCACTAGCTACAACCTCTATGACACCATATTCCAACAATAACATTATCTCTACTTTTCAAATAGAAAACACTAAGTGAAATTAACATCGCTTCTCCTCCATATTTTTCATCTCCTCCATGAAATAACAACAAAAGGAGCCCTTTATCATTAATTGTTATCTATCCTTCAGTCCTACATCAACTTTAGTAGTTAAAATATCTCAGTCTTCCCTTATTTTGTTGTCTTATTCATCTATTTATACCAATGCAAGGGTATCATCTCCTCATATGCTTCCCATGCTTGAATTTCATGTCCTAACAAGGAGTTAGTAGAACTCATTATTATAAGAAAAATCTCTAGTTGCTAAAAAAAAATAAGTTTCTAAGTCATCTGACAAGAAGATGCATACTCATTCTAAGTCCCATTTAATGCAAACCTCTTAACCTTAAATTATTATTCTTTCATTTCTATCTCATATGTCTATGAAGAAGAACAAAGCCTCATCATAGATCGCTACTCTGATGAAATCTCAAAAGACTAATCTTTCCCTTGTCAATCCTATCTCTCCTTTAATAAAACATTATCTTACCTTGGAAAATTTGTTGAAGAATATCATTGTTCTAGCTAATCTTTCCCATCAAAAAAGTGCATTTTCTCTATTATTTATGATTCCAATCATAGCTTAGTTTCTTCTTCTAACCATTATGAAATTTACTTTCCCTCCTTGAACAAGGAAAGTGTAACCTCAAGTAATTTTAACATTCCAAATGTTTCTTATCTAAATCATCTATCCTTATCCCTAACAAACCATCTACCTTTCATATTCCTAATGCTTTAAAATCTATAATACCCTACTTGAAGCCTTCTATCACATTTCAATACTTAAGCTTTAGTGAATATAATACCTCCAATAGGACTCTAATTGAGGTTTACAAATTTGCATTAGTTCTACATTCCATTTAGGGACATTTCAACTAAAGCTAGTTTTTGTTTATTGTAGCCACATAGGTTTGTCTCTTCTTTGCCTCTTATCTTTATCTCCAAAAGAAATTCTTTTGTATTTTTCTTTCTTGTAATTTTTTGGTTCTTTCATCTTGTATAGTCTATAGTATTCTATAACTATCTATTTATCTAGATTATAGTTATCTTTGCTATGCTATTTCTATTTTCTAACTATTTAGCTTATCCAAGAATGTAGGTAGTTATATTTTGAATCTTTAGTCACTTGAATAGTTGACTATGAATGGTGAATCTTTAGTAATCATCACTAAATGACAAGGAGTCAAACAATAATGGTGAAAGTTTCCATAGTCATCATGTAATGGCAACAAGTCAAACATGAATAGTTCTATATGTATAATCATAGTATGAACTTGTAACATACTTTGTACAATTTGTCTTATTTTGAATGTAAAATACTTTTAAAAATTTTAAATGCAAGTTTCAAAAAACTTGGAAACTATTATAAATTCTATCATAATGACTTGTAAGATTTTTTCAAAATGTCATTGATTAACACAATTACTTTAGATATTGTCACATAGGAAAAGGAGAAGGCAAAATCATCGACTACATCTCCTTCATGAGAGGTTCAACCAATGGCTCTAACCTCTAGGTATCTAGGACATCCTCGTTAGATAATGTTGTTGGCTTTATTGATTAAAGTTGAAAATAAGTTGTGCATAGAAAATGTTACAAAGTATATAAAATAGTATGTTAATACAAATATTTCTTCCCTCATTGCATGGAATTGTTGCAAATTCAAAGCTAAGAGTAAAGATAAATTAAGTATAATGCCATAATTCCCTCTATTAGGGATATAGAAAGTAGTAACTTTTAATACAATTAAAAGCTACTTATGCATAATTTTCTCAATGAAGTTTTGTAATTTTTTTTGTTCTTTTTATTAATAGGGCATTGTAGTTTTTATCTTTGAATAAAACCAAGGGCATTTTTAAACAGTTTTACTAAAAAATGATTTCTTCTTCTATGAAGCAAATACTTCTTGTGTATTACTTGTATATAGTTTTGGTAGAAACATAAATATTGTGTGATTTGATTTTGATAGTGTTGAATAAGTGATAGGGATCATCGTTTAGAATGATGGTAAGGTACTCCTTTCTCAAGTCAAAGACTTGGATCCAAGCATAGACACAACTACTCGAAGAGGTTGGGCTTTTGCTAATCCATTGACCTAGGAGCCCATTTTGGTGGGATGAGTATTATAGCTTTGAGTGATGATCTTGTAGTGATGAATATGCAATCAAAATCAAGTTTCATAGGAAAAGTTTACTCAAACTTCAATGAAATTTGGGGATACTAGTTCACTAAGAATAGATTTTCCTTTGGAAAAGATTTAAGAATTTTACTTAAACATTCATAATTAAAGATTTGGAGATTTTAATCTATAAATTATATTATATTAGTTTAGTTATATATTTATGATATATATCTATTATTTGGCCAAGGGATTTTTTATATTTTTTAAACTAAAAAATCTCAAATTGATTTACTCAGAATTGATTTTCCAAGGACAAAGTCCAAGTTACAAAGTAGTTGGACTCTTGCAATTAATAATTCCCTTGAAAAAGTTCATCTCTTATCCTAGCATTATGATGATATTATTTATTACCATGGTAAAGTCCAAGAAAAAAAAAAGCTTAGAGAACTTCCCCTCAACGTTCTCATGATAAATTATTTTACTATGATACAAAAGGACAATCTTGGATAGGGCTTGTAATTGGCCTCTTGGCCAAAATTAAAAATCTTATATAAACAATAAGGTGTTAGTGTAGTGGGAAAACAATTGATTTGGAAGCTCTAGGTTATGGGTTCAACTTTAGTACTCAATGCTTAATTATATAAGGTTCTAATTAAATTATAAAACTTGTAATATATCTATGTTTCACTTTTCGTAACAGCTAAGGTTGAATGGCCAATTGACACCTTGGGGATAAGGATAACAAATCAAACATAAACGTTGCTATAGTCATCACATAATGACATGAAGCCAAACATGAACGGTTCTATAGTCATCACGCAATGACAACAAAGATCAAACCTGAAGGGCATTGGTGGGGTCGAAAAATCTCCATCGATCATCACGTAATGACAACGAGTGAAACCTGAACGGCATTGGTGGGGTCGAAAAATCTCCATCGAAGCACCTGCAGGATTGCCAGCTAGCAAAAGGAACATGAGCGCTGCTGCTGCTTCGGCCACCAGACCGCTGCAACACTTGAAGCCGAGGCGCCTATAAATGAAACAGATTCATCAAAAGCAAAATACACTGGTTCTCGCCAGCCATTCATACCCGTAGGTTGTAATGGCATCTTTACGCAGTGGCAACAGCCTCCTCCTCCTGATCTCGCTGCCTCTGCTCCTGCTTCTCTCCAGCGCCTCAATCAGAACCGGTAAGTAAAATCTTATGCCAATTCGTTTTTGTGCTTCTGTGACATTTCCTTTTACTCGTCTCTTTGGTTTCAGTACATTAATGCACTGTACTAGGGAACAATAACGGTGCGTTGTTCATCTTTTGCATTGCGAGCAGAGGCGGTGTTCGCAGAGTACATCGGTGCGCTGTTCAACGGGGTGAAGCTCAGCGATATGCCCATCGTAGACAAGAACTTGCACGTGCACTTCATCCTGGCCTTCGCCATCGACTACACAAGCGCCGGCGCTCCCACCGACGGCGACTTCAAACCGTACTGGGACACACACAACATTACGCCGGAGGCGGTGGCGGCCATCAAGGCAGCTCACCCACACGTGAAGGTCGCAGTCAGCCTCGGCGGCGACACCGTCTCTGGCATACCCGTCAAGTTCAGGGCCAGCAACGCCGACGTCTGGATCGGCAACGCTGTACGATCGCTCACAGCCATGATCCGCAAGTACCATCTGGACGGCATAGACGTGGACTATGAACATTTCCACTCGGACCCGGCCACTTTCTCGCGATGCATCGGGGGCCTCATTTCGCGGCTCATGGCCGATGGCGTCATCCTCTTTGCCACCATCGCGCCCTTCGACGACTCCACGGTGCAGAAGTACTACACCACGCTGTGGCAGAACCACGCCTCCAAAATCGAATTCGTGAACTTCCAGTTCTACGCCTACTCGGCGTCCACCACGGTGGATCAGTTCGTGGCCCACTACTACGACCAGAAAAAGCGCTACAGCGGCGGCAAAGTCATCGTCAGTTTTTCCACCGATGGGTCCGGCGGACTGAAGCCTGGCCATGGCTTCTTCGAAGCTTGCCAGAAGCTTAAGGACCAAAATGAGCTTCATGGCATCTTCGTCTGGTGCGCTGACTCCTCCAAGGCCGGCGGATTCCAGCATGAGCCCAAGGCTCAGAGAATTCTCAGTTGAACCCACCGCCCCCTCAGGCCGCTTTAGCCTCCCTTACTTTCTGGATAGCCAAAATAAACTACAGAACCTGAATCATTATATTAACACATTACCTTAGTGCTAAGGCTTCACGCCGTACCTTTGAATCTGGCAAATTAAATTACAATTAACTTGCCATTATGATATTAAATAACCGTCGTCCTTATATAAGCAACTTCGGCCTTCCTTTGCTTCACGTATAATTTGTATCTGGGTGTCTTTTCTATTCCGTACTGTTTTTACTTTTTGCAATTTCTACTGTGCCCTTGTCCAGCACCTATGTATCATCAGAATCTGATTCGTAGAAACCAGGAATCCAGTATTCTTGATTCTGAACATGTTTGGGTTCCTGTGCCTCAAGAAAAAGCGGGGACGGGTTCATAGCCGGAGATGTGATAGAGAAAATTTAAATATATTAGTTTTTTAAAAAGATTAAATCTCATAAAATACAATGTATATCATAAAAAAACATTGAGAATATAGAACAGGTACAATGTAAATTCAAAATATTGTTAGTGTTTAAAAATTGCACAAAAGATTGCAATATCACCATTAAACTGAAGTAAAAGAATTTGCAAAGGTCTGGAAGGCACTCAAGAACCATAATCTGGCCAAACATATAATTTCTGCAATAACCAAAATCACAGCAATAAAATAAAATGAAGCCCTTGTGTTACTCAATCCAATTTTTTCAGGAATGAAATTAAACCTCAAGCCCCAACCAAATTTATAACAAATTAAGTTTGCTAATACTTTTATTCAACGACAAACTGTGAATAGCGCTGTAGGGCCATGTTGAAGACGACCACATTATAACAAGACACAACTTAACTAAACTAGCATAGCCCAGTAACTCACCTCACCTATGATTATTGAAAACCTAGCCCAGTAACTCACCTCACCTATGATTATTGAAAACCTTTCTGATGAGCACCAGATGAAGGGGAAAAAGTAAAAATAGAGTGTCATGAGCATGCAGATGGCCCTTGGCCCGTTGCCTCATAAGCAGACAGATTTTCAAAGAAGGTTGAACAAGCATCCATCCGTCATCATTTTCATGACTCATGACCCATGACGATGACCCTGTTTTGTTTTTTCTTTGTTCAGCAGAGAATGAACAATAAACAACACGCGTGAATGTGAGTCATGGCGGAACCTTTGACGCTTCCAAAGGCCAATCCATGCAAATGCAATGTTTTCTTCGCACGCCCGTCCCCTCTCCGTATGAGCCAAACTAGGCACTCCGGCCTTCGGATACCAAAGCAGCCCTTCCATGATTTCCATGTGTTTGTTTATTCATTCGTACTCCCTTTTCTGTGGGATGCAATGAATCTTGATTACATGCTTGCCACTTAACAATGAAATGAAGTTTCTCCGAAGATTCACGACAGGAGAAGATCGGTAAGGTTTTAATGTACAATGCAGACAGACATAAGATTTTAAAGATTTTAATGTACAATGCAGACAAGGAAACCATTTCAATGTATATATACATATCCAGACAATTTTATTGGAAATTATGAAATCCGTACCCATTGTGGATTTAATGCCCTTCTGCACATGCTCCCCCAATCTAATGGAACAGTTCATCAAAATTTATCCCGAATCACAAATCTCCCGTGCATAGCCCAACACAAAGAAACGTGGTATCAGCAAAGACAACGGTCAACGGGAAGGCCACCAGACCAGGTAGTTCTTTTGTTAATCCTAAACACGGATGGTGGTGGTGGTTTGTTATTTAGATAATACTAAATTGCATTAGCATGCCTTTAAACTAACATGGGTGTTACGGTACGTCGTTTACTTTATTTACACCATTTTAAAGGAATAGGATGAGTGTAATTATATCATGGGTGTTAGAACTTAAAATAAGTGAAGCATAGGTATATCCTAAGATGTATAGAAGTGTTTAACTCAATGCTATTTAGTAGAATCAAACATGTAACCTTGGGTTACCATGCTAAAACCTATACTCATTGTTTACCTGAATATAAATATGTCAAGTAAACCATTTCTTTTTTAATGAAAATAAAAAAATAAACTATTTAAAAAGTGATAAATAATAAAAAGCTTTACACAAAATTTACATTTGCATTGCATGTTACAAAGATTAAACCATTATCATAGTTAGATTTAGAGGTGATGAAACCTTACTACAAGTAAAATTTTTAATTTCTATGATTTATTTTCATATATTTTTAATGGTCTTTTCTATGATTTGTTAAGGATTTTCCCTTTCAATCCCTTGGAATGGATATTACTAGTTTTTCTTTGAGAAAACAAGTTGCCATATGTGGTAATTTTAGTACTAAAACTACTTCTAATCATATCATTACTAGTCATTACTAGTCATTGGAATCCTTTGGGCTTTTTAGAATATGAGAAAAGGGCAAATTGAAATTAGTGTTGTAAAGATAAACAAATTAATGATAACATTTGTTAGAATGGGAACAAGGACCAAACCTATTACTTTTAAATGTTATCAATAAATATCCAAAATCAAGTAATTTTACTTTTGTAAGGCCACAAGGTAGCTCCAATATTGATTTTTTTTTCTAGCCCAAACAATGTTTGCAACATCAAATGTTTAGAAATAGATGAAGAAATAATTGAATCATACCATCTCTCTTTATACTTCACATTATTAACATATACATAGCATATTAGATATTCCAAGAGGCAAAAGCACTTTAGAATAACTACAAAAATGAAAAAGGATTTTCAAAATGAAATTCTAAATATTTCCAAAGGCCAAAATACAAATAATCAACAATGGTTTAATGAATAGCTAGAATTTTATTAAAGATTCAGAATTCACCGAAGACTATCAAGTCATAAAAATCTAATTTGAAGTAAGAAGATAGAATTTCTCAAATAGATACATACTAGTTTATAAGAAATGATAAAGAAATATCTCAAATGTTTTTGGCATTCATTTCAAAGCAAAAGAAGAACAAACTATGCTTTATCTCTTAAAGATATTGAAAATTTTTATCAAGTTTTTTCATAGTGATGATAAAATTAAAGATTTTCATAACAATATTATTACATTTTTTTATTTCTTTTAATGATACAATGCAAGGGACAAAAATGCATTAGGAAAAGTTGTTAATGTAGATCACTTATATGGAGAAATGCTTAAATAAAAAGGACCATTGGTATAGAATATCATTTCAAATAAGTTAAATTTAGCTATAGAAATGAGATCAAAATAAATAACTTTATGGGATGTTATGTGGAATTCTCCTCTATCAAATAAATATTGAAAAAAATAGAAGAAATTCAAGACAAACACAATATGATATTATGCTACTTAAAGCAAAGATGATGTCGTTAGAGGTTGAAGCTATTTGTCAATTTATAGCCTATACTATAATCTTTCCGCATTTTTATTGAATAAATATTCTAAAAAAGTGATGATGGAAAACCATGATAAAGGATGGCTTCATAAGGAAGTTCTATGACTTAATAAATGGAATATTCAAGAGCATCTTTATTATTCTAATCCTAAATGATGAGTGGTGAGGTACCCCTACGTCCAACCATACAAATCACAAGTGTTCCCTCACGATTCGGTCAAATTTTGTGGATGGGACTAGTTGTGCATCTAGATCGTTATGCCTTGATTGTAGTTCATTGTCTTCCCACTTGGACTAGTGGTAGTTTTTTGTCATGTAGGTTTAGTCCAAAGTGAGGCATATGATGATTGATGTTGTCTAGCCCTAAGCTACTCCTAATGATAATAAAGAGATTAATTAATTAAGCTAATTAATAGTGGAAAACAAAATCTAAACTAGCTTGCGTGTGATGAGTATCCATCTTTAACCGTTCGCGCATGCCTTGGACTTCACGTAACTACCAATGGAATTACCAAGCATATGTCACTGGGTGCACCAAATAATACATTGATGGGCTACCAAGTAATTACACTTAAGCACTCGTGATTAGTCGTACTCATTCTGCTTAATGATAGGAATAATAAACTATAATAAATGAAAACAATAACTAAGGAAAATAGTAAACATTTAAGTGATTAAAACTAATAATAAATCTAAGTGGATGATGTAATGATGAAAGTAATCTTAATCTTTATTGTTGAACATGTAATGTGTCCAAGTGTGTCACACTTGAATAAGGATGTCGTATAATCACTTTAACATCATACTGCAGGCACTCATTGAGTATTTTGTAAGACTATGGAATAAAACTACAAGAGTTTGGCTTCTCTATTAACTATACCATGCCCAAACCATGCATCCAAGCACTATATTTATAGGCTAGCATACATGCCATGATATCAGATATTTGACATGACTTCTTGGGCCTTAATAATGAAGCTAGGTAAAATACAATTTATCATACCCCCACGATTGAATGAAAACTCATCCTTGAGTGAACAAAAAGAGGAACAAGTCCCTTACAAAATATTGGGAAGGTATGGGATTATTGACTGACGCTAACTACTGACTAACTTTGAATGCCACATTACAAAATTTTATTTGAGTGGATGCATATGAAATGATAGAGTGACAAAAAGACTTGATAGAAATTGAAGATTACAAAATTTGTAGAGGTCTTCAAGAATCTGCTGAAGTTGATTCTTCTTATTACTACTAGTGATGGTAGACTTTGAACCTTGATTGTTATGTTGATGCTTCTCTAGTTATGCAAAACATTCTTGAAGGGAGGACTGAAATTTCTTATCATCATCCTATGGATCTAAGAAACATGTGAAGTTTGAGCTACTATCTTATATGTGCTTTGATTTGTCCATGGACATATCCTCCATTGTCCCCCCTTTACTTCGTTTTCATTCCTGATAAAAGACCTTCTTCCTTAGGCATTTCTTTTAGCATTACCTGTAGTTACCAAAGGATCAACATTAGTTTTGGTAAATTTTTTTCTTTAATAATCAACCCTCTCTGGATCCCTTAGTTTGCGTTTAAGCATAAGGTGATGACAATGTACTATACCCAAGACTATGAGGTAACTAAAATCATCAAGTTATTCACATTATTTTGATCAATTACTATTAGTTACCATGATTTTCAAAAATATGATGTTAGAAAAATTTCAAAAAGGACATCCTTACCCCCATGACTAATAAGTGTAACTTTAGAAGCACACAAGTTTTTGAACAGTTGAAACCAAAGGTTTGATTCAAAAGATGGCCAAGAAGTAGTAATGGATATGGAAATAGAAAAGTAGGAAAAATTAATGAAATATATGAGAAGTAGTTCAAAAATCATGCATAAATTGAAAGAAGCTAGCACTAATATTCTAGAATATGTGAAGGTTATTTCAAAGCCATGATCAACAAAAGTCATGCAAGTGGGTCCTCCTCGAAGCATGCTCCAACCATTATGCCCTTGCATAACCACTTCTATAGATGTTAATGGGCACCCTAGAAGTTAAATGTAGATCATGTATTTGTTTCAAACAACACACAACTACCATGGTTGGTGATGAGTGGTGAGATACCCCTACACTCAACCATACAAATACGAGTGTTTTCACATGCGATTCGGTCGAACTCCGCAGACGGACTAGTTGTGGCACCTAGATCATTAACCTTAGGTCGCAGTTTGCTTTCTTTCCACTTGGACTAGTATTATATTTTTCACGTCTGGTTTAGTCCAAAGTGAGGTGTATGATGTGTTCCTAATCTAATGCTACTCTTGAAGGTAATGGAAGGTAATATTAACTAAGCTAGGAGGAAAGGGTAAGAAAATCTAATCTAGCCTAAGTGCGATGAGTAGCCATTCCTTGATTATTCGTACACATCTTGGACTTCTTGCATGACTACCACTGGGATTACCAAGCACAGATCCTAGGTACGCCACTGGGTTACCAAGTAGTCATACTTAAATGCTCGTAATCAAGTCGTACTCATTCCGTGGTTTAACATGAGTTTAAGGGTGAGAGAAACTAGTTAGGAAAGCAGTAAATAACAATTAAATAAATAAATAAACAAAGTGAATGCTGCAATGATAAATTAATCTTGATCTTTATTTTCGTTCATGTGCATGTCCAAGTATGTCACACTCAAATAAAGGATGTTGTACAATTACATTCACCACATTGTGGGCAGACACGGGAAAATAATCTATCTCTGGAAGGATCAAATTGCCAGAGTTTAGCTACAATCTACTCTATGTTATCAAACAAGGGAGAGTCGCCTCTTATTTATAGAACTGGTAGTAGGCTATGATATCGCGTACGCAATACCGTAGGGAAAGATGCGATATCATGTACGCGATATCGTGTACGCGATATTGCATCCCATCATACCCCCACGACTGAATAAAAACTTGTCCTCGAGTTACAGTGATTACATAGTGGATAGGTATGGGATTGTTAGCTGGGAAAAGAAATGGAATGATTTCACAGTGTGGGAAGAAAATAAAATAAAGACACAACACACAGAATATGTTACAACTACAAAATTTTGGAACTCATGTAGTTCCTGGTGGCGGTGGCTCCTCCATTGGTGCCTTCCCTTTGTCTTGTGCTCCAGGTTTTGAGGTTTGATGACGTTGAAGTATGGCTTGGAGTTTGAGGGTCTTGTGTCATCTATGCTAGTGTTCCAATGTTTGACGGAGTTGGCACTTCCCACGGACAGGGTAGTTGCGGGAACATTTGGTTGGCCTTGACATACCAAGCCACGAACACCCATCGTTCCTCCTCATAGGCTCTAGCTTTATCCTTGTATTCGTGAAGATCTGTTAGCTGTCGAGCCAAGTCAGTTGCAACATCTTTCTGTCCCTAGTAGCTAGCTTTCACCACCTCAAGTTTAGAATTTGCAACATCCAATTTTTCCAATAGCTTACGTTCTGAAAATTCTGCTTCGTATTTGATGTGGGTGGAAGCTACTTGCTGCTCGAGTTCTAACCTTGGGTGCCATGCTGTTAACATGGCAAGGTTGGCATATCTGAGGTTTTCCAACTCCATGTACTCTGTCAAGTCCTGAATTTGCATGTCTCGGTTCTTAACTTCCGCTTGGTGGGCGAAGGCATAGGTGTCCAATATGGCCCTCCAATCAGTTTGTTGAGCACTCATAGTGTTGATCTGAGCCTTGGCCATATGGATTTCATTTTCAAGGATCTGTTTATACATCCCCACTTGATCGTGGAAGTGCTCCTTCAGCTGCTCATGTCTTTTAGCCTCATTCTGCTACGTGCTTATCTCAATTGCTGACTTTTGATGAATAGCGCGTACCTCCTTCATTGAGAGGGTTCAATTTTCTCTGGCTAAATGGCTCACATCTTGGTTGACCTGGATGAATTTTTCTCGTAATTGATGAAAATGTTCATCGAGAACATTCTTTTTCTTTTCTACATTGGTCAACCGAAGATTGTTTGCAACCAACTATTTGTTTTCTTCTTGTAAGACCTTGAGTGCCTTAAGATGCGCATGGGTTTGTGTCTGTGATGCAGAGGCATCCCAAATAGCCTTCTCTTTTTCTTTAGCCACCTTTTTATTCTCTGTGATTAATTTGGTTAGCTGCTCAGTTCTAAAGTTTTCTAGCTAGTCTACGGGAACAAATTGCAAAGGATCCCACTATGCTTCTTGTAAGATCATGAGCTGCTCTTGTAATTTTTGCACTTCAACTTCAGCATGCTCAACCCTTACCTCTGTTAAGACCAGCTTCTCATTTGTGGAAATGAGGTCTAACTGAATTGCTGTAACATCTTGAGTGATGTCAAACAGAGACATCATTACTTGTCCTATTTGAAGCAATCAATCAAGCACATCCTCATGTTCCGCAGGAGTCATTGAGGTTTCGGCTAGAGTTTGAGTATCCCATGCTCCTGTGAGATCTTTCGGTGGCACAATAAGTACATTAAAGGATTCTTTGATATGGTTAGCGACCACTTCTGTAGCTCCCATGGCATTCTAGTGCTACATAACCACCACTGTGGCCCCTTCACCAGTCTCTAACTACACTTGGAAAGATGCCACATTTCCTAAGATCTTTTGCGACCATCTACTTTCCCCTCCTCCTGTTTGAATGGATACTTTGCCCCTTGTGTGATCTAATGAAACCATAGGCCATATGGCATCATTAATGATGTGGAAGAGGTTTGCATCATCACAACTTCCCCAACTGACCGTCTCAGCGATGGCCCTAAGATGGCTCATCGACGGTCTATAGTCTTGCGGTGGGGGTGGTTGATCCTGGCCTGTGCTTGGCCTTGCTTCTTGTTGTTGGCTGGGACCCATGGTTGGAGGTTGATTAGGTCCAGCCATCTATTTTTTTTCTTGTTTGGGTTCCAACTCTTCGCCAGTGCTTTTCCTTGGAGTTGGTGCCTTTAGCAATTCAGCATATGAAGCAGTTTGGGCTTTTCAGAGGACGTCATTGGTGTATCCCCAAATACTAGCACATTAGCAAAGCTTTCTGATAAGACAAGGGAAAGGCAGCGCCATCTTCCCTATCTTTCGTTCTTCGAACTACCTCAGGATCTCCATCAAATATAGATGGGGTAGGTTAGCGTTAACCTTTCCCATCAACACTGCACATCCTCTAGCCACATACGTGGATATTCTTTTCAAGCCTTTTGTAGGGAAGAGATGATATGTCCCAATTTTGAAATAAACCTTATCTTCTGTCATCAATTCACCAAATGCTTTATCTCTGCCATAAGCCTTCTCCAACCAATCTTTTCNGGGTACCAGGCACCGCTCTCAAAGAGGATAGGCCATAAAGGAGATCCTTTGAGGTGATCCCTAATGGCCTCAGGAGCGAACTCTGCAAAAGATTCAAAGTTTAACTCCATAATCACTGCAACAAATGTGGACTTCTCATGGATACCTTGAACACAATCTTGGGGCAACATGAATTGTTGTCTCGGTTTAGGCGCTACAGCAGCTCCTCCTTCTGCCTGCCCGGACTATCCGGTAGGAGGTTCTTCTTGATGGATGTTGAATGATTGCTTCTCCTGTTCTGCATGTTGTCCTGCAGGACCTTGTCTTCCACCTCTCTGAAATCGTTTCTTTCCACCTTGAGCAGGACCCTCCTGTTGTCCACATTTCGGGGCCATCTGCAATCACACGGGTCAAGCGTTAGTAAGGTTGTTTTTAAAGTTAAGTTATATCTTACTACTTGCCTTTATTAATGATCTTATGTTATCATGTATGATAAGGCCCAAAATTTTGTAATAATGAGTCCTGTGACTTAGGTGGTTGCCATTTTAGTTTCCCGGTATACCTAAGGGTTAAATGATTTTTAGGAACAATTATTCTCTAAGTGTTATAGTTAATTACCCTAGATGATGTCCTTTGGGTGATGATAAATTTCAAAAAAGTTAGGCACTTTTCGACAAGTGTCTCTCCCCCATGACTAAGTTGAACACTCTGGATTCAAGCAGGTTCAGAAGAAATGAAAATGGGAGTACCAGTGAGCGAGATAGAGTGAGAAAAGAAAGGGTCATGCAATCATAAGTCATAGAGAAATATTTCAAAAACTCCCTCCATGTGTATGAAAAAATGATGCTAAGTGTTGTCGGGGGGGGGGGGGGGGGGGGGGGGGGGGGTTTTT
>MNCI01003111.1:396938-450187 GCA_015680685.1 Gnetum montanum
GGGGGTGCAGAGGGGGTCTTATTTATAGGTGGCAGGGATGCGATATCACGTACAATACATCGCATATGCGATATCACATGGGACGTGATATCGCATACACGATATTTCATCCCTAGTGATGTGAGACACCATGAAAATACTGATTTTTGGAAATGATTTTCTTGAAATTAACGTTGGAATTGAGGACATTGGCTAGGATCAAGATGTTCTAGGGTAATTGCATTAATTCAAAAGGCACCATGAATGATAATGGTGTGGATTTTATTAATAAAACCTTGGGGGCAAGAAAAAGGGTATGTAATGGTAGATAGGAACATTGAAATTCAGAGGGAGAATAGTAGGGAAAGAAAATCAATTGAAAAATTAAGCTGAGGGTAAGAAATGATGTGTGTGAGCTATGTCATAGGTGAAGATTACAAAAAATTACACAAGTGGGCCCTCCCCAAAGCAGGTTTCAACCTATATTTCCCTTGTGTAACCACACTTAAAGTGTCCATGGGCACTAGAAGGGTGAAATGTAATCCACACTAACTCCACAAAACACACACATGTAAATAGCACCGGAATGAGATGAAAATTCTATGCTACACGGAACACGAGCTATAATTATATGAACAGTGAGATGAGACGAACTATAGGAAGGGATCGTAGAGATTTGGACATGAGGTAACTGACCCCAAGTACAGTGAATCCTGCGTGAAAAGCATGATTAATGTGTTATTAACCCATAGTTCCAAGATCAGGACCAAGTCTGTTCCTTTGATCAGTGACACTGCATTATTTCATCCCATGATGAGAAACTATGATAGCACCATAACAACAAGGCGTACGATCACTTGGAGTTTTATGCAAGGGAGGAGTGATTTTTGTTTTGTGGCACTTTGTTTTTCTTTTTTTTTTCTTTTTCTTCTTTTTTGAACTTTACTAAATCCAGAGAAGCCGCCAACCTTTGGGCATGGATGCATGTCTTTCTAGTGGGACCCCCAAGAAAAACCTTTGATTTTTGAGTGCCCTTTTGATTACTCTTACTCCCATTTTTCATTAGATCTACAAGGATCTTAGTACAACCAGGTTGCATGATAACTTCCACAGATGTCACCAAAGAGAATCCATAAGTTCCCTTGATGTCACACCCTAATCATTCCCTCTTGGTCCATCCTTCTTCATTCTGGGTACAATAACACAAGATTAGTTTTAAGTTTTAGAAATATCAAGAATATCACTGTACCCTCGAACATACCCTCTTATTTGTAGAATGGATGAGTGGGTGTAATGGGCTCACTGTCCAAATAATTGATCATTCGAGACTTAATAACATAGAACACACCTCAACCAACGATCCACATGAATGTTTTATTCATAGATGAGATTACTTAAAACAAAAACATAAATGGACAAAAAGACAAAAAGATAAAACAAGAAGTTGAAAAATGGAAAACTGGAAAACAAAAATTTAAAAAATTAAAGAAAAAGAAAATGAAAAATATTTATTAATCCTACTTGTTATTAGAATGGGGGATATCCCCCATAACTAAGGGTTGAGGATGGCAAGGATTAATAAATGGAAGATGAGGATCCTTGCATGTTGGAAATATTGGGGCCCGATCATACTTACCCCATCAGGTTTCACACACTTAATTATAAGAAGCATAGTGGGGCAATTTATATGATGTAGTTCCTAGATAACGAGTTGATCCACTATGATATTTGGGACCATTAGATGGTATGCAAGGATTGGGATGATGCCTCCCATGGTTGAGTTCATTGGGCTGGATTGTTGTTGGAGTGTGAGTTGGTGGCCCTGATGAAGTTACATGAGGTGTTGGATTCGAAGGTAAGGGTGCACCACAGTGTGGGACTTGTGCTAAGTTGGAAGATGCAGTGGCCTCTGAATTATGTTGTCCCTTCTTACGGCCGTTTTTAAAGAAGGGGTGCTTTTGATGTTGTTGAGGTTTCTCACTGCTATTGGGAGTAGTAGCACAAGTAGTGTTCATGGGTTGTTGCTATGGTGCAAACACCTTAGGAACAGTTGGTGGCACTGTGGAAGGAGGGAAAGGATGAGAATGTTGAAAGTTAGGAGGAGTATAAGATACACAAGGTGGCAGTTGTGTTGGAGGTATGGGCTGATAGTATTGTGGAGAATAGTACTGTGGTGAGATAAAGTGTGGTGGCCCAGTTGGAGAAATAGGATGTTGAACTAGATAAGCATTTGGATCCAGATAACATGAAGGGTGTCTCCAGTCTAAGGGTGGTCTCCCCCATTATTGGGATTGTTGTCACTGTGATTGAACACAGTACCTTTGTATGAACTTTGAATGTAATGTGTTTCCCCAATGCTCATGTAGATGTAACAATATTGGGCATTGGCCTTTGGGGTGATCATATAGGCATATGTTGCATTCATACGTAGGATTGGCAGTTGAACACTTATTTCCTTCATTCTTTTTTTTCGAATGTCTACTGTTTTTTCCTGCTTCTTGGGTTGTCAAAACTCTATCTCCAATGGTGTTGATAAATTGTCCACACTTTTGATACATCCNGTAAGGTCTCTCTTATTTCATCACGAAGCCCATCAATAATATGGTACATAAGCCTTTCCTCAGAAAACCCATGGCCTGGACAGTTGTTTAACAATGCATAATATCTTTCTAAAGCCATGTCCAAGGGTTCATGTTTTGCTTGTTTCCATCCTTGGATTTGTTTCCTCAAGGCTGACACTCTTGCGTAGGTTTGATATTTTTCATTAAAGACTTTTACCATTGTTGACCAATGTCATATTGAATTTGGTTTTAACGATCTATACCATACTTTTTCTTGGTCAACAAGTGTCATAGGAAAGAGCTTAAGTTTTTTCCACCTGTTATCAATGTTATTCCATGTGCAGGCATCGTAGAAGGCTTGTAAATGTTGATGCGAACCTAAGTCATAGCCTCCTAAAAATTTAGAAAAGTTGTTTAAATTCAGCCTAGGTAGACGGCTCTCTTTACGATGCCTACATGAGATTCGAATAGCCTCTTGTATTTGCGTTAGGCTTGTAGTGGCCAGTAGGGGTTCATCGTCATCGAGTAAGTTATGCTTTCATTTGTTGCGATGACGTTGCTTTTGTTCATGTTTATAAGAAACCCCTACCTTGGGTTGCATACTCCAATCTTCATTGTCATATAGTTTGTTGGTTCTCCAATGAACTTCCTCACTAAGCGTGGCATGTTGTGAAGTTGTGTGTGAATTTATATGTGACTTTTTACAATTATTTCTTCTTCCTAAGAGATATATCGTTAAGTCCTATATAGAAACCTTATATGATATAACTAATCTAGATAACTAGCACTGTCCCCGACAATGGCGCCAATGATGAGTGGTGAGATACCCCTACACTCAAGCATACGAATACGAGTGTTTTCATGCGCGATTTGGTTGAACTCCACAAATAGACTAGTTGTGGTACCTAGATTGTTAACCTTAGGTCACAGTTCGTTGTCTTCCTACCTAGACTAGTATTATATTTGTCACGTATGGTTTAGTCCAGAGTGAGGTGTATGATGTGTTCCTAATCTAATGCTACTCCTGAAGGCAATGGAAGGTAATATTAACTAAGCTAGGAGGAAAGGGTAAGAAAATCTAATCTAGCCTAAGTGCAATGAGTAGCCATTCCTTGATTATTCGTACACATCTTGGACTTCTTGCATGACTACCACTGGGATTACCAAGCACAGATCCTAGGTACGCCACTGGGTTACCAAGTAGTCATACTTAAATGCTCGTAATCAAGTCGTACTCATTCCGTGGTTTAACATGAGTTTAAGGGTGAGATAAACTAGTTAGAAAGGCAGTAAATAATAATTAAATAAATAAATAAATAAAGTAAATGTTGCAATGATGAAGTAATCTCGATCTTTATTTTCGATCATGTGCGTGTCCAAGTACATCACACTCGAATAAAGGATGCTATACAATTACATTCACCACACTGTGGGTAGACACGGGAAAATAATCTATCTTTGGAGGGATCAAACTGCCAGAGTTTAGCTACAATCTACTCTATGTTATCAAACAAGAGAGAGCCACCTCTTATTTATAGAATTGGTAGTGGGCTGTGATATCACATATGCAATATCACAGGGAAAGATGCGATATCGCGTATGTGATATCATGGCAAACGCAATATCATGTATGCGATATTGTGTTCCATGTGATATTGTGTCCCATCAATTAGGATGTTGCACTATACTACACAAAACTAAAAGGCTCATAATTGCATGTGGTAGTGAGGTGAATTAATGGGATGATAAGGGCTTATAGAGATCAAGATGTAAGGTACTTGACCATGTTCACAATAGGTTCTTGTGAAAAATGTGAGTAAAATGATTAGCATACCCATCTATCCAAGTTCATACCATGAATAGTGACCTCACATCAATGTGTTCCTTCTTGCTAACCACCATGAGTCTATAACCACCCTCGAATAATTATCACTCCAAAAAGAGAAGAAAGGAGAAGAAGGAAGGAAGGGCCTTAGTTATAGGGTTGCCTTCAGGCATGGGTAACATGTCTTTTTAGCCCCATAACTAGTGCTTATAGCCCACTATTGTGTCTAAGAGGTATGCTTTGAATTCCCATTATTATTTGTTTTTTTCCTCTCTCTCTCTCTGTATTTTTTTGATGATGGTAACCACATTATGCAAAGACTTTTAGCTTCCTATTATTGGTCAATAGAGGAGTGATGATATATTCTAAGAGGAGTCATAAACCACATGTAGGAAGTCAAGAAGAGAACTAAACAAGTCCCCTAGAGGTCACACCTTTTTCCATTCCCACTTGGTATTTTCCTCTTTCTTCAAGGTATAATGATCATTGATGAATTTTAGCTTCATAAAAGAAGAACCAAATTGTTTCCAGGATAATGACCTTTTATTTAGAGAGCTAAAGGAATGGATGAGGTGGTCTCACTGCTTTACACAATTACTTACCCAATCATCTTGATAGCATAGAACAAAAATCCAACACATAGTGTTGACTTCTGCATCATGAATTGGCAATATCATTAACAAAAATGTAAATACATTCATAAAACATAAAGAGAATGACTCAAGAAAAGAGAAATATTAAAAAATGAAAAACATATGAAGAATCAAAAAATGTTGAAAGAAATGGGAAAATGATAAAGAATTGTAAAATAAAAAAGGAAAAAGCACTTATTAGTTCTATATGATATATGCATCTAAGTCCTTTTTTTGGTCCATTTTCTTAAGTCTATAAATAATAAGCTAATCAATTATCTCCATGCATCTTTGAAACAATCTTATATTCTCATTTTCAAACCACTGGATGTCTTCTAGTTTGGTGGCTACTACGTAGATTGGTTTTTACTCACACACACTTGTTCCTTAGCTTTGTTGTGGATTGTGTTAATATTTTGAATTTTTGGTCCATAGCTGCATCCTTTAGTATTAGTAGTGATGCATGGATTCTTTTGTCTCTCCACAGTGATGGGTTCATTGTTTATGTCTTTTGTTGAAGTGGTGATGGTTGTTGGCTTTTATGTATGATTAGGAGACATTGTTCTAGCAAGGAAGGGAGTTGCACCATATTGGCCACATGCTAGTTTTGATGTGTTAGTAGGTCTACATGTTTTATGCTTGTGTGAGGAAACTATCCTAAAGAAAGGATGTTTCTGAGGTTGTGGTTGAGATCTACTAGCGTTATCATTTCCATGTATGTTCATAGCACAAGTGGCATTCATTTGTTGATGTTATGGTTTTGAACCTTCATGTGTTGTTGGCAGTGACATATGGTGGAGGAAAGTATGAGAATATTAAGGATATGATGGGTGTGAGGTGTTAACATCATAAAGGATATTGTGGGATGATGATATGCAAGAGAGTGGTAGTAGTGATTTGAGGTAGAGGAAGTGGAACTATTCAAGAAAATAGATTGTTGAACATAATATCCATATGGGTTTAGCTAATAGTAAGGGTAGTGTTGGTTCAATGATGGCCTCCTCCACAACTGTGGATTTTTTCACTATGATTGATAATAGTTTTGAGGCTGATAAGGAGTCCCACTAGGATAGTATGATTAGTTGTAAGACTATCTATAATTACATAGTGAGAAAGGTAATTTCCTAGGCATTTGCTTTTGTTTGAACTTGGGATTCAATGCAAAAGCCCCATACTAATGTAGATGTAACATGACTAGGTAATAGCCCTTTGGATGGTCATATAGGCAAATGTCACATCCATTATCCTCTTTGGTGGTTGAGTCTAGAACCCCTTCTTCTATGGTCATTTTCCCTTTTTTCTGATAAGTGTTCCTAGTTGTTTCTTGGTTCTTTTTCTTCCTTTTGTTGTGATCACTTGATTTGTTTTGCATTACCCTCTCCCCTATGGTTTTTATGCAAGTTATAACTTTCTCATTTATCCATTCCAACATCTTATCTAGCTTTGCTTCAACCTCATCGATAGAGTTTTGTTTTGGCAAGGTTTGTTGTAAAATCACCTCATCGAGAGCTCAAGGTTTGTTGTAATATGAGAAAAGTAAAAAATGAAATCAATGTTATAAAGATAAACAAATTAATGATAACATTTGTTAGAATGGGGACAAAGACTAGGCCTATTACTTTTAAAAGATATCAATAGATATCCAAAATCAAGTAGTTTTACTTTTGTAGGACCACAAGGCAACTCCAATATTGATTTTTTCCTTTCTAGCCTAAACAAAATTTGTAACATCAAATGTTTAGAAATAGATGAAGAAATAATGGAATTGCACCATTTCTCTTTATAATTCATGTTTTAATATATACATAGCTTATTAGATATTCTAGGAGGTAAAAGCACTTCAGAATAATTACAAAAATGAAAAAGCATTTTCAAAGGCCAAAATACAAATAATCAACAATGGTTTAATGAATAATATAACATACCTTAAATTTTATTAAAGATTCAAAAGTCACTAGAGACTATTTAGTCATAAAAATATAATTCAAAGTAAGAAGATGGAATTTCTCAAATAAAGACATATTAGTTTATTAGAAATGATAAAGAAATATCTCAAGTGTTTTTAGTATTCATTTCCAAGCAAGAGAATAACAAACTATGCTTTATCTCTCAAAGATATTCAAAATTTTTATCAAGCTTATTTTCATAGTGATGATAAAATAGAATATTTTCATAACAATAGAAATGCATTATTAATTTCTTATAATGATAGAATGCAAGAGCTAAAAGACATTAGAAAAAGTTGTTAATGTAAATCACTTATATGGAAAAATGCTTAAATAGAAAGGGCCATTGGTATAGACTATCATTTGGAAGAAGTTAAATTTAGCTATAGTAAATAACAATAAAGAAATATTAATGAAGAAAATAATAAATAATAATTAACAATTAAACAATTAAAACTAAGTGAATGTTGCAATGATGGAGTAATCTCGATCTTTATTGCTAACTATGTGTGTGTCCAAGTACGTCACACACAAACAAAAGTTTCGTACAATTACAATCATCACACTGCAAGCATGAACTTGGGAAAGAATTGAAAACTGACAAAAAGAGTCTACCCTAAAGACTTACCAACTGACTTCCTTCCTATGCACTTGAGTACTATATTTATAGGCCAACACAAGAATCATGATATCATGTATTTGATATTGTTATCCAGGCTATGATATCATGTACCTGATATCGAGGATTCAATATTGAGGCCTACCAAACCATGATTCATCATACCCCCACAACTAAATAACAACTCATCCTTGAGTCAAAAAATTAAAATGAGAACAAGTTCATTTGATTACATAGTGGATAGGTATGGGATTATGGACTAACCATGAATTATTTCATGTTGCAGTGTCGAATTAAACAAAATAAAATTATGGCACCAACACAAAATACAAAAGACAAAATTGTTAGAACTCATGTGGTTCCTAGTGGTGGTGGCTCCTCCGTGGGCCACTTCCCCTTATCTTGTGCTCTAGGTTTTGGAAATGGATATCTCTAAAGGAACACCTAAAGCTTTTCTTCTTCAATTTAGGGATCATGTGCCATTCATGCTGATGTTCCAATATTTGATGGTGTCGACACCTCCCATAGGCACATTAGTTATGAAAACACCTGATTGGTTTTAACGTACCAAGCCGCAAACAATCATCATTCCTCCTCATAGCCTCTAGCTTTATCTCTACATTCTTGGTAATCCATGAGCCATCGAGCCAAATCTACCATGATATCTTTTTATCCTTGGTAGCTGGTCTTGACCACCTCTAGCTCAAAATTTGCTACCTCTAATTTCAGCAATGTCTTTTTATCTTCCAAAAATTCTGCTTCATACTTGGCGTAGGTGGCTAGTACCTACTTCTTCAATTCTATCCTCAAGCATCCTACTATTAACATGGCCAAGTTGGCATACTGCAGGTTTGTCAACTCCATGTACTTGGTGAGATCCTAGATCTGCAAGTCTTGGCTTTTTAGTTCTGCTTGGTGGGAAAAGGCATAAAGATCCCATATGACCTTCCAGTCAGTGTTCTAAGCACTAAAAGTGTTGATATGGGTCTTGGCCATATGTATTTCTTTCTCGATGATCTACTTGTACATCCCCACCTGATCTATGAAATGTTCCTTCGATTGCTTGTGTCACTTAGCCTCATTCTACAATGTGCTTATCTCAATAGCTATCTTCTGACAAATCATGCATACCTCCTCCATTGAGAGGGTTTTGTTTTCTCTAGCTAAGTGATTCATGTCTTGGTTGACCCTTATTAATTATTCTCTCATTTGCTAAAAATTCTCCTCAAGACCATTATTCTATTTTTCTATTGTGGTCAATTGAATATTTTTAGCAGCAAGGTGTTTATTTTCTTCTTGTAAGGCCTTGAGTGCTTTGGCATGTGTGTCCATCTAAGCTTGTGCCTTTGAAGCATTCTAATCAACCTTCTCTTTTTCCTCTACCACCCTTTTATTTTCTTCTAACAATTTGTTTAGTTACTTTATCTAAAATGACTCTAACTGGTCAACTAGGATAAATTGGGACAGATCCCTCTATGCAGCTTGTAAGGCAATGAACTTCTCTTGGAGTCTTTTCAACTCATCATTTGCATGTTCGGCCCTAACCTCTACCATGATCAACTGTCCTTTTGTTAAGATGAGGCCTACTTTGGTTGCTGTGACATCTTGAGGAATGTCAAACAAGGATGTCATCACTTGTCCTATTTGTAGCAACTAATCCAAAACATCCTCATGATCTACAAGAGTCATCAAGGGAATGGCCAAGGTTTGAGCATTGCGTGCTCTTATGAAATCTATCGATGGCACAACAGGGATATTAAATGATTCTTTGATGTGGTCTGTAACCACTTCTACTACTCCTACTACATCTTGGTATTGCATAAGCACTACTATGGCACCTTCACAAGTTTCTAATTGCACTTGAAAAGATGTAACGTTTCTAGAGATTGTCTGTGACCAATGTGATTCCCCTCCTCTTGTTTAAATAGAAATCTCACCTTATGGATCATTACTTAAGACCATGGGCTATATGGCATCATCAATAACCTTCAAGAGGTTAGCCTCATTAGGGCTTCTCTAACTGACCAATTTTGCGATGGCCCTACGATGGCTCATCTATGATCGATAGTCTTGTGATAGTGGTGGCGTTTGGTCTTACTAGCCTGTGGGTTGTGTGCTAGGCCCTACTTCTTATTGTTGATTGGGCCTTGTGTCTGGAAGTTGGCTTGGCCCAGTTGTTTGAGGTGTAGTGGGCCCAACAGTTTGCTCTTGCTCAGGCTCCAGTGCCTCACCAACATCTTTCCTTAGTGCTGGAGGCTTTAGTAATTCGACAAATGAGATATTTTTAGCCTTTCTAGGGATGTCATTGGTGTACCTCAGAATTCTATCATGCCAACACAACTTCCTAATTAGGTAGGAAAAAGGCAATGCAAACTTTCCTGTCTTATGTTCTTCAAACTGCCTTAATATTTCTATGAGATATAGATGGGGTAGGTTAGCATCAACCTTGCCCATTAGGATTGCACTTCCTTTGGTTGCATAGGTAAAAATTCTATTTAATCCTTTTTTTCGGAAGAGGTGATAGGTGCTAATTTTGAAATAGATTCTCTCTTCATGTGTGAGTTTCCCATATGTTTTATCCTCCTTATGATACGTCCTTTTTAACCATATTTTCCATGAATCAGCATTAGAGTGAGTGGACAAGTGAGTAACCTTGGGCCCTGTATTTGGAAGGTTTAGAACTTCCAAAATAGCTTTGGTAGAGAAATCAACTGAAATCCCACCAATATTAGCAATGGTGGCTTCTTCCTTATTATGCCAAAATTGGTATGTCTCCCTCAAATACCATTTGTCACTCTCTAAGAGAACAAGCCACAGTGAAGACCCTTTGAGTTGATCTCTGACTAACTCAAGGGAAAATTTGGAAAAGGTTCCAAAGTTGAGTTCTACAATCACTGCAACTAATGTGGACCTTTCCCGAATTTCCTAAACACATTCTAAAGACAATGTGAGATGTTATCCCTATTCAGGTGCCTCACCTTCTCCACCTTTTGCATGCCCAGATTGTATAGTAATAAGGGGTTCTTGATGAATTCTAAATGATTGTGCCTCCTACTCTACATGTTCTATGGGAGGCACCTAACCTCTACCTCTCCTTAGTCGTTTGGATGTAGCCTAAGAGGGTCCTTCTTATTGTCCTCATTTAGGGGCCATCTGTAATCACACCAAGATCAACTTTTAGTAAGGTCATTTAACAAAATTTAATTATCTTATACCTTACCCATTACCTTTAGTTCAATTCTTTCTTAGTGTGATTCAGAGTTAGAAAGTTTTAAGAAAATCACCCTAAGATTTTTAATGTTAGGCCCAATTTGATAAAGTGACTCGAAAAATAATTTCCATGGTTTGGATGAAGGAAGATATTTGTTTGGCATAAGTTCTTATCATTTTTTAAGATCACTTACCCCTATGATATCCTTCAAGTAACAACATATTTCAAAAAAAACTATGCACAACTTGGAGCACACCCTTCCCCCACAACTAAGTTAAACACTTTGAGTTTAAGTAAGTTTGATTGAAAAGAGAATTGGAGCATTAATAAGCAAGATATTGATGTTTAAATGATAGGTGCACTAGCTAGAAAATTCATGGAAGAAAATTGCAACAACTTCCCTCACATGAATAGTGGAAAATGATGTTGATGCATGCAGGGGATCCATATATATAGATTTTATAGACATGATATTGCGTATGCGCTAGTGCGAACCCCATATTGGGTACTTGATATCATGTCCCTTCCAGAATGGGGTACTTGAAAAAATTGATAAATTTTTAAATTTCCAAGGCCAAAAATGAAGGATTTAAGGTAAATTTGAAATATCTAAGGTAATGTTAAATAGACATCAAGGCACATAAAGTTTAATGAAGTGTAATTATATAATGAAGTTGTTGAAGAGGGTGTGGAAAAACGACATGTAGTGATGCACAAAAACATCCAAGTTGAAATGATGATAAAGAAAAGAATAAATTTAGCAATGTAGTACTCGGAGGATATAAGATGATGTGGTGATGTGCAATGAGTGCAAATTACAAAAGTTACACAAGTGGGTCCTCCCCAAATTAGGTTTCTACCTATCATGCCCTTATGTAACCAGACCTTAAAATGTCTGTAGGCACTAGAAGGGTTGAATGCAATCTACACCAATGAAACAAAACACACATATGTTAAATACCACTGTGATGAGGTGTGAATTCTATGCCATACAAGACACAAGTTAGAAATACTTGGACAGTGGGATGAAACAAATCATCGAAGTGATTGCCAAAATTGGGACATGAGGTCACTTACCCTAGGCACAATCAATCTTGATTGTAGGATGTGATTAATGTACCATTAGCCTTTCACTCCAAAATCAAAATCAAGTTCATGCCTCTAATCATTGACATCGCATTATTTCATCCAATGATGAACAACCATAAGAGCATCATGATAGCAAGGTGTACAATCACTTGGTGTTTTTTCTAAGGGAGAAGTGATTTGGAATTCCTTTGCGGCATATTCTTCTTGATCTTTTCTTTGTTGTTTTTCCTCTTTCTTTTCTTTTTTTTCTCGTCTGGCCACTTTGGCACTTTATCATTTCCAATGGTGATCTAAAGAAGCCACCAACCTTTAGGCATGGTTGCATGTCTTTCCAATGGAACCCTTAAGAACAACATTGAGTTTCTTTAGTGAGTGCCTTTATTACTCTTACTCCCATTTTTCATTAGATCTACAAGGACTTTGGTACAACCAAGCTACATGATAGCACATACAGATGTCACCAAAGAGAATCCACAAGTCCCCTTGACATCACACCTTGGCCATTCCCTCTTAGTCCATCATTTTTCACTCTGAGCATAATGAGTACAAAGTTGATTTTTTAAGTTTTAATGATGACAAGAATATCATCGTACCTAGAGTAGAACCTCTTATTGATAAAATGGGTGGGTGGATGTTGTGGGTCCATTTTCCAAATAATTAGTCACTTGTGACTTAATAGCATAGGACAACACCTTAACCAACAAGTCACATGAGTATGTTATTTACCTATGAGATTACCCTCAAAAAGATAAAATGACAAATTAAAAGATGAAAAATTAGAGAATAAAAATTGGAAAATAAACAAAAATTGTAAAACTAAAGAAAAGAAAAAACATTTACTAATTCTGCTTATTAGAATGAGGGATATTCCCCATGACTAAACCTTTGAGCATGGCTATAATTAATAAATAAAAAATTTGGATCTATGCATGTTGGAAACATTGGTGTTTGGTCATATCCAAACTACTAGGTATCTTTTGATGTGGTGACAAGGATGTACCCAAATTGGGGTTCACACAATTGATTGAAGTAGGCATAGTGGGGTAGATGATAAGATGTGGTCGTGTGATAAGGAGCTAACCCACTATGGCACCTGTGATCATAAGATGGTATGCAAGGATCCATGTGTCCCTTCATATGGTCATATTCATTAGGCCACATGGTTGTTGGAGTGTTAATTGGTGGCTCGGATAAGGTAACAGGGTACATGAAGTTCAAGGAGGAAGATGCATCACAGTGCTAGGCTTGCGTTGAGTTGAAGAATCTAGTGGTTTTAGAACCATGTTTTCTCTTTATATAGTCATGCCTAAAGAAAGGACATTTTCAATGTTGTGGAGGGCCTTCACTACTATTGACCATAGCAGCACAAGTAATGTTCATGGTTGGTGCTATGATGCAAAACTTTCTGGCACAACTAGTGGTAATGTAGAAGGAGGTGAAGGATGAGAATATTGAGGGCAAGGAGGAGCATAAGGAACATGAGGTGGTGATCCCCTGGGAGAGGACATGGGTTGATAGTACTCAGGAGAATGATAACAATGAGGTGAAATAGAGGATGTTAACCCAGTTGGAGAAACAAGGTGTTGAACATAATAAGCACTTAGTGTCAAGGTATATGAAGGGTGTGGTTTGTTTGGTGGTGGCCTCCCCCATGACTAGGGATTTCACCACTGCAGTTGGACATGGTACTTCTATATAAAATCTAAATGTAACATTCCTCCCCAATGCTCATGTAAATGTGACAATACTAGGCATTGACTTTTGGTGTGATTGTATAGACAAACATTACATTGATACTTATGATTTGTAGTTGAGTTCCTATCCTCATTTTCTTAAACCCTTCTTTCTAATTGTCAAATGGTGTTATGTCCTATTTCTAATTTTGGCATCCTCTACTTGTTTTGGTTGTTAGAGTGATCTTGCATGATTCTATTTCTAATAATGCTTACATATTCTCCACATTTTTCATGTACCCATTCCATCATTTTACTGATCTTTACCTCAATCTCATCTAGTGATCTTAATATTGGCAAAGATGAAGATGATTCCACCTCCTTGAGGTTATTTGATTTCTCCTCTTCATGGACCTTTGTTATTTTAATATTTTTTTCCTATTGAGATCTTTCAACATTCTCCCATTTGGCTATTTCTCCTTCTTCTTTGCTACCCACTTCATAAGATCTTGGAATTGGTGGGTTCGTAGTTCATATAGATGACTTGGGGCATACATCCATAGGGTCTCCCTTGTTTCATTATGGAGCCCATCCATGATGTGATACATTAGCCTTTCCTTGGAGAACTCATGGCCTAGGTAGTTATTTAAAAGCAAGTAATATCTTTCTGAGGCCATGTCCAAGGGTTCCTGTTGCCCTTATTTCCACTCTTGGATTTGTCTCCTCAAGGCTGACACTCTTGCACAAGTTTGATATCTTTCATTGAAAAGTTCTACCATTGTTGGCCAACAGCGAATTAATTTTGGTTTTAAAGACCTAAACCATACTTTTGCTTAGCTAATGAGTATCATAGGAAAGAGCTTAAGTCTTTGCCACCCATTATCAATGTTGTTCCATGCATAGGAATCATAGAAGGCTTGTAAATGATGTTTCTAATCTAAATCCTAACCTCCTACAAACTTGGGAAAGTTATTTAAATCAAGCTTGGGTAGACGACTTTCCTTACAATTCCTATGGGATATTTGAATAGCCTCGTGTATATGCATTAGCCTCTTAGAGGCCAATAGGGATTCATCATCACTAAGTAGGTTGTGAGTTTATGAGTTGGAACAATATTATCTTTGTTCATGTTGGTGTTCCTAACTTTGCTCATGGGTTTGACTTTTATTTCTACATTGACCCCTTGAGAGATGGTCATCTATGTCATGACCTGACATTGAAGGAGTAGAGGAAGAGAAAGAACCAAAAGACTCGTCATGGCTTTTGTAAGTCTTCCAATCATCCCCAAATAGACTTTTGTTAGCCATGGAAAAGGTCCTAGGCCTTATGGGCCCCCTTGTTCCATGGGATGTCCCCTCCTCGGTAAAGATATCTAAGTGGAATGACAAGAGTCCTTGAGTATCATTGGGGTATTCATGAACATATGAGATTTCTTTCTGAAAGATATATCATGAATACTTCGTTACAATCATCTTGTATGATATAACTAATCTAGATAACTAATACCGTCCTCGGTAAGGCCGCCAATGATGAGCAGCGAGGTACCCCTACACTCAACCATACGAATAGAAGTGTGTGCACACGATCTAGTTGAACTCTGCAAATGGACTAGTTGTGGCACCTAAATAGTTACACGTTGATCGTAGTTCACTGTCTTCCCACTTGGACTAGTAATTGCTTTGTCACATATGGTTTAGTCCAGTGTGAGGTGTATGATGTGATTTCTAACACTAGGCCACTCCTAAAGACACTGAAAAATAATCTTGATTTAAGCTAATAAGAAATAGGAAAAAAAATCTACACTAGCCTAAGTGTGATGAGCATCCATCCTTAATCATCTGCATGCATCTTGGACCTTGTGTACTACTTTTGGGATTATCAAGCCCATATTACTTGAGCACTACTAGATACACTACTAGGTTACCAAGTAGTTACACTTAAATGTTCATGATTAAGACGTACTTATTCTACATTAACAATAGGAATAATAAATAACAATAAAGAAATCTTAACGAAGAAAATAATAAATAATAATTAACAATTAAAAAATTAAATCTAAGTTAATTTCATAATGATGGAGTAATCTCGATCTTTATTATTGACTGTGTGCATGTCCAAGTACGTCACACTCAAATAAAGGTGGCATACAATTACAATTATCACACTGCGGGCATGTACTTGGGAAAGAACTGAAAACTAACAAAAAGACTCTACCCAAATACTTACCAACTAACTCCCTTCCTGTGTGTTGAGTACTATATTTATAAGCCAACACGAGAATCATGATATCGTGTATTCGATATCGTTATCCAGGTTGCGATATCGCATACCCAATATCAAGGATCCAATATCGGGGCCTAGCAAATCATGATTCATCACTATGTATGTTGTACATCATTTTGTTGGCAAACCTAGCACATTACCAAATCATTTAGTAGAAATTTTCACCCAATTAATTTTTCCCTTACAAAAACCAAAACAATTAATTTAACCCTCCATATAAGTGAGCAACCTATTTACAAAATTTTGTTATACAAATTGTGTAGTAGTGGAAGATGTACATCAATGATAGTTTCTACGTCTACCCATTTTGTACAATAGTCAATAGCAACTATTATGCACACCTTTTCATTTGACATGGATGTGATGGAACCCATGAAGTCTACGCCCCAAATATCAAAGGGTTCTAGTGGTTGGATCTACTACTGAAGTTTCTCCATTCAAGTTGTCATCCCACCATCTTGTTGATAGCTTTCACAAGAGTAGATGAATTGTTGGGCATCCTTGAAGATCGTTGGCCAATAGTACCTTGCCATCAAGATTTTAATGATCATATGTCTTCCTACATAGTGGCCCCCATAAGGACCCTCATGAACGTCTTGGAGAACACACAATTGATCAGCATTAGGAACAAACCAATAAATTAGGCCATCATCACACACCTTGTAAAGGTGTCCATTAATCTCCATGAAGAATTTAGCCTTATGAAGAAATTGTTGTTTCTTCCAATGGTCTAACTCTTATGGCATCTCTTGAGTAAGAAGATAAGTAAAGATGTCATCATACCATTTTAGTTCAATAGGCACTTATTCATTTATGGCACTAGCAAAGAGACGTTCATTAGGACATTGATCATAGAGTGGAATTTCATCCCCTTTATTATTCCATCATAACTAAGACAAGTGATTAGTGACCACATTCTTAGTCCCCTTTCAATCTACCATTGTAAGATTGAACTCCTACAAGATCACCAATTACTGTATGACATGGGGGCTCACTGTTGGTTTATTCATTAAGAAGAGAATGGCATTGTGGTCAGTGTGCACAAACACCTTATATCCAAGTACATAGTGCCTGAAATTCTCTAAAGAATACACCACGACCATTAGCCCTTTCTCTATTGTGATGTAATTAAGCTGTGCACCCACAATGCTTTATCTTGTGTAGTGGATGTAATATGGACGTTTCTTATCATACAACTATGTAAGAAAAGCTCCCAAGGCATAGTTTGACACATCTATCATGATATGAAATGAACGGGACTAATCAAGTGCTAGAAGAATTGGAGTCTCCACAAGCTTCTCCTTAAGCTGCTAGATGCCTTTTTACATTCCTTGGTCCATATGAACAAAGCATCTTTCTTTGTGAGCTCAACCAATGATTTTTTGATCTTAGAAACATTTTCTATGAATCATCAATAATAACCAATATGCCCAAGGAATGACCAGACATCTTTAAAAATTTCTAGTTGGCAGGTTATTTCTTGGATGACTCAAATCTTATTAGGGTCCACCTCAATCCCTATTGAGAAATTTTGTACCCCCAACACAATGCACTCCTAGAGCATAAGATGGCTCTTCTAAAAATTTAGTTGAAGGTTAGTCTCCACACATCTTTTAAGCACTTGCTCAAGGTGCTCTAATGCTTGCTCAAATGTAGCACCATAGGTGGAGAAGTCATCCATGAAGACTTCCACCTCGCTACTAATCTTCTAGTGAAAAATACTCAGGACAAGATGTTGGAAAGTTGTAGGGACATTGCATAGACCAAATGGCATCTTTCAATATGCAAAAGTCCCCCAAGGTCTTATGAACGTAGTTTTGTCTTAATCCTTTGGCATGATCTAAATTTGGTTATAGCCAATATAATCATCTAGAAAGCTATAATAGCAATGCCTAGAAATGGTGTCCAACACCTAGTTCACAAATGGCAATGGAAAATGATCTTTGAACATCGCCATCTTCAACAGCCTAAAATCAATACAAACTTGCCACTTAGCATCTTTCTTTAACACAATTAGAAGTGTGATAATCCACTCACTATCTACAATTGGATAGATGAACCCCACCTTGAGGAGTTGTTCAATTTTCTCTTTGACAATCTGCTTCAATTTGGGATTCAACCATCGCTATGGCTACCTCTTTAGCTTCATGGCTAGATCAGTATAGATACAATGCTAGCATATCCTAGGATCAATTCCTATGATTTTAGGATATGACCAAGTAAAGGTTTTTGGCCACTTTTTGACCACCTTCAACAACATCATTTTCTACTCAAGAGCAAGGTGAACATTGATTATCACTAGCTTGCCATTTTTCAGAATTGCATATTCCATGTTGGTAGGTATATTTTTCAACTCTAAGGGCTCTTGTTTAAAATTGTTAGGAATTTCCAACTCTTTCCAATTGGTATCATCAAGTTCATCATCAAAGATTTGGTAATGAACTTGCTCCAGTTCATCCATGCTTTCAACATAGGTACAAGTTAATCTCTCAGTAGGTTCCATGCAAAGTGTGCTACTCTTAGAATCAGCTATCAGCCACTAGGTGCCCTCTTGTTTTGTGACTACTTCATACAAGAAATTTTGAATTTCAAATTCATCTACACACTATCTACATGTTTTGATTGATGTGCTTTTAATATAGTAGAGTTTCTACACACAATTTCACCTTGTATCATTGTACATAATGCATGAAACTCACATTTTCTCAATCTTTCTAAATGCATTTTCCTTGGAAATATCTAGGAAAAGATATCTAATGTCCATTTGCACATTAATAGTTCTTAACCAAGCCCTACCCATAATGGATAAGAAGTTCCCCTTGTAATTGTTAACTTTGATTACCAAGAAATCAATAGGATACAACCACCCATAGATAGTGGTCACAATGTCCTCCACTAGCCTCAAAGGAACAATAATGGACTAATCTATCAATTCTAAATGAATTTTGCTCTTCTTGAGAGGAGGTAGGTTCAAAACATTATACATTTTATAAGAAATCATATTAACACCAGAACCTGAATTGAGAAGAGCCTTACATGGCTCATTTTTAGTAATATGGAAGTAGATGAAAGGACTTCTAGGATCAACACCTTTTATAGGAAGGTTGTTAACCTTGATCTAATAAAATACAGTGTGGGTTAACATGACAATGTCGATCTTGGACAAAATTTGGTTTGAAGGGCTCTCAAAAGGAATGAATGCAGAAGATGAAGGAGATAGAGGGAACCTAGCCAAATAAGTAAGTGAACCTTTTATAGGGCTATTAGTTCAAAAGAATGATCTTTTATAAGATTTCACTTCTAAACCACTTGGCTAGGGAGCTGGTTGTAAGTTACCATCCCTAGTAAAGCTACGCTATTGTGGCTGTGTAGGAATTTCACCCTGCATTGATAGAGTAGGCAATAATTGGATTGAGGGTGGAGAAACATGTGCTGAAGGATGAAAATGATCGTAGGAATATGGGGTTTCACCTGTAGGAGATAGAGAATGAGTTTTGTAGTACTCTAGAGGGTAGTAGTAATGCAAAAGAGATGCATGACTAGAAGAGTCATGTAAAGACATTACTTCCTAAACATAGTACCCAAATAGATCTAGCTACCTATAAGGGTACTACTACCTTGGTAGGGGCATCCCCCATGATTGTGGATTTTGCCACTGCTAATACTACTCATGTGGTTGTGGTGGAGCTTCACTTGGATAATAAGCCTATTTTTGTTGGTGAAACTACCTTGGGTTGCCTTGAGGATAAGGCAACCTTTTAGGTGCTTACCTTCGTGTTAATCTAAGATCCAAAGTATACACCCTAGATTCTTGTAAGTGTGAAATAATAGGGTAAAATCCATTAGGATGTTCATATTGGTAGACGCCACACCCACCATCATCATTTGATTCTAACTCCACAACTTCTTCTACTATCGCAACCTTTGCCCTTACCCCTTTGATAGGCATGTTTAGATGCTTTTCTTCTCGTGAGGTCACAATCACTACCTTGTTCTTTGGATTGTTCTAAAATTTTCAAAGTATTTTGTAATTTTTCATCCAAATATTTTGACATTTTGTCAACCTTAGTTGAAATTTTAGATACAAATTTTTTAATTGGCAAGGTTTTTTGCTACACCACATCATCAAGTGATGCCTCCCCACTCACTATCATAGAATCAAACCTCCCTTTCTCTAATGGAAGGATCATGGTTATACTCTTTAGCACTTTCTCTTTTTCTCAACTCAACTTGTTCTTTTGCAGCTTACTTAATTAGCCTTTAAATCTGATTGACTCTTAGTTCTAACAGTCTCCTTTGGTCATAGACCCCAAGAGTTCTCCTCATTTCAGATTGAAGCCCATCTATGATATGGCAAAGTTGCTCCTGTTAAGAATAATTATGGCTAGAACATTTGTGCAAAAGGAAATAATACCTACCCATTAGTGCATCCAATGGTTTATGTATTCATTGTCACCAACCTTGTATTTACTTTCTCAAATTGAACACTCTGGAGTATGTTTGATATTTGTCATTGAATAGCTCAAGCATCGTACTCCATCTACAAATTGATTCTAATTCTGATGAGAGGTACCAAAATTTTGCTTCTTTTACAAGTGTTCTATGGAATAGCTTAAGTTTTTGCTAATCATTTTCTATGTTTTGCAAAGTAAAGGCATCATGAAAGAATTGAAGATGGGTCTATGGATCTAAGTTGTATCCCCCCTCAAATCTGAAAATATTGTTCATATCCAACTTCTTAATTCTACTATCTTTCACATGCTTGAATGGAATTTTGATTCTACTATCTTTGAGTTGTCAGTAAAGACTCATAATCATCATAATTTTGATTATTCCTCTAATTTCCTATACTACCCCTTTGATCCTAGTGAGGCCTATGATCATTATCTCGCTATTCACCTTCATCACGATTTCATCCCCTGTGGTTTCAATTAGATTTGAAGGGGGAAGAATAAGATGCAGATGAAAAGGATAAAGAGGGAGAAGGATTGTCACCACCACAGTGTCTCACCTCTTTTCTACTTATCACAGCCATGATCATTAGGTTTATAGTCATCATGATGCTTGCTCCAACCCCTACCTTAACTTCCACCTTTTGTCTAAACCTAGATTGTTGATAGTGGACTACAGATTTGGGTTCATGTCCTATTCACCAAAGTCAAGGGATGCAGATTCTTCATGTCAAGAACCCCCAAAGGAAGGATCCTCGTTATCATTTTGGTTTAGCAAGAATAATGGGTTGGTGAACAATTTTCCCTTCGTAGCTTCATGGAATTTCTCCTAGTAATAATCTCATTTGCATTATGTTTCCCCTTCAATATTGATTAGATTTGAAGGGGTAAAACAATGTTGCCCTCAATATCTCTCCACCATATTTGTTCATCCTAATCTAGGATGAACGTAAAATCAAGTACAAACTCATCTAGATGAGTGTACACCACTTTGAATTCTTGAGGCATTGATGGTTTTGATTCATCATACCTATAAGAAGAAGAAATTTTGGATTAAAGAAAAATTCAGTGTGCTTAAATTATGATTATTATTATTTTCAAATGATTTTGACCTTAGGTTTCATTTCAACAATCTTAAATAATATTCACTAAGTCTTAGATAGTGCACGTATCAAACTACAAGTCCTCAATAATAATGCCAATGATGAGCAATGAGTAGACCTTACACCCAACCATACGAATCAGTAAGTGTGCACATGTGATTTGGTTAAATTCCATGGACTTATAGCCTTCTAAGTACATTGATCTCTAGGAAGTGAAACTAACCATTACAATCATTTTCTTTCCAATTACACTTTTGAAATGCAAAGGTATGATTAAGTGCAATTGAGGCATATGATTTTTATCATTTTTTGTTTTATGTTCTAAATTGCCTAAGAATAAAGAATGATGAATAAAGTAATTTAATTGCTAATTTAATCTAGCTAGCTATAATTTAACTAATCCTAACATAAGCATCCATTCCTACTTGCCATACATATCTTGAATAGATTTAATGCTACTGGGTTACCATATGTTAAGCGTTACTGGGATTACCAAATGCCAAGTGTATGCTTGAAGTGGTTTTGATTATGTGCTTAAATAATCACTATTTAATATAGCTTAATTTATTATTTAATTACTTAAAGAATCAAAGAAAATTTCAAAAAGCATTGAATGTATCAATAAACAATTAAGCTATTTCAAAGTGCTATAAGGTTTATCAAAAAGCTTATCTTTATTGTCACAGACAGTATTGTGCTTACGTACAATAGTACTTGAATAAAGATCCATACACTCTTTGACTCCTACTACGAGCACCTAGAAAAATATTCTAACTCTCAAATGATAAAACTGTAAGAGCTTCACTAGAACTATGAGAAAGATTGCTATAAACATAGCAGGTGAGCACATATTTACAGGCAAAAATGGACACTATGTCAACGAGGCCATGTCAATGCATCAAATCTCATGTCGATAGGGTCATGTTGATGTAACCCAAAAAACATGACTCATCACTCACCCTCCTCTAGAAACACCAAGAAAGTAGTCGCATTCCCATAGATTTCTAAGAATTTCTGTTGTTATGAGAGGGATACTGTTACCTCTTAGGTGCTAGGACTTGATCTCATGGGTAGCTATGTTCTTTAGGTTGAGAAAATTAACCCAAGTCCTTTCATCTAGCTAATTGTTTGAGCCACTTTGTTGAGGTGACTCATCATTGGATGATATACAGATGGATCTCCACTACTTGTTCCTACTCACTACTCTTGCTCTGGCGACAACTACTCTTGGATCTTGCACATGCACTCAAGGGCATTGCACACCTCCAATGTTGTTTTATGAGTAGGTGGTGAAGGTGGTGCTTGTTGATCCTCTTCTTGGATAACTTTAGCAAGTACTTTATCCTTCATCATCTCTACCTAGGGAGTGAACGAAGCATGTTAAATAGCATCATTTGTGTAGTGTGTTATTACTCTTGTCTTGCATAATTTTTGGATAAGACACAAGAAGGGAAGTTCCTTTCTTTCACATTCATTTTCTTTAAACTACTTCTCTATCTCAAGATAAATTAGCTATGGAAGGTTAACGAGGAATCTACTACTCAGATCTGCACATGCATGGGTAGTGAAAGTTGTGATCTTGTTTGGCCTCACCATTAGATTAAGATAAAAGGTCGCACTCTTAAAGTATGCACACTCCACCATGGTGAGCACACCAAACTAATTACAATCTACTCTATAACACTACTACATCCATTTTTTCTTAATGTCATGATATTTCTACATTGGGATTTCTACAAGATTTACCCTAGTTTCTGGTAACCCCAGGGTCTCTACAATGGCTTTTACTGAGTAGGACATTGAAATATCCTTAATCTTCACCACTGAACTAGCCTACTAACTATTCTAGAAAAATTTTATTTCTCCCATGTACGACTCCTTGGTGGAAGCTATTGTGAGCCACATGGGAGAGTTCTACAATTGAGCTTTAACTTTTGAGGGTGCAAACTCCAAGAAAGATCCAAAGTTTAACTTTTACAGCACCGATTTCTAGACCTCCATGTTTGCAATCTAAATGAGGCAAGCCTCCATCAAGGTAAACTCAATTGTGGTGCCTCATCTTGATGATATTTTCTATTGCAACTACTTCTTCAAGAATTTGTTAGACAGATTCCACTTTGGGCTCCTCTCGAAGAGGTCCCATGGCATGGGTCTCTGCTTGCTCAAGGGGTTGTTCTTAGCCCCTTCCTATTCATGGCTGTTTGTTCCTTGATTGGGATGGTCCACCTTCATATGTGTACTTTCCTTTAGGTGCCATTTGTGGTCACAACACAACCAAAGAATAGCATTCCATGTGTAACTTATACCATTTTAGTACCTTTCTCATTGGGTAGTTAAACTTAGGCTAGGTTTTGACCATGGAAAATTGATTATTTTATTATTATTTCACTTAGAGTGTCACAGGAGCTTGTTGGAAGGGTTTAACTCTTAAAATTGGTGTTTTAATGTTGGTTTCTTGGTTAAATATTTGTGGGAGTTAGAAATTTTTCTGAAACATTTTTCATCAAAAACTTAAGGTTTGTGGCCTCCATAAAAAAGTGCTTACCTCTGGTAGCTACAAACTTGAAGAATAGAGTGAATCGAATAAATGGTTAGGAAGATATGGCTTCTAGAATGTTCTAGGCTATGAAAATTTCAAAAATTTCCCACTCATTTTGAAGCACATTTGAAAAATGTTAAAGGTCCATATGTATTTATAGATATTTTTGCCTTGCATCGATGGGGTCTCGTCGATGGGTCTGAAGCGTATATGGGATCTCATTAATGGAGCTATTATGGAAAATATTTCACATTGAATATCTTAAAAAAATAAAAGGAGTTTTTGCATGAAATTAGAGTCTACAAAGATCCAGAAAAGCCATGAACATGATGAAAACAATAGAAGAGGGCTTCAAAATTTAAAAAAAATGGATAGTTGATTTATAGAATGAAATTTATTGGAGAAAATGCCTTAAGGAGCACACTGTTGGATGCAACCGATGGAGTGCATGAAAGATTTGATAGTCAAAATGCCTAAGGATAAGGAACTTAACTAACCCAACCAAGAGATATGCAACTAGGTCTGAAACACCATAAATTTCAAGACACTCATGATTCAGCAGTCCCAGAATTTGGGCAAGGATCCCCACAAGCATGGTGTCATGTTGGATCTTGTAGACAATATGGTATCCTAAAAGTCCTAATTCCTACCAAGTTGCTTTCGAGTCTGCCTATCGCCCTCTACAACAGAGTCAACGTGGCACCTAGCCACAAGGCTAGTTTGCATGAAAGAGGCACTAAGGGTAGATTGTACTATCTGGCAAATTTTCTATCTCCCAAGCTAACAGGATGGCTACACCCTCTAGCCTACCCAACCTAACCCTTGACCTAGCTAAAAATCTACCTAGGGACCATGCTAGGAGTTGTCGAAAGTGTTCAAGATGAGCGAAATAGTTCGGCAAGTTTTCTAACTATAGGAACATGCTACGCTATGCTACGATGTAGAGCATAGTGGGCCTTTGAAGAGACTGAATAGGCACCAAAAATGTAGTTGCCAATAACTCAACCCCCAGGGTACCTACCTCATTTCATCCTTGAAGCATGAACAACATGACGAAGCAAATATATGGCAAATCTCATCAAATGTACTTTTCATTTAAGTGCTACGCTACATAGTGTAGCAGGGTTCTGCTATGGCGATGCTTTTGCACAGACTGATTTTGGCAAAGTGAACATATTTTCCCTTACATTAACCATCAAGCATACTTGTTTTGCCATCATGCCAGGACATGATCATCACCCTGTGACAAAATTTTTATAAAATGAGTCAAAATCCAAGCAACACAAGGTGCTACATTCTGCTATGCTATGCAGTGTAGCATGGCGTAGTACGAACAAAATGCACAAAGGTCCTTTGCCAAGCAGTTCCAATAAGAGAATTGCACTTGGCCACACTCTCGCCTCCAAGATTTCTTGTTCCACTTTGCCCTCGAGCCTCGAGCAAAGTTTCTTAACAAAGAATTGCAAATCAAACAGGAATTCATGTTACACTGGCTACTACGCTATGCTATGCTGCAAAGCATAGCTCATCATAGCAAAGACACAAAGCACCAAAGCGTCCCAAGGATGAACTCAGCAAGTCCTAGGACCCTTCAACATGGAAGATAGGGTTGTCAATTGCAGACGTTTCTTACCTAGCTAGGCCTCAAACAGGTATTCTTGGCTTTTAAGCAACATTTCTTTCAAGACTAACGGCTATGCTATGTAGCGTAGCACAGCATAGCGTGCAAGTGTTTATGCTACGCCAATACGCTAGGCAACATAAATAGCGTAACACTCATGTGGAAGCCCCAAGACATCTTTAGTTAGCTCCAGAATTATTGGCAATGGTTTCTCTTATTCCGATATCTCTTCAACAAATGAAATTAGCAAGCTTGCTTTGTTTTGCACCCATTGACTATCCCCAAAGTTGTTCCTATGCTTCACCCTATTTGCAAGAATAGGAAAGACGTAGTCCTAGAGCACAGGCTTCACTTTGCATTCATTGATGGCATTTTTATTTTGTAACAAATATGGTAGTTCACTAGATTCTAGCACATGCAGTTTTAGTGGTATGGTCACAAAGTAGCAAGTTTTACATTCAGCATTATACAGCAGCATGGCACAATCATGTCTACACTCTATGGGACCTAGGACACATGGCATCCAAACCATGTTTCTCTCCCCCATCTGACTCTATAAATACCCCGATGAACAAAGTTCAAAGGGTTGGCTTTTGAGAATTACCTTTTTGGCAGTTGGCTTCAAAGATTGAGATTTTGGAATTTTGGCTTTCTAGCGATTGAGAATCATATTTTGCATTATTCTCCATCAATTTATGCTTGTAGCTCATCACTTAACTTGCACATAACATCTTTAAAACAAAATTTTATGGAAGGTTATTGTACACCAATTAAGTCCCTATCTAATCGACCAAATCGTTCAGGGCACCCCACTTCTGTTTACTCTACCATGACCCTTACACTAATCCAGGTTTAGACTGTACACCTGATGACCTCTTGGTGTTCCAGCCACCAATGTTTTCGATCGCTATAGTTTTTGGTGCTGGAAGGAGGGCCCCTTATTCCCTTTCTGCATATCATGGGTAATCCTACACGTTGTTTGTACTCCGTCACCTACTAGTGTAGACGTGACATCCTTGTGGTTATCTACGCACCAGGTGGTGTAGACTGGTCACAACGTCGGTTCCTCTGGGACCTGGCAAGACGAAAGCCTCCAACCATTTACTATACCATGTTTACTCTGTTCACTACCCTACGTTGCCTGCATCTCATGTGGCATAGCGAACCTCTCAGTGTAACATTCCTACTTAGCTTAGCAAGTGTAATAGTGAAGGAAGCCAACTTTCGACACTCCCCAGTGTACCCAGTTTTAGCTCCTTTCTTTCCTACAGTTTCCATTTCATAATAGACAAATATGATTCCTACAACCACAGTGGTTTCCACCTCGAACCTAGAGGTACCCTACACTATCCAACATGTAACAAGTCCTAAGTGACTGCCCAGCCCAGTGCTGGCACCACGATAGTCACTTAGGCTACAACACCTATCACTTGAGTGCTTGGCACAAGACGTAGAGCAATACAACTTCCTCTGTGCAAAAGTCTAAGAAAATCTACACTTAGACCATTAAGAACTTGAGGATAAATGTAACTTCGAGTTTCTCATCAGAATGAGAAGGACTTCATCCCTACTCCTAATGTCACCATCCCTCTAACTGAAGCATATCAATGGGTGTTAAACTAGTTGATGCAAGCGAGTAGGTCGAGGGAACGAGACATAACATCCCATTACAATGAAACGTTTCAGGATAAGCAAGAAGACTTAGACTCCCACTCCGAAGGTGGTGGTTAGACCTATGCCACAACTATCCCTTCTACTGTTGTCTTTTGGTCAAACTCACTCTTCTCTTCTACCCCCTTCATGGTCACCACAACCCTGTCATAGCCCACACCTTTGTCAGCAATGGGCAACCTTCTTGTACCTTCAACGTATCAACAAATGGGCCCTTCAACCTCTTTCCTAGTTACCCTCCCTTCCTAATTTGTTCTAGAATCTTACTCCACATCAATCATGACTACGCTACCATACGTGCACACTCTATCCATGTCACAATCACACATCAATTTTGCTCTTGGTTCCTCATTTGCACCTATCCCACCACCAATTGCAGACCCAGTCTCAACCACATGGTGGGCACCAGTCACTTCTCTTCATACTGCACAACCGTCTCTAATGTTGCATTACATCCAACACCAAGTGTACCAAGTCCCACAGGTGGTGCAACCAAACACAAGGCTGTAGGCTACCCTGCCAACTGGGCAAGTAGCCAACCCCATAGCACCACCAACAATCATCGCCCCAACAGCATCACACACTAGGTGGTGGATCACCTTGGCAACACCACTTACTAGATTAGCCTCAATGGTGTCTCCCATGGGATAGGTCATCACCGCAATAGCCCCATCATCCATGATGGCTGCTTAGGTAGCTCCACAACCGTCTACAATGTCCCCAGGTCTAGATTAAGCATTCCAACTCATTCAAACTCTCACTGAGGAAATCAAATGGCTTAAAGCTATCAATTTTGACACTATGCAGGTCATGGACTTTTACCATGATGACCCTATCTGCCCGATAGTGCCTATGCTCACGTTGCCCCCTAGGGTGCCACTTCCCCAATTTACAAAATACAATAGGGAGGGCAATCCCAATGTGCACTTGGTAATCTTCAAGTATAAATCCTTGCTACTGGAACCATGGCCACACACCATCATCTATGTCTTTGCCATGTCTTTGACAGGAAAAGCTCTAGATTGGTATCGCACACTGCCGCGTGCCTCCATTTCCACCCTAGAAGAGCTACTAAGTCACTTTTTGATCTACTTCAAGTACAACCTGAAACCCCGAGGTCACACTAGACTAGCTCAAGAGTGTTAAGTAGGACTCACTAGAATCCATGTAGAGATTCATACAATGGTGGAGCACAACCTTAAATGACATACGCGAGCTAATTGCTAAGGCTCACTTATTGGCCATCTTTAAGGACGTGGTAAATGACTTCATCAAGTCGAAGCTCTATTACCTGGGGCTGCGCTCCCTCAGCCAAGTCTTTGCTCAAACCAAGAGCATTTAGGATGTGGTTGAAGCTAGCAAGGACCCTGCCTATGTCACCTATAAAAATGCATACATCAAGAAAGATAAAGAAAAGAGTAAGGTTGCAACACCAACAGTGGCTACTGTGGCCAAGGAAAGTAAGCCCGACAACAACAACAACAAAAAGGTGGCCACAACACCGAATGCCACACCTGGCCCAAGCAACATAAGATAGTTCTCAACATCAACGCATGCAATGCCAACTCAGTCGAGGCCTAACTTTGAGTGCACAAGGACCACTCCAAGTATACCCCATTACCCATTAAGCCTTCAAAACTCCTGAAGCAATAGTTGGGAGTCGGGTATATATAGCATAAACAGATGTTGGAGTAGGCAATCAAACGCCATCAAAGATACTGCAAAGTTCTACAAAACCCCTCCTTGGCTATGCCCAATGAACCTCCAGTCACAAAGAATTTTAGGTTGGAACATTTCTGTGACTATCACCAACAATGTGGTCATGATACAGACTACTGTTTAGCATTGAAAGATGATATTTAATGCATGATAGATCAAGGCAAGCTATTCCTAGATGAAAGTAGTCCTGTTTGCCCTGAAAACTAGTCAATGCATGTTTACAAAGATCTGTTGAATGCTAATAATGTAGGGTACATAATCAACATTATTGGCATTGACAGTAATCTAGAACCACCACCACAACCATCTGTAGAGTGTGTGCCTCCTTGTAACGTAGAAACACCAACAACAACAACAACAACAACATCACAACAACTATTTTTCCTTAAAGTTCCTAGTCAAACATCCACCCCTGCACCTTTCATGCTTAAAACAGCACCACCACATGTGCCAATGCAATAGAAACCATTTTTCATTAAGGTGCCAAAACATCCAAGCTCCCCTACCCAAATCCAAGCAACAAAAGTTGCACCATATCCTCCCCATTCAAAAAAACATGAAGAGTGCCTAGTAGACAAGCAAGCTAGGGAACACACAGTGTTAGGTCCCACCAAGCCTACCCCCTTGCCCTAAATGCCCATGGCCCCTTCATCATTCGCAATTGGTAACACTGCACAAACGTGATCGTCACCTTCCTACCCAAAAAAGCCCAATGCTCAACCGGAAACCACTCCCCCTCACGAGATTCGTCTTCTAGGACAAATAGATGAGGAAAGGGGTAATAAACAACAAGATGGTGGAAAGCATCTTCTCAATGCCCTTACACAAGTCAAATAGGCCCTGAAGCAAAAAAACACAACTTTAATCCTATATGACCTAATAATGACTTCCATGGCGCATCTTGAGGCCATGGTTCGCATGTTAACATCCATCCTAGTTGACGAAAACATGCTAGCCAAAGAGAAAGTAATCCATGTTGTCATGCCTCCCTCTATGGTCGAAGAATTGTGGCCAGCTCAATTGACATTTCATGATAGGTCCATTAAGGATGACCCTGAAAAGGGTCAGGTGACAACAGCACCCATGTTCATCACAATTCGGGTTGGCCAATACAAGATCCGAAGGGTACACATTGATGACAGGGCTACTACCAATGTCATTTAATTTCCTATAGTGGAAAAATTAGCCTTGGTTGATCAATTCAAGTCCATAGCAACTTTGTGCCTAAAATCATTCAATGGTGTGTGTGTGGTAGTAAAGGGAACTGTCCACATTAACTTTGTGGTAGGGGAACAATTCCCCATAAGCATGGTGTTCATTATGGTGGAACAGATGCCTGGGTTTAACCTGATCTTGGGGAGGTTATGGTTAGCCCAATTAAGGTTGTCTCTTCACTGATACATCAAGAAATCCAGCTACCCTACGCGGGTGGGGAGGTGGTGATCTATGGTGATGAAGAGGCTACCCAAGCCATAAAAAATGTTGACATGGAGTAGGGTTTGAAGATAGTGCTCTCTGAGAATGAAGCGTCTGTTCATATTGAAATCCATTGTGTGACTGATGAGCTGGCCAAAAACTTCAACTTGGATAAAGAAACCACATGAGCTTAGCTGCCTTTTCAAATAGTAGACAACGACACAGAAGAATACCACAACAAAGTCTCTTGGTCATACGCTACGCCTAGCCCATGATGGGTTAGAAAAAAACTATGCAATTACAGATTATCTCTAATTCAATTGCATAAAGGCTTGGCTTTAACATTTTTTATCTCCTTTCGTCTCATTTTTAGCATCATGTTCACTATTTGCATTATGTTCATTTTAGCAACACGTTTACTGTTTGCATTATGTTCTTTTTTGGCATTATAGTCGTTGTTTACATTGTTTTAATTGTTTACATCATGTCTACTATTTACATTTGCATTGTGTCTACTATTTACATTATGTCCACTATTTACGTCATGGTTGTTTCTCACATTAATAAACTACCACATGGCCTAAAATGGCCTTAAACTACCACACAGCCCAAAATGGCCTTAAAATACCGCACAGCCCAAAATGGCATTAAACTACCATCACGGCCCACTAAGGCCTAAAACTGGAAAATTTACTTCCCTAAAACAAAAATAGACAAAACTAAAAAATAATAAAAGAATTTCCATTAAGCAACAACCTGAAATGGTCTTAAACTATTACCGTGGCTCAAAATGACCTAAAACTAAAACAAGAGGCCCTCAAAGGGCCCAAACACATTAAAAGAAAAAAATAAAATAATAATAATAACAAATTAACCAAAACAAAATAAGTTGTTTACATTATGTTCTTCATCAAATCTCAATCCATACAGTAATGTTCACAAAATTCAATTTCAAAAAACAAAAATAAAAATCTTTCACTGCCACACTATAAGTCTTCGCCAGCATCACCATTTCATGTTCCACTAGGTCTTGCATCTCCATTTGGATCCTGCATAAGGCAGAAAATAAAACAGTGATTCAAAGCTACAACAAAGGCTCTCATAAAATAAACTATGACATAATAAATAGTGACTAACTCAAGATGGCCTTGCGTCCATTTCAGAGGGTATCCTATCCATGCCAGCCCCAAGACGTTGTAGGATCTCCTCCTCAATGAGGTTGGTCCAATTTTCATCTCCCAGATTAGCGCTTGCCACAACTTTCCCTCTTTCCATAGCTATCCATCTAGGCAGTCTTGGGAAAAAGGTGGTGGTGGTGGTCTCCCCGGTAAGTAGGGTCATTTCCCTTTCAGGAGACTCACTGACCATCACCTGTTGCATGAACTTCTCATAGGCCCTAGAAGCAACAATGACATCAAGGAATAGCTTATGGGTATGCAACTCAAAAGCAACATCTCAATATTATTTATGATAGGAAGCACATTTCATTTTATACATATGCTTATGGTTCTTTTGTACCTATCCCCATTTATACACCATTGCACTATAATCCTTCCAGTCTTGATTCTTCTGAGCCAAAAGGTCCATCTGCATGCACTATTCAATAATCTCACGAGTGACCTCATTTTTACTCCATAAAGCTATCCAATATCTTGCATAGTCAATAATTGTCATATGCCAACTACCATCATGAGTGTCATGGGCCAATAGAAATTCATTTCTAGACTGAAGGTCCTCCAACTCTGCGACTTGGTTGGCCTTCTCTTTCTCAATTTTTCGTACCCTCTTCTAGAGGTCCTCATTGAAACACCTACACTCCCATAAGGAGCATGCCAAGTACAATGCACATTTACTCGTTTCCCCATATATATGATGAAGTACCTCAACTACCTTTGGAGGAAGTTTAGGCATAACATCAACCTCAATGACTTGCCTAGGATCCCACTTGAGACAAGAAGTTGTCAATCACATGTGGGAAAGCATTAGTCACAGTGCCACAGTAAAGAAATGCAACAATGTAGAGAGCCTAACGTAGTAATTCCAACATACCTATCTTAGGATCTATCTACCTTAGGCAATCGATCATGTCATCGATCACCCCCTTCATAAAGGTAAATTTATCAAGGGTCTCAGTCTATGATTGGAGACGAATCGAGCAAGAAGAGTCAGGGGCATCAACAATGATGTTTGCTGCATAATAAAACATCTTAACAATGATGGGGAGGACAACAAAAAAGGTGATGAAAAATGACAAATGACAGTGCAAAGCTCCTACCCAGCAAACCCTCAGCGGTGATAGCAGGGGGATCACCCATTGACACACTATCAAATAAGCGATCAAACTCACCAGCATTAAATTGCAGCCCCTCTCATTCCAGCTGACTCAAAAGTGTGGTAGCATCCTCAACACTCATGTGCCCCTCAGGTACTAAAGCACATTCTACAGAAAGGTCATCAGCAAGGTCCTCTTCCTCTATGGCAGGGACCTCTTCTTCTGCGACTAGAGCCTCTTCTTCCTCTTTAGCAGGCGCCCCTGCTCCAGGGGCCAAAACCTCCTCCTCTTCTTCTTCTTATTTTGATAAAACATGATCAAAATAAGTAGGATAATTCAACATAAAATGGATGCTACACTCTGCTATGCTACATAGCATAGCACAGTGTAGTAGGTGCTACGCTAATTAGATAATTAAGCATACTTACCAATTGGGGGTTGCACTCTCCAAACTTTGATTTGTAGGTTTTTCTCCCTCTCTTCATTCGTACAGGTAGGTTCTTCTATAAGACAAGAATTTTTACGCTGTAGCCTGGTTTTCATGTTTTTTTCAATGAGGCATGTCCCCCTTAACACATTGTTGGTGTTAATGGAAGTCACCTCTCCCACACTATCTTGGGCACGAAAGGGTCATGCCACCTAATCCCCCATCATTATTGAAAGTGATTCCCTGATAACTTTCAAGGGATCTTGGGATCAGGTGGTGCGAAAAACCTAGCAAATCCATGACTTGGATATCTGGTTACAATCCTACTATACTTAGGTACCATATTCATGGACCACTAGGAATTTTGTAAACCATCGCAGGTAAGCTACGAAGAAGGCATAATGCACATTGAAATGGAAATCAAGCTTCTCATGAAGCTTGACCATTTGAACACACAAGCATTCAGAAAGGTTTTTAGCCTAGTTTAGTGGGTCCCTTCCTCCATGACCTCCCTCATTATCCAGGCCTACTCTACTCCAAGGATTTTTCCTTAGGAGAGTAGCTTAGGTAAAACATGGGCACGGAAGATAGGGTACACCGTTTGGGCCACCGCTAGCTTGACCTTATGGATGTAAATCCCCTTTTGGTCTTTGCTTGTCCCTAGCCATTCCTCAATATCCCCTTGATGGTTTGCATCTTTGCTAAACTTTTCTCCTACAAGGAGACTCAAAAGGGACACCAAAAAGATCCACAAATAGTTTGTCATTAATTTCAAACACCACTCGCACATTGTCAACCCATCGGCAGAAGCGGTCAACCTTTTCAAAAAAGGAATCAGCTAAGGAAAGCATTTTTTGCAACTAGGACACTTGGATTTACAGCCAAGAATAAATCCATGAGCCCTGCCTCTTGAATGTTATGAACAAGGGTGGCTGGGACCCCATTGCAAAGCCAACACTAAGTCTCATCCACCTCCCTGTACTTGAAGAAGAGGTTGGTCTCATCATGCCCAAAGGTAATCACTATGACCTCTTGGGATTCACTCACTACTACAATTATTAGCAAAAGAAAAAATAAATCATCACTTGAACACATAAAAATAAATGCACAGTTTAACATACCAGGTTTAAACAACGTAGGAAATGGTGGAATTTTCACCAAAATGTCTTGGATGATAAGTGATCAATGAGATGCCCATTCACTATCCAACCAGCCAACTTCTTCACATTTCCCATAAAACTTGGTATACTTAGTTGGATTGGTTTTAAAGTCAATCCCAAGTTGTTCTATAACATCGACACACACGTTCCCAGTAGAAGAGAACTCTTGTAGAGCTGTTTGGACCAACGCCAATGTATCCATGTTACCATGAAGACCATCCTTGTCAATATAAAACCTAGCAACATGCACAATACAGTAATAATTTTTGACTAGCACAAGGCAAACCATACAACATGATTAAAACATCTACACAAGACTCACCCATTGACACAATAAACAGTTCTAGGTGGGTTCTGAAAGCAGGTGCCCATGTGATGAGAAACGTAAAACGTGTTGTATAGATGGTAGCATTTGAATTTGGGCATGTCCCAAATCCAACTTAAGTGTCTCAAGTCATTTGGGCATCAATTTGAGCCTTCTGCCCCTTCGCCCTTGATCAACCCATCAGCCATTAACTTCAAAATGCCCTAGTTTGTCCCAGGGCAACAACGTTTCTATAAGTACAGTGGCTATTTCGACCGATAAGTGTGACCACATGATCACACTAAAATGGCAAAGGAGGAGCTCTAGGAAGTTCAATGCAGCCTCTCGAAACCAGACTACCTAATACCCTACCCGTGTGTGGGGAGCAGGGACATTGTCCACAAGTTCACTAAGGTAGCACAAGTCTACTACCAAGTTGAGGAAGATCAGGACAGGTTTTAGCATGACCTTGTGCAATACAACAAGAAAGCATTAATGCAACATTCAAGTGATGATTACCTAGTAGCATAGTGTAACTCTTGCTGTACAATTTTTCCCTAAGGCATGAAACAATAAATCCCTAGTAAAATAGAATTAAACATTACAGGTAACATAGCAAAGTGTCACGCGTAGTGTAGCATAGCAGCTAGGCCCTGCATATCGTAGCGTAGCGGGTGCACCCTGCAGTGTAATAGTTACACACTACACAGTGCAGCATAGCGTAACAGTGACACTTTTCAAAAGGGTGACGGCTACATTATGCACAGCATAGCAAGACGACTGTACCCCGTGTAGTGTAGCAAAGTGGCAAGTAAGATAGACACAAAAATGTGATAATTGTGACAATATAACAAGCACAACATGTAACAATGTAACGAGTAGAACATTGTAACAAGTGTTGCAGCATAGAAAATTTAGCAGTGTAGCAGCATAGCGAATTTAGCAACGTAGCAGCATAGAAAATTTAACAACATAGTAGTGTTACGAGTTTAATAGCATAGCAGTGTGACAGATTGCTAGCGTAATGACCTAACAGACCTGTCAATACAACAATGTAGCGTAATAGGAAATAAAATTAAACAATCTAACAGCGCTAATGACCAAAACAATGTGGCCAACGGAAAAGAACTCATAGCATTCCCATTGTCCTGGCCCTACCCCACTGCATGAAACATGGCCAAACAAAACACAAACACAATAAACTCCCCCTTTTCTTGTGCTACGCTACGCTGGGCATGTGCTACACTGCCTCGAAACTTTGCAAAAAAATAATCCCTTCTAAGGTTAGTATGTTAGGTTGATCATGCGTTGCATTTCCCAAAACCACCCAAACCCCTACAATAGCATAGTGACCATTCTTAATAATGGTGGTCATGGTGGTACCACACAGCAGTAGCGTAGCAACCGCCACGACCGCTACGGCTAGAGTGGCAATAGCTACAGTGCAGTGACCAAAATGGCAACAAAAGAAATAATAATAGTTGTAGCAATGATGACCATGACGACCAAAATAGTAACAGCAATGGCAATCTAGCCTGATACATCACATAACGAAAATGAGGGTAGTGTAGCAACTTACTGAGCAGATGAAGCCTCTTGCTGCTCCTCAATGCACACCTTGGAGAGGCATCCCAAAGTGTGCTTCACTTCATTCATCTTGGCAAGTCCTTGATGCCTGCACTCGCTTTTGCATGCCATTGCCTTGCTTATCAATTGCTACGTTATGCTTGTTGTGCTCTCTCTTAGCTTAACCATGCTACACTTTGGGCGTTGGCTCTAATAATGAAAATGACAAGTTTACTAGAGGGTAATCCCCTATTTATAGCCAACGCAGTAAAAAATAGTCACTTTCATGTCCCAAATAATGTAGAACATCCCTGTAGTGTAGCACTTGGCTGCAACGTAGCATGTAACCGCTACAATGTAGCACTTGGCTGCAACGTAGCATGTAACTGCTACAGTGTAGCACTCGACTGCAGCGTAGCATGTCCCTGCTGCAGTGTAGCACTCGGCTGCAGTGTAGCTACCAAGTTTCACACATATGTTTGAAGGGGTCATGCTTGTGTATTTTAATTAATTACTTAATTAATCAAAGTTAATTGCTGAATGAATAATGTTAAATGTGAACTGCATGAAATCACAATGTATAAATGCATAAAGAAAGAAAGTCTTAAGTGTTGCAAAGATGAATCAAAGAGCTCATCTTTATTGCGAACACAAAGGTGTGTTTAAGTATATCAATGCTTGAATAAAGATCTAGTTACACTTAGACCTCTTACTGTGGGTACTTGGAAAATATTCTAACTCTTAAATGAACAAACTACAAGAATTTTGTAGCTTGATTGAAAAAAAATCCCCCCAAATCATGTGCCCAAGGGTTATATTTATAGGCCTAGGAATACCCTGTGATATTGCATACCAAATATTGCATCTTGGGCCACAATATTGCATACCCAATATTGTGTACCTGATATTATAGCCACCTTGCTATCAAATACCTGATATTAGGGCTCATGTAAAACATGATTGATCATACCCCCACAACTGAATGAAAACTTGTCCTCAAGTACAAAAGAAGAGGAACAAGTCCCTTGCAAAATATATTAGGAGGTATGGAATGTTTGAATGACATGCAGAATGACACAGAGGAAACAAACAAATACAGAAGTGCTCGAGCATACATCATTACAATTGTGTACAAAATTAGGTGTTCATCACAACAGGAAAGAACACCCTCGAATCCAATGGACATCCAACCCCTCTTGGTAATAGAAGAATGAGGGAGACGTCGAAGAGATCCAGTGATCATGAATAATCTCCCATGAGTGATATTCCTGCATCATTCTTGGTGAAGATAGTCCCACTTCTAATCCATGCTTTCCAATATAATCACAACAAAATCAAGGATTAGTATATAAAGTATAATACATAGTAGTTGAATACCTAGTCTCATCAATGGCTATACCTAGCTAAGTTGTGATTATGGTAAATTGGTTGCTTGATAATGTTAGTGGTAAGACTAACAAATAGATTAGGTAAGAGAAATAGTCCATAAAATTCAGAAAAAGCTTAACATAAGGAATATTAAAAAGAGGGTATAGAAATTCATAATAATAAAAAGAAAGAATTCACTAAAAAAATTGTAAAGATGCACACAATTGGATGACATTGATGGGATAAATAAAAAGAACTCAATTGTAAAAATGTCTAAGGTTAAAGAACTTAACTTAACCAAACCAAAAGATATGCAAGTGGGTCCTCCCCAAAGTAGGCCTAGGCCTTTTATGCCCTTGCATAACTTTAAACCAAGGAGTCCATGGGCTCCATGGATGATTAATGATTATGTAAGGTTAAGTACAAAAATCCAAAAGTAACTAACTGAAAATACCAACACATCAAACTAGAACATCAAATCAAAACATGAAACTAGTAGTAAGGTGAGACATGAAAAACATATATGGATGAGAGAGAGAATGGAATGGAGTTTCTAATTATGGTCACATGAAGTTCCTTGTGGAGTTTGTGATTAAATGACTTGATAGGATCTAGCCTTAGTCAAAACCAAAACCAACCACTTTCAATGACCTCGCATTGACATTTTAAGACTGGTCCATCCCCTAAGACACAAGAATGCTTTCACAAAATAACCACCATTCCAAATTGAAAAAGAAGTAGGAAGTGAGAAAGGGCCTTAGTTAGAGGATACAAGACANAAAGATGTAGGAAGTGAGAAAGGGCCTTAGTTAGAGGATACAAGACAAGTCCCATAATTAGTGCTTGTAGCCCTCTTATTTGGTCTAAGGGGTGTGCTTTGAATTCCCATATTTTTTTTTGAATGGGAACCACACCATGCAAAGATCTTTGTGCTTTTTATCCTCATATTTGTTTTATGAGGACCACACCATGCAAGAACTTATTTGACTTCCTATTGTGAAATAACACAAAATAGTGTGAAATTCATGAGAACACCCCTACACATAGGAAAAAGAAAAAGCACAAAGAATACCACATCCCTTTGAAGCCATATCCTATTCAAACCTTTGAATCCTTCCCAATTGCAAAAACTACACAAGTCACAAATTTATTAAAGTTGTATTAATGAAAAAGGAACTACACATTTCCAAAATAAGGAAAACCATAGTGTGGATGGGTGGATGATGTGGACTCACTGCCTATTACATGAAAGGAAACCATGTCTTAATTATTAGTAATGAAATTCAAAGTCAAAACTAGACATCAACAATCAAATCACAAATGATACAAACCACCAACGAGTAGCACATTACCATTATACCTAGCACCTTATTAGCAAAAAGAGTAGAAAATTACACCAAACATGAGAAAATATAAAAGAAAGTAAAAGATATTCAAGAAATATTAAATATACTAATGATGGTGTAAAAAAAACTTAGAAAAGATCAATAACCTGAAAAATAAAAGGATGTCAAACAAAAAATTGTAAAACCAAAAATGTGTAAAAAAAAAATTTGAAAGACTAAGGAGCTACTTAAAGTGTCAGTATGGATGGCCATCTCCCCCATGACTAAGTTGGAAGGAGGAGATCCAAAAGATTAAGTGTGATTGTCCATCTTGTAAGGTATCTATTGAGTTGGTTGGCTTGGGCTCATGGAAAGGTTTTAGGTGTTGGATGTTGACTAATTTCTTCTTGTCTAAGCTATCAGGTTTATATATGATCATGGCCCTAGATGAAAAATTCTCTTCGATAATGTAAGGTCCTTCACATAACATTTGAAACTTGGTTCGTTGAGGTACATGTGCGGGATTCCAATAGAGAATCGTGTCTCCTGCTTGAAACTTGACTTTCTTATTTTGAAGTCATGGCATTTCTTATTGAATTTATTATGCACTTCATTGGATGATAGGGCCATTAATCAATTTTCCTCTAGCAAGTTGAGGTTCATTAAGCTTTCCTATTGTGCTAGACTTATATCCATGTCAAGGTCATAGGCTGTAAAGAGTGTACAAAGCTTGAATTGAATGGGCAATGTTGGTAGTTTTTTGTACATGAGCTCATAAGGAGAATAACCTATGGGAAACTTCCATGTAGAGTGATAGGCCCAAAGAGCATCATTTAGTTTGATGCTCCAGTCCATTTGGTACTTGCTAATAGTGCATGTTAAAATTTTTGTAATCTCCCAATTAGTGACTTCAGCTTGACCATTGGCTTAAGGGTCATAAGGTGTTGTGAGTTTGTGCTCAACCCCCAAGTGTTGCATAAATTTTTAGAAAGTGGCACCTATGAAATGAGTTCCATTGTCAAAAATTAATGCATGATGCACACCAAACCTATTTATGATGTTCTATTGTACAAACCAAGTAATAGTAGTGGATGTACAGTCGGTGACGGCTACTACTTCTTCCCACTTAGTGCAATAGTGAACCATGAGTATTATATATGCCTTTCCATTTGACATAGGTGCAATGGAACCTATAAAGTTAATGCCCCAAATATCGAATGGATCGAGAGGTTTAATCCATCATTGTGGCCCCTCCATTCAAGCTGTCATTCCACCATCTCTCTCACAACAATCACAAGCATAGATGAACTAGTGTGCATCTCTAAAGATTGTTGACCAGTAATATCTTGCCATGAGGATTTTTATGATCATTCATCTCTCAGCATAATGACCCCCACAAGGGCCTTTGTAAGCATCCTAGAGAATGCTCAGTTGATTCGTGTCAAGGAAACACCAGCGTACCATGCCATCGAGACATACTTTGTAAAGGCTCCCATTGATTTCCATGAAATGCTTAACCTAGTGAAGAAACTGTTATTTCTTCTGGGTGTCAAACCCTTGTAGTAGTTCTTGCTTAAGCAGATAAGTAAGAATGACATCATACCATCTTGGTTCATTTGGCATTTGTGCATTAATAGCCCCTGCAAAGAGATATTCATCAAGAAATTGATTAGATAAAGGGCTCTCTTTCTCCTTGTCATCCCATCTTAGCTATGATAAGTGGTCAGCAACCACATTTTCCACATCCTTTCAATCTATCACTATGAGATTAAACTCTTGCAAAATCATAAGCCACAGTATGACATGAGGGCTCACCATTAGTTTATTCATTAAAAATTGGATGGCACTATGATCTGTATGCATGAATAATTTATAATCAAGCACATAGTGCCTGAACTTTGCTAAGGCAAACACCACCACCATCAACTCTTTTTCCGTAGTGATGTAGTTTAGCTATGCACTTGCAATACTCCAACTTGCATAATGAATGTAACATAGACATCTTTGATCATCCATCTACATAAGCATTACTCCCAAAGCATAATTTGATGCATCAATCATCACATGAAATGGCCTGGACCAATTAGGTTCTTGTAGAATTAGGGTCTCAACAAGCTTCTACTTTAGTTGTTGAAAAGATTTTTCACATGTAGGGACTAGACAAATGGTGTATCTCTCTTTGTTAATTCAACCAACAACTTGGTAGTTTTGAAACAGTTCTCGATGAAGCATTGGTAGTAGCCAATATGACCAAGGAATGATCGCACTTCTTTAACTATTTTTGGTTGATAGGTTATTCCTTGGACGACCCTTATCTTTTCAAGATCCACCATAATTCCTAATTTTGAGATACAGTGCCCCAAGACTATGCCTTTCTAGACCATAAGATGGCTCTTTTGCCAATTAAGCTAGAGGTTTATTTTAAAACATCTCCTTAACAATTGTTCAAGACAATCTAGGGCTTGCTCTAACTTAGCTCCATAAGTAGAAAATTCATCCATGAATACTTCTACCCCACTACCAATTCATTGTTAGAAAATGCTAAGGACTAATCATTGAAATGTAGCTGGGGAATTACATAAACCAAATGGCATTTGATGATAAGCAAAAGTTCCCCAAGAACTTGTGAAATTCATCTTCACTTGGTCCTCTAGAGTGATTTGGATTTGGTTATAGCCATTATAACCATCCATAAAGTTGTAGTAGTTGTGCCCAGAAATGGTGTCCAGCACATGGTCAACAAAGGGCAATGAAAAATGATCTTTGAAAGTTGCCATACTGAGCAGCCAGAAGTTGATGCACACTTGCCATTTGCCTTCTTTCTTGGCCATGATCATGAGTGGGATAACCCACTCACTATCTACAATAGGGTAGATGAATCATGCCTTGAGGAGTTGCTCAATCTCCTCTTTGATAATATACTTTAATCTGGAATTCAATCACCACTACAGCTATCATTTCAGCTTAATGGTAGGGTCAGTGTATATCCAGTGTTGGCATATTCTTAGATCTATTCATGTGAGCTCAAAATATGACCAAGCAAAGGTTTCTGACCATTTTCCATAATATTCATCAACATCTTCTTTTTTCCTATAGCAAGTTTGGCATTAATAATAACAAGCTTTCCATTTTTTAAGAACACAAACTCCATTCTGGTTGGTAGTGTTTTTAATTCAAAGGGTTTCTATTTGAAATTGTCAGGAATCTCTAACTCTCCCCAATTGATATCATCATTTACTCCCATAAAGAGCTAGTGATGAACTTGCTTGAGTTCATCCATACTCACAACATAATCACGTGTTAGGCCCTCAATAGGTTCCATGCACAATGTACTACTACTAGAATTAGTTGTCAGCCACTGGGTGCCTTCTTGTTTTTTGGCTGCCATGTACAACCATCTTTGGATTTTAGCTTCTAATGCACACTGCTTGCTTGCAGAGATAGATGTTCGCTTCACTGACCAAAGCTTCTACACACAATGGCACCTGGAATTGCTATACGCAATACATGGAATCGTTTTCTTCTCAATCTTCTCAAATTCATTTTCTTTGCATATCTCTAAGGAAAGGTCTCTAATGCCCATTTTGACATCAATAGTGCTTAACCACGCCCTTCCCATAATAATTGGGAAGTCCCCCTTGTAGTTCTCCATCTTGATTACTAGGAAGTCAGTGGGATGTGACCACCCATAAATGGTGGTCATGATGTCTTCTACCAATCCCAATGAAATAGTGATGGACTAGTCTACCAGCTCTAGCCTAATGTTGCTCTTCTTCAAGGGAGGAAGGTTACATGTAGTGTACATCTCATGCGATATTAGATTAACACCAGAACTAGAGTTAAGAAAAGTCTTACAAGGCTTATTCCCAGTAATTTACAAATATATTAAGGGACTCTTGAGATTGGCTAACTTCCTATGTAGGTTATCAGCTCAAATCCAATCAGATACAGCATGGGTCAACATCACAGTATGGATTTGAGAAGGATTTTGATTTAAAAGGGACATAGATAAAGGTGATGCAGAGGAAGGTGGAGGAGTAGGGCCACCAACCACTACTGTGTTTAAGGGCTTTGGTGAACTATGAAGTTAGAAGAAGGATGTTTTCCTTGATCATGGTTTCGACCCACTTGGTTGGCTAACCAGATATAAATTAACCACCATCATAGCATTTATTTACCATGGTTGGGCAAGTAATTCACCTTGCATGGATGGAGCAAGTGGTAGCTATGCAAGAGCTAGAGGAGTAGGTGTAAGAATAGAAGGATCATTAGGATAGTAGGTGACATCCCTCCTTACATATGGTAGTTGGTAAAATTCAGAAGGGTAGTGGTAAGATTGGTAATTAGCAACATGACCAGAAGAGTCCCATGGAGATGAAGGTTGTTGAACATAATAACCATAGAGATCTAGTTGCTAGGAGGGGTACTACTTTCTTGAAGGTACCAACACCCATGATTGTGGTTGTTGCCACTGATAGTACAATTCATAAGGTTGTGATGGAGTTCCACTTGGATAATACTACTATGGTTAGTCGAACTATTGAGAGTTACCTTATGGATAAGCCAATCTTTTAGGTGTTTGCCTTTGTGCAAGTCGTGGATGTAAGGCATACATCCCAAATTCCTACAAATGTGACACAATTGGACAGTATCCCTTAGGATGTTCATACTAGCAAACGTCATATCTGCCATCATCATCTGATTTGCTATCTACAACCATCTCTATCATAGCCATCTTACCTTTACCCTTAGATATGGCACGTTCAACTTCCTTACATCTCCAGTGCTCATGTTCACCACTTTGTTCTTTATACTCTTCAACAATTTTTAAAATAGCTTGAAACTTATTATCCATGAAGTCCCATAATTGGTCAATCTTAGCCATAATTTTGGATTGTAATTTCTAGAGTGGCAAGGTTTTCTGATTAGCCATATCATCTTGTGTTGACTCATCCTCACTATCACAAAATCAAACCTCCATTTTGCAAATGGAAGGGTCCATGTTGTATTCCTCTACACTTTCTTACTTTCTCAATTCTCCCTCCTCCCTAGCTACCTACTCAATTAACTTTTGAATCCAACAGGTGCTTAACTTTGTCAATCTCCCTTGAGCATAGACACTAAGGGATTTCCTTATTTCGAATCGCATCCCGTCTATAATATGGTAGAGTTAATCAAGATGAGAATATCCATGGTTGAGACACTTATGCAACAGAGAGTAGTATCAGCCAATAGCTGCATCCAAGGGCTCATGGTTTCCTTGTTTCCACCCCTAGATCTGCTTCTTTATGTTGGACACTCAAGAGTACATTTGGTATTTGTCATTAAGCAATTTTAACATCATACTCCACTGCCTGATTGATTCTAGTTCCAAGGACCAATAGCAATTTTCTACTTCCTTAATGAGTGTCCTTGGAAATAATTTCAACTTCTTCCAATCATTCTCAATATTCTAAAAGGTGCATGCATCCTAGAAAGCTTGGAGATAATTTTACAAATTAGCATCATAGCCTTCCTCAAACCAAGGGATGTTGTTCATGTCTAGCCTCTTTATTCTGCTATCCTTTACATGCCTTGTTGAAATCCTCAAGGCCTCTGCAATGTTTAACATGCTCTGAGTGGCAAGTAGAGGTTCATCAAGGCAATAGTGATGGTGCCTACAATGTTCTCTACTAATCCTTCTTTCATGACGATGGGTCTTTCTGGATCTCCCATGCCTCCGATCTCAACTATCCCGATGGTCCCTTCTATTGTTTCAGTCCCATTAGTCACCTCCATCACAATCATGCCCTTTGCAACCATGATCTAAGCCAGATGAAGAAGAAGAAGACAATGAAGGGGAAGAGGAAGGAGGGCTTGCATCGTGCCGATTCCTACTACCTTCTCTTCAATGATTGTGACCATGTTTGAAATCATGACTTCCACTTGTCCCCTTATCATGACTTTCTCCTTTAGATCCATTTTTGTCATCAAATCAATTTCAACTAGAACCAGGATTATGAATTGTGGATTGCACATTCTGGTTGAGGGCCCCTTGACCAAAGTCAAAGAGAGAAGTCTCACCAAAGGAAAAGTCCCTAAAGAAGTATTCGCCTCCATCCAATGGGTCAAGCAGAGGTGAAAAAGTGTTTGACCCCTTGCCCTTCAAAAGCTCATGTTATTTCTCAAGCTAACAATCCCTTAACCTTTGTGCTTTAGTGGGATGGTAATCCCTGAATTGAGATCTCACATCTCATACTCCCAATGAAGATGTTGAAGTCCATGTCGTGCAAGCATTAGCTGGAGCATAGCTAAAATAGATCAATCCGATGGCAACAAAATGTTACCTTCCATTTCATGCCACTGTAGCATTTCCTCTTGAGGTAAGATGAAGGTGAAGTCTAGTACATACTCATCAGGATGAGCATATACCACCCAGTATTGTTGAGGCACTTGGCCTATCTTGAGTAGAGATAGGCTCTTGTGAGGAAATGATATTTTATATTAGTGAATCTATATGTAGTGTGTGGTTAAGATTTAATTTAGTTATAATAATAATTTTGTTTTTATAAGATTTGATCTTAGGGTTTGAACAATGAGGTTATTAAGTTTCACTAGCACATAGAACTAAAGTCCCCAGCAACAATGCCAATGATAAGTGGTGAGGTAACCCTACACCCAATCATACGAATCAAAGGTGTTTATGTGCAATCCAGTTGAATTCCATAGACTTTAATTACCAAATATGCTAGAGCTAAACTGTGAGTTCGTGTTGTTCATTTGTTGTCTTCCCAATCTCACTTGTGAAATGCAAGTGTATGGTTAAGTGTGACNCCTTCCTATGATTGCATCCAAGGGTTCATGTGTTCCTTGTCGCCAACCTTGGACCTACTTTCTTAGGTAGAACACTCAAGAATATGTCTGATATTTGTCATTGAACAACTCAAGTGTCGTGCTCCATCTTCAAATTGATTCCAATTCTAAGTAGCGGTACCAACTTTTAGCTTCTTTTATGAATGTCATGGAAAAAAACTTAAGTTTCTGCCAATTGTTTTAAATGTTCTACAAGGCACAGGCATTGTGAAAGGCTTGAAGATGGGTTCCTATAGATGTCTACACATCTCTAAGTGCAAAAACATTTGGTATAGATGTTGTGTGTGCATTCAATGCTTCAGCAATTCTGTCAACAACAACTTCTACTATTGTCTCCTACCTATGGTGCTCCATCACCAAGATAGTTACCCCCTCGCTGATGAGTGGCAAGTAGACCCTATGCCCAACCATACAAATCACTAAGCATTCATGTGTGATCTAGTCAAATTCCATGGACCTATAACCATTTAAGTAAATTAGTCTGTAGGAAGCAAAACTAACGATTGTAATCATTGTCTTCCCAATTACACTTGTTAAATGCAAAGGTATGGTTAAGTGTAACTGAGGCATATGATTTTTATCATTTTTTGTGTTTTATGTTCTAAATTTCCTAAGAATAAAGAATGATGAATAAAGTAATTTAATTGATAATTTACTCTAACTAGCTATCATTTAACTAATCCTAACATAAGTATCCATTCCCACTTACCATACACATCCTAAACATGTTTAATGCTACTGGGTTACCAAACGTTAATTAAGACTGAGATTACCAAGCATCAACCATATGCTCGAAGTGGTCATACTTATGTGTTTAAATAATTATTATTTAACCTAGGTTAATTTAGCTTAGTCTATTATTTAATTTCTTAAAGCATTAAAGGAAATTATAGAAAACATTGAATGCATAAATAAAAAATTAATCTATTTCAAACTGCTACAAGGTTTATCAAAAATCTTGTCTTTATTACCACACACACTACCATGCTTAGGTACAACCGTGCTTGAATAAAAATTCATACACTCTTTGACTCCTACTATGAGCACTTACAAAAATATTCTAACTTTCAGACGATAAACTTGTAAGAGCTCAACTACAACTATGACAAAGATTATCATAAACATGACGAGTGCATATTTATAGGAAAAAATACATACTATGTTGATGAGGCTACATGAACGCATCAAATTCCATGTCAATGCGATTACGTTGATAAGGTCACATTGACGGGGCTACATCAACAAGGTCTCATCAACATAAAGCAAAAAAACATGTCTCATCATACCCTCACAACTCAATGAAAACTTTTCCTTAAGTCAATAAAAGGAAGATAAAGTTTCTTATAAAATTTTAGGAAGGTATGGTATTATTAACTATCTACTAACATACTTAAACACAACATACATGAACAAACACTAAGTGCCTAAGTGTACAAAATTACAATCATTAAAAAATTTGGGTATTCAGGACAACAAAATTGAACACCAAGATAAAAATAAAAAATGCAATTTCTCTAATGGTATGAAGATAAGGAAGAATTTCAAATGGTCATAGGTGGTGGAAGCCCCTTAGGCTCTGAAGGACCTTCTTCTACTTTAGGCACACACGGTGGTTGAGGTGGTTATAGTTGTCTTATGGCAGTTGCAACTTCTAGTAGAAGACAGAAGGTGTCTAGTAGTGCCTTCATCTTCTCCTTCTTACTCTTAGGATCATTCACAGTCCACGTTGCATCGTGAATATGGGTCAATGCATGAACATCCCAAGACCAGGATATTACAAGGATTAAGTCCTTCACATTGACAAACTAGGTAGCAAAATATTTGCATTCAATATTTAACACCTTTACTACATTCTATAACTCCTAGTAGTCATTTAGTCTCCTGGTCAAGTCCTTAGCTGTAGACCATTAATCAATGAAGCACTACCTAAGAACATCAAGTTCTGCATTTTCCACCTAAAGATTTTGCATGGTGTCTTAATGATGCTTGAGCTTAGCTTCATACAACAAGTACAAATTGGACACCTATTTCTCTAATTTAGACCATGGCTATCTGATAGTTAGCATCGCCAAATTTGCATAACGAAGATTGGCAAGCTCCATGTACTCTGTTATCTCCTTGATCTACAACTCCTTCATGCAGATTTCCACTTTGTTGTAGGCATTAAACCCATCAAATATAGGCTTTTACACATCACCTCTATCCTTGAGCTGCTAGAGGGCCTCATTCACTCTCACCTTCATTATCTGAATATGTTTTTCATTGATTTCTTTTTGTAGAACAACCTAATCTATGTAGTGATTTTTGACTTTCTCAAATTTGAGAGCCTCATTTTTCTAGGCAACTACCTCTATTATAGATTATATCAAAGGGATTGAACTTTCTTCATGGAGATATTTTTATTTTTGACTGCTAATCTTCTTAGTTTAGTGTTTACTCTAGCCAGCTACTACTACTATTGACGAATGAAATTTTGCATTTGTTGCTTTTGCACATCAACATTCCACATGTAGTGATTTTCAATGATCAAGGTGACATTCTCTTAGCAAGTATAATCTAAGGCCTTTTGGATATTGTGCATTGTCACATCAACCAAGGACTAATCAAAAATCATCATCTCCTTTGCATTCTCAACCTTCTCGAGCTTTTCCTGAAGCTATTGAAAAGCTTTATCATGAGTTGCTGCAAGTCTGAAAAGAGCAAGATCAACAAGGTAGACTCTTAATTTAGTAAGCTCCGCAGCTAGGTGTCATATTTGAGCCTGCTCTATTTCAAGTTTCTCCTCCATGATAATGCATTTGCCCCTTGCTTCGAGCAACTCCAACTAGGTTACAAGGATTGTATTCCAAAGGTCAAAGATATCTAGAATTGGTTGTCTGCTTTCCACCGATCAGCCTTGCAACTCTTTGTGCTAGGCTACAATCAATCTGTTACTAACTATTCCTACAAATGGTTTCACATCTTTGAGTGCAAAAACATCTAGTTCAAATGTCGTAGATGTGTTTAATGCCTTGCTAATTCTATTAGCAACCATCTCTACTATTGTCTCCTATCCATGATGCTACATCACTAAGATAGTTGCCTCCTTGCCCTCCTTCAAATGCACCAAGAAAGTAGCAACATTTCTAGAGATGTTTGGCAATTGCTACAATTGTGAGAGAGAGACCATTACCTCTCGAGTGCTAAGATTTCATCTTGTAGGTAGTTACATTATTTGGGCTACAAAGTTTGGCCCACCTCCCTCCACTTGACTGATGGTTTAAGCCACTTCATTGAGGTGAGTCATTGCTAGATGATACATAGATGGATCATCATCACTTATTCCTACTCACTGCTCCTACTCACGCAATAGCTACCCTTGGATCTCATGCATCATTCAAGGGTAGCATGAAACTCAATGTTATTTTGTGAGTGGGCAACGAAAGTGGTGATTGCTACTTCTCTTCCTTGGTTGTGATAGAGATCTTATTTTTTAACATTTCTACCTAAGAGCCAAAAGAAGTATGTTGAAGTGTATCATTGACATAGTAAACTATTCCTACCCTTTTGCATAATTTTTGATGAGTAAAGACAAGGGTAGGACCTTCCTTCCATGTTCATTTTCCTTAAATCATCTATCTATCTCTAAATAGGTTACATGTTGAAGGTTCATAAGGAATTTTTCACTCAGAGCAGCACACGCATGAGTGACAAAGACAGTCACCTTACTAGGCCTCACAATCAGAATGAGGTGATATGCCATTATCCTGAAATATACATGCTTCACTAAGGTGAGTGTGCCATACTCATTACAATCCACTTCATAGCATCAGTCAATCCACTTCTTCTTTGCCTTCGGATCTACTTGTGTAGAGATCTCTACCAAATTTGTTCCAATATCAGGTAACCCTAGGGCCTATGCAATAGCTTCCACCAAGTACGACACATGAATGTCCTTGATATTTAGAGTGGCTCCTGCTCACCTACCATTCTAGAAGACATATGTCTCTCCCATGTACCACTCTCCATTGGAAATGATGATTGGCCACATGGGAAAGTTTTGCAACTATGTCTTGACTTCTAATGGAGCATGCTCTAAGAATGATCCAAAGTTCAATTCTTGGAGAACTAAATGTTGGATGTCATAAGGCTTAATCTAATTAAGGTAGGCTTGAATTAATGTGACCTCAAGTCATGGCATCAATCCTAGCACCTCATCTCGATGGGATTGTTCACTTACAACTGCTTCCTTGGGAATCTGTTAGACAAATTCCACTTTGGACTCCTCCCAAAGAGGTCTCATCACATGAGTTTCTGCTACCTATTCTTGGTCCTACTCTTGCTACTCCCTTCCAGATCTAGATCATTTATCCCTTGGTTGAGATGGAACTTCCTCAAGGCATTTCATTCTAGGTGCCATGTGTAATCACAACATGACCAAGAATTAGCACTTAATGTATAACTTTGAAATATTTGGAATACCTTATCCCTTGGGGTAGTTACACTTGGCTAAGTTGTGATGATGGTTGGTTTGATTTTTTAATATTATATTATTATTTCATTAAATAGTTTACTAGAGTGTGTTGGAGGGGTTTAACTCTCATAGGTTGATGATTTAATATTACTTTATTCATTAAACCCATGGAGGAGTTAGAAAAATTCTAAAAAAATTTCTATTCAAAACCTAAGGTTTGTCTTCCCCATGATGTAAAGCGTATCCTCGAAAGCTGCAGAGATGAAGAATGGAGCAAATTCTACAAACATTTTGAAAGTTACAGGTTCTAGAAGGTTTTGAGCTCTGACAAATTGTAAAAACTCCCCTTGTGTTTGAAGAAAATGGCAAAAAATTCCTAAGTGGTGAGCACTATTTATAAAAATTTTTCCATGTGTCAACTAGGCCTCATCGACTAGGCCTAGTTGACTTCGCTATTGACCACCATTGATCAAACCAAAATCCCAAATATACAAAGAGTATTCAAACAAAATTGGAGTCAAATGAAAGCCCAAAAGGGCAAGAACACAATGAAATACATGAAGAGGATTTGAGAGTTCACAAAAGATGGAGAATAATTGGAGAAATGCCTTAAGGGGCACATAGTTAGATGCAACCATTGGGGAATGCAAAATATTTAATTACCACAATGTCTAAGGATAAGGGACTTAACTAGTCCGACCAAGAGCTATGCAAGTGGATCCTCCCCATAGCAAGCTTATGCTCTTTTTTCCCTTACATAACCTCAACTATGAAGTTAGTGGACCCCAAAATTAATTAATGGTTACAAAAATTCGGCAAGAAAATCTCAAAGAATCTACCTAAGAATTTCAACATGTCAAACTAAGACATTAAATAAAAACATAAAAATTAGCAATGAGGTGAGTTATGAAGAGCATTGATGGATGAGATAGAGAATGGAATGGATGTCTAAATCATGGTCACATAAAGTCTCTTGTGAAGTTATGGTTAGATGACTCAATAAAAGTCCAACCTTAGTCCAAACCAAAACCACCCACTTTCAATGACTTTACATTGCCACTTCAAGACCGTTCCACCTCCTCAAGACACAAGAATGCTCCCATAAATAACCACCATTCCTTATTTAAGAAGAAAAGAGAAGCATGAAGAGAGAAAGGGCCTTCATTAGAGGGAACCTTCAAGCATGGGTAACATGTCTTTCTAGTCCCATAACTAGTACTTCTAGCCCATTGATTTTTTCTAAGGGGTGTGTTTTGAATTCCCGTCATGTTTTTATTTTTTTGAATTTTATGTTTATATGAATTTTTGGATGGGAACCACACCATACAAAGACTTATTCAAGTTCCTATTATTGGTCAACACGGAATGATAAGAAATCCATGAAAACACACATGCACTCAAGCAAGTAGAGAGGTACAAAGAGTGTTGAATCCCCTTGAAGTCACACCCTTTTCAAACCTTTGAATATTTCCCAAGTTTGGAAACTACCAAGGTCACAAGTTTGGATTGCTTAAAATATTAAATGCATAAAGGAAAAAATTAAACTAGTCCAAGTGCTGTAAGGTTTATTAGAAAGCTCATCTTTATTTCCATACACACTGTAGTGCTTAGGTACAATAGTGCTCAAATAAAGATTCATATCCTCTTTGACTCCTACAATGGTCACTTAGAAAATATTCTAACTTTTAAATGGAAAACTACTACAAATTCACTACAACTATGAGACTTATGCCATAAATGCAATAGAAGATGCACATTTATAGGCACAAATAGGGTATCCCATCAATAGGTACACATCAACAGGTCAAACCCTACGTCAACAAGATCGCGTTGACAAGATCCCATCAACGCAGCCAAAGAATGACACTTCATAATATCCCCATGACTAAATGAAAACTCATCCTTGAGCTTTTTACAAAATTTGGACTAACAAAATAAACACACAAATAACACAACAAAAACTAAGTGCCCAAAGTGTATGGTATTACAATGATTATAACTTTTGGTGTTCAGAACAACAAAATTGAACATCAAGATAAAACTGACAAGCACAATTCCTCTACTAGCACAAAGATGTTGGAGAAGATCAAATGGTCCTAAATGGTGGAGTTTCCTAAGGCTTTGAAGGACCTTCTCCTACTTCAAGTGCATGTAGTGGTTAAGGTAGTTGTGGTTGTCCTACATTAGTTGCAACTTCTAGTGGAAGATGAACGGCATCCAACAATGCCTTCATCTTCTTCTCCTTACTTTGGGGATCATTGACAATCCACGTGACCTCGCCAATGTAATTTAGAATGGGAATACTCCATGGACAAGGCATTGTAAGGAATAGCTCCTTGACATTTACGAACTAGGCAATGAACTATTTATGTTCAATATCCAATGCTCTAAGTGCATTGTGTAGCTCCTGGTAGTCATTCATCTACTTGGCCAAGTTCTGAATAGTTGATTGTTGATTGGTGAACTTCGCTTTAAGAACCTCGAGTTTGGCATTAGTAATCTCAAGTTTCTACTTGGTATCTTTATGATGCTTGAACTCTACCTTGTAGAGCAAGTATGATATGGCCACTTGTTTCTCCAATTCTGACCATGGTCTATTGATAGTCAACATTGTTAGGTTTGCATAATAGAGATTGGCAAGCTCCATGTACTCTATCATCTTCTAAATCTATAACTCCTTCATGTGATTTCTAGATTGTTGTATGCATTCAACCTATCAAAGATAGGCTACCATACATCACTTCCTTGTTGGAGTTACTGGAGGGCCTCATTTACATTTTCCTTCACTAATTGAATTTTGTTTTCATTAATTTTTTATAATGATAAAATGTAAGGGATAAAAGAACATTAGGAAAATTTGTTAATGTAGATCATATATGTGGAGAAATTCTTAAATTGAAAGGGCCATTGATATAGAATATCATTTTGAAGAAGTTAAACTTAGCTATAGAAATGAGATCAAAAAAGGAATGATACATCAAGAAAGCAATTCTGCTCTTTGAAAAGAAAAACAAAAAATATCTAAACAATTATAGACTAAGGTAATTGATGAGTCATATTTCTTGGTTGCGTTCATGTGGCCTCATCAACTAGGCCTCATCAACGAGGCCCCATTGACATGGCCTCATCAACTGGGCCTCGTTGACGATGCCCCGTTGATGCATCGTATCATGCATCAACAAGG
>MNCI01003111.1:466780-504075 GCA_015680685.1 Gnetum montanum
GGACTACCACTACCACCATGGTGTCTACCACCACTCTTACACTTTTTGTTATCACCATCCTTAGATCCATTGTTTCTGCAATGTTAACCTAAGTCCCTACCTTGGCTATCACTCTTTCTTGACCCCAATTTATGAATAGTTGATCGTAAGGCCAGGTTCACACCCTCACCATTAGTAGCAAGGGGTGGAGAATCTTCATGTTGAGAACCTTCCAAGGGAGGATCCTCATTATCCTCTTGATCTAGTAGGAACAAGGGCTTACTGTAATGTTTCCCCTTTGTAGCTTCATGGAGCTTCTCCTAACATTTCTCTCACTTACATTGTGTTTCAGTGGGGCAGTAGTTCCGGGTGTCATATCCATCCACAATGTATTCTTCGTGAAGATCTACTATGCCCAACTTCTTAAGAGGTTTAAATAGCATTCCAAGCATAGATCTATTGAGGGGCAAGACAACATTTCCCTCCATATCATGCCATCGCATTTTTTCATCTTGATGTAGGATGAAAGTGAAATTTGGCACAAACTCATCTAGATGAGTGTATACCACCTTTCATTTTTGTGGGACTAATGGTCTGGTATCTTCTAGCTTACAGGAAGAAGAAGACATTTTGCAAAACAAAATAAAATTATCCATGTGCTTTTATAATTTTATGTATAGTGGGGATGATATTGACCTTTACGTTTGTACGATGATATAATGGTATTCACTTAAACCTAAATAGTACACATTCCACAAACAAAAGTCCCCAAAAATAGTGCCAATGATGAGTGGTGAGGTACCCCCTATGCCCAACTCTATGAATATCAACACATGATCTGGTTGAATTATATGGACTTCATCATTTCTAGTGCACTACCCCTTTAGGAAGTGAATCTAGCCTTAAGGTCAATCGTTATCTTCCCAATTACACTTGTGACATTCGTTGGTATGGTTAAGTGTAACTGAGGCATTCAATTTTTATCATTTTTTATGTTTTATAAGTCAATGCTTAAATGTAGATAAAAGTAATTTGATTAACTAATCATTTAACTAATCCTAATATAAGTATCCATTCCCACTTTTTATACACGTCATGAACCCATGTATCCACTGCTGGGTGACCAAGCGCTACGCTGCTGGGCATATTAAGTAATAACATTGCTAGTATTACCAAGCGAATACATGTTATGCTCAAAGTAGTTGTACTTATGTGCATAATCTATCTTGCTTAATTATCTCATTAATGTAATAATTGGAAAATATTTAATAACTAATTGAAAATCATTTAATAAATAACTAAAAACAACAAATGCATGAATAAAATAGCTAATCTATCCAAAGTGCTACAAGGTTTATCAAAAAGCTCATCTTTATTACTGCACACACTAATGTGCTCATGTACAACAATGCTCTAATAAAGATCTGTACACTCATTGACTCCTATTGCAAGCACTCAAGGGAAAAAATTCTAACTTTCAAATAGAAAAAATGTAAGAGCTTTGCTGCTACTAAAATCTAGATTACTATAAATGTGGCTATAGGTGCATATTTATAAGCAACAGGTAGACATTGCATCAATGGGGCCTTGTTGATGCAAGGTGATGTGCATAATGACTCATTAAATCTAGAGATCACAAAAATATTAACATGGACCATTAGCAAATATAGGAAAGATTGGAGTACAAAACTTAACAATGCCCTCTATGCTTACTATTCAACATGGAAACTTCCTATTGGCTACTCTCCCTATGAGTTGGTGTATGGAAAACTTCCAACACTCCTAATTCAATCCAAGCTTCATACACCCTCAATAACCTATGATCTGAATATTAACCTAAGTCTAGCATAGAAAGAAAGATTAATCAACCTAAATGTGCTAGATGAAAACTAATTAGTGGCCCTCTCTTTTAACAAGGTGCACAAGGCATTCAACAAGCAATGTCATGACCTAAGAATACAAAAGGTAAAACTTCATTCAAGACATAAGGTCCTCTATTGGAATCCCACACATATACCCTAGAAATAAAAATTTCAAACACTGTAGGAGGGACTTATATAATTGATAAAACCTTTCCCTCAAGATCCATGTTGATCTACAAGCCTAAAAGCCTAAATAAAAAGTATTTGATCAACATCCAACAAGTAAAACATTTCCTCAAACTAAGACAAGCCAGTGCAACTACCACCTCGATGGATGGGCAACCACATTCCATTTTTCAGATCTCCTCCTTCCAACTTAGCCGTGAGGGAGATGGCCATCCATGCTAATAATCCATATGGCTTCTCAGTTTTTCTACTTTTTGTTTTTCACATTTTTTATTTTTATAAATTATTTATTTTACAAATTTTTGATTTTTACATTTTTCTAATTTTACACCATCATTAGTACCTTTGATCCTTTCTTGATTGCTTTACACTTTCTTGTATATTTTATTTATTTTGTTTTATTTTGTTTGAGTGTGACTTTTCATCATTTTTGCTAATAAAAGTGCTATATTGCCATAGGACATATTGCCTTTGTTGTTTTTTACTAATCATGGTTTATGCTTTGTGATTGTCAATCTCTGGTTTCTATTTTTGAATTTTGATGTCTAATGACTATGACATGGTTTATTTTTCATGGAACAAGTAGTGAGTCCACATCATCCTCCCATCCAATAAACTTTATGGTTTTCCTTATTCTGGGAATTTGAGGTTCCTTCCATTAAAGAAACTTTTAATCAATCGATGACCTTGGTAGTTCCAAAATTAGGAAGGATTCAAAGGTTTGTAAAGGGTGTGAATTTAAGGGGACTTAATACTCTTTGTACTCTTCTACTTGCTTGAGTGCTTCAGTTTTTTTCACAGACTTCTTACCATTTCATTTCAACCACTAATAGGAAGTCAAATAAAGTCTTTCCATGTATGGTTCCCATCTAAAAAAAACATGATCGAAATTCAAAGCACATCCCTTAGAAAAATAAATGGGCTACAAACACTAGTTTTGGAACTAGAAAGACATGCACCCATGCTTGAAGGTCCCCTCTAACTAAGGTCCTCTCTCACTTCCTACTTCTCTCTTTTCTTCTCTTTATGGAATGGTGGTTGTTTTGTGGAAGCACTCTCATGTCTCGTGTGGGTGGACCAGTCTTAGAGTGGTAATGCAAAGTCACTGAAAGCTACTAGTTTGGTCTAAACTAAGGATAGATCTTCTCAAGTCATTTTAGATACAAATTCCACAAGGGACTTCTTATGACCTCAATTCGGAATTCCATTCCACCTTCTCCATCATCCATCCATGCTACCATAACTCATCTCACTATCAGGTTCTATGTTATGCTCTATGTCTTGGTCTAATGTGTTTGAATTCTTAGATAAATTCTTTTTAATTGGTCCTTAAATTTTCATGACCATTAAACAACTATGGGACCCACAGACTCCTTATTTGGGGTTATGCAAGGGCAACAAGGGCATGAGCCTACTACGGGGAGAACCCAATTGCATAACTCTTAGTTTGGTTAGTTAGGTTCCTTACCTTAGACATTGCTACAATCCTATCTTTCACATATTCCATTTTTTATTCTAATTAATGCTGCTTAACCTTTTATTTTATTCATCCCCTAAATCATTTCTCTTCATTTTCCAAATTTATGAGCTTTAACATCCTCTTCTCAGATTTTCATATTGTTCATGGCCTTTTGAGCTTTCATTTGACCCTAATTTCATTTAAAAACTCTTTGTATTTTGCAAGTTTGACCAAGGTCAATGATAATCTATGGTGGTCAACAATTGCATCGACGCGGCCTTGTCGACATAGCCAACTGCATCAACGAGTCCCCATCAATGAAGCCTCATTGATGCAACCCAAAAACCCTATATATACCGCCATAAACTTTGAAATTTTTATCATTTTCCTCATAACACATGGGGAGTTTTTGCCATTTTTCAGAGCCCAAAACCTTCTAAGGCCCTTAACTTCCTAACTATTCATCCAAATCACTCTATTCTTCAATCTTGCAATTACTGGAGGTAAGCTCTTTATTGTGGGCACTGCAAACCTTAAGGTTTCTGATGAGGTTTTGAAAATTTTTCTAACTCCCCCAAAGGGTTAATAACCTTAACAATATACAAACATCAATTTTTTTGAGAGTTAACCCTTTAAACAACCTCCGAGATGATTTATTAACAATAACACATAAATAAAATAATGATCAGAGTAATTAAATCAGCCATAATCACAACTTAGCTAAGTGTAACTATCCTAAAGAGATAAAGGTATCCCAATTGCTTCATGTTACATAACGATTACTAACCCATAGTCTTATTGTGATTACAAATGGCACCAAGACCAAAACACCTGTAAGAAGGAGAACCCTCTCAACCAAGGGAGAAATGGCCCAAACCTGGAAGGGGCCAACAAGAACAAGCCCAAGAACCACCAAAGGCAACCCATGCAATAGGACCTCTTCGTGAGGAGCCCAAAGTGGAATCTTTTTGACAAATTCTAGAAGAAGAAGTACCAACATAACAATCACAGTAAGGGGAAGCACTAGGACCCATGCCAAGGCTTGAAGTCACTTTAACTCAAACTTGCCTTGACATCATTAGGTCCCAAGAGATTCAATGCTCAATTCTCCAAGAAATAAACTTCGAGCCATTTCTAGAGAAAGCTCCAATAGAAGTCAAAACATAATTGTAAATCTCTCCCATGTGGCCAATCATGACATCCAGTGGGGAATGGTACACGGGAGAGCCATATCTTTTCTAAAACAATAGAAGGTCAAGGTCCATAGTAAAAATCAAGGACATTTAGGTGTCCTACTTAGATGAAGTTATCACACAAGCACCAAGGTTACCTAATATTAGGACACAATTGGCAAAGCTATCAACACAAAGTGATCCTAAGGCCAAAAAATAGTGGACTCAGTGGTGTTACGAGGTTGACCGTAAGGAGTATGGCATGCCCACACTGGCAAAGTGCATCTACTTCAAAATTGTGGCTTATCATCTCAATCCAACAATGAGGCCTAGTAAGGTAACCACCATTTTTGGCCAAGCATGTACTACTCGAAGCAAGAGATTTCTTGTGAACCTTCCACAACTAATCCATTTGGAGATCAAAAAGCATTTCAAGAAAAATGAACATGGAAGGAAAACCCTACCATTTCCATGCCTCATCCAGAAACTTTGCATAAGGGTAGGAATCATCCACTATGCCAATGACATAATTAGGCATGCTCCTTTAGCTTCATCATCTAAAATCATGAAAGAAAAGACATCCACCACAACTAAAGAAGAGGAGCAGCTGCCACCTCCACCACCTACTCAAGAAACAACATTGGAGGCTCGTGTAGCCATTGAGTGCTTGTGTGAAATCTAAGAATAGCTCTTACGTGAGAAAGAGCAGCATGCAAAGATGAGTAGTGTAGACCCATCTATGTATTGACCAGTAATGAGTCATCTTAATGAGGTGGCTTGAAAAATTAGCCAAATGGAAAGGGGTAGATCAATATTCTTTGCCCAACAAACATAGTTGCCTACAAGGTCTAATCCCAACACTCAAGAGGTGATGGTGTCATTATTTCAACACCATTTATTGCCAAAAATCTCTAGGAATGCCACCTCCTTCTCAATGCATGTGAAGGAAGGTGAAGGACCACTGTACAAGTGATGCAACACCAAGGGCAAGAGACTATAGCTAAAGTAGTTGCTGACCACATCACCAAAGCACTTAATGCACCTACAGCATCTATACTAGACATATCTACACTTCAAGATGTGCAAATGTCTGCAGGCACCATCAACAAAAAATTAAATGTAGCCCAACATAAAGAATTACTGGATCAACTGATGGGGATTGGATAACCAATTTTGGATATCTTTGATTTTCCGAATAACATCACTGCAACCCAATCAGAGTTGCTGGAAGAAAGGGGAAAATGCATCATCTTGGAGGGGCAACTCGAAACAGCTCAAGCACAAAATCAATGTTTGGCCACAAAGGTTTCTAAATTACATGCATGTTTTCCTTATCCTACACTCCTCAGCTTAACAATCGCTTTCCAACAACTTTAAGAATGACTCAAGAAGGTTGAGGAGGAAGCAGTGATGACCATCTTTAGCCAGTCCATAGTAGAGGTGAAGACATATTCAGTTTACAAGGACTTGGCTTGGATGCACTAGAAGAATGAAGCACTGACCATAGAAAATGATTGCCTGCATAATGTTAATGCCAAGAAAGAACAAATGCAAGAATTCATTCACCAACAGTAGGAGCAGTTAACCAAGGTGTAGAATTAAGGAAATTAGCCATAGAGAATTGGAATCTGTCGATGAAAGAATTTTGTGCCTTATGCCAAAAATCTGCTATTAAGATTGCCACCTAGAAAAATGAAGCTTTGAAGTTTGAAAGAGTTAAAAATAACTATAGAGACCAGGTTGGCTTGTAGAAGGAAGTAAATGAGAAGCACATCCAAATGGCAAAAGCAAAAATAAATAAGGCTCTCTAGCCACTTCAACAAGGAAAAGAAGTTTGGCAACCCATCATTAATGGGATTGATGCCCACAAAGCAAAGATTCAACTAAAAGAGTTGCAGATAATAACTAGCCAATTTCACTATGTGAACCTAGCAATGCTAACTACCGAATAACCATGGTCAGAGTTAGAAAAATAACTAGCTAGCTCGTATTTGCTATACAAGGCAAAGTTCAAGCACCATAAAGACACCAAGTAGAAGCTTGAGACTGCAAATACTGAACTCAAAGTTCTCAGAGCATGATTCACGAATCAATGATCAACTGCTGAGAACTTAGCCAAAAGGATGAATGATTACCAAGAGCTAAATGATGCAGTTAGAGTGTTCAACGTTAAATGCAAACAATTTTCTTCCTAGTTTATCAATGTAAAGGAGCTTTTCCCAACAATCCCATGTCCCTGGGATGTGCCTGTTCTGACCCACATTGGCAAAGCTACGTGGACAATGCATGATCCTGGAAGTAAGGAGGAGAAAATAAAAGCATTGCTAGATGCTTTCTGCCTTCCAAAAAAAGTTATAGTAGCATTAAGATAGCCATAGCTACCTCAATCGTTGCACATGCATGAAGTTGGTGAAGGTCCCTCAAAACCTCAGGAGCCACCATCGCCTAGGACTATCTAATCTTCTTCATCAAACTTCACGCCATCAAGGAACGTGTTGTCCAATTTTGAAGAATCATATAATGGTGTTCAATTTTGTGTCATCAACACTATCATTTTTTTAATGTGTTGATTCGTACACTCAGCCACTCTATTTTTGTTAAGTTGGTCTTTTTTTTTGTGAAAGGTCAATCTATAATCTCATACCTTCCCAATTTTGCAAAAGAACTTGAGGATGATTTTTCATTCAATCATGGGGGTATGATGAGTCACATTTCTTAGCTACGTTAACAAGGCCTCATCAACGTGGCCTCATCAACTAGGCCTCATCGATGATGCCCTATTGATGCATCATATCATGCATCAACGAAGGTCCATTGACGCAATGTCCACCTTTTTGCCTATAAATACATGCCTACCAGCTACATTTATGGCAATGAGATTTTAGTAGTAGTGAAGCTCTTACAGTTTGTTCATTTGAGAGTTAAAATATTTCTCCTAAATTCCTGCAATAGGAGTCATTGAGTGTACAAATCTTTACTCAAGCATTATTGTACCTGAGCACGATAATGTGTGTGGCAATATAGATGAACTTTTTGATAAACTTTGCAGCACTCTAGATAGATCAAATATTTCATGTATGCATTCAATGTTTTTAATTAATTCATTCATTAAATGTTTTTCAATAATTAAGCTAATGAAGTAACTAAGCAAGATAAGCTAGATAGGTTAAACACATAANGGTACCTCACCGCTCATTACTAATCAATACTATTTTTGCCAAGCTTCTAGGTGCTCTTTTAGAATCTATACTTGGAAGATTAGCCAAAGAAAATCAAATACATGCAATTTCTGAGGTAAGATTTAAGTGACAACATTCTACAATAGATTATCTTATTACTTTAAAATATCTTATTGAAAAAGTAAAATGTTCACACAAGAAAACTTTTATCTAGTTTATAAATTTTCCTAAGGCTTATGATTATGTCATTCAAAGAAAGTTATGGAGGTGCTTTGAAAATTTAAAAGTTCCTAGTACACTATTATCTCCTATTCAAAAACTTTACAAAGATACATGTATTCAATTCACAAATACACAAGAATGAATTAAATTTAATACTTTTTTAAAAATAATGAACAAGAATATTCTCTTTCTTGTACTTTATTTGGACTTTGAATAATCTTGAAGATTGAATGTATAAAATACCAACTTAATTAGCAATTACAATTGAAAGTGGTCTTATTGGACTCTTACTCTATGTTGATGATGTTTCCTTAATTTGAAATTCAATGAAAGGATTGCAACAAATGCTTAATACTCTTCAAGAAGAGTATTAATGGAATCTCATCATTTAAGAGTTGAAATAGGAAGATGGCACAAAATTATTCAAGAAGAAAGAATATGCCAATTGTGCAATATAAATAGCATTGAAGATGAATACCACATTTTCTTAATGATGTTAGAGTTGCAATTTGATTGATTTGTTTTAAATATTACGAAGAATACTTGTTAATTCTCTTAATGATGTTTTCAAAACTCATAAAATACATATTTCTATTGTCCAATAGATCCAAAGAATCTACAAATATAATAAAATTTCAATTTTAGTTTCAAAAATTGCAAAAAGAAATTTAAAAGGAAAACTAAGCATATGACAAATATAGAAAAATCACATTGTATTATTATAAAGCAAGTCTTTTGGTATCTTTGTGGTATTGTTAATTACCAAATTTATTCCTTCGAACTTCATGGCTTCATCATTGCAATTTGGGGTAGTGACCTTGATAATAATAAATTTATGAGTGGATATGTAGTTAAACTCTTTGGTGATGTCATTTTTTGGAAATGCCAAAAAACAATCTTGTGTAGCACATTTAGTACTAAATTTGAATATGTTGTTACTAATTTAGGATGAAGAACGATAACATGGCTTTAGAGGCTAGCAGCCAAACTTGTTAAGATTGGTTATGACAACCAAAGTACTATCAACATATTCATGAATCTAACTTTCTATGCTAGATGAATCATTTTGAAATGCAATACCATTATATTTGGAAGAAAACTAATAAAAAAAGATATTTAGAAAAAAATCCTATAAATATATTCCCTAAGTTAGCTCCTTTTGAAAACTTATTTCACTAAGTGTACCTATTTTACACTTAAGCCCCCACACCCCCGCCCCATAGGCGATAATTTGTAGAACTATTAATAAAACATACTTTGACAATGAGCTCGCAACCATCAGACACCCCTAATTTCAATGATTGTACTTTCACAACTTTCGTCATGTCAATCACGTATTTAGGGCATCCTTTCCTGCTTGTCCTTAACGATATAAGAATACTATATATGGAGGTTCAGTGTACCTTGGGAAAAGATGTACATTTAAAAAGCCTGCTGACGAAATCAATAAAGATTACAACAGAGCAGTCAAAAGTCTAAACCAGACCATTTTCAGAGCGTACAGACAATGCATTTGGGCTTCCGCAACAAGCCCGTATTCAGTAGTGTCACCTACCACTCTGAATGCGAGCGGGAGGTATAGGCGTTTTCCGACAATGGCCATCGGGAACAGCAATTTGACAGGCTTTTGACGATTAGAAATGAAAATAAAATTGAAATACCACGCGGGCAACGAATGAAACGTGAACGCTCCCATTGGTATCAAAACACTGAAGTGCAGGCAGGCAGCCAAAGCAGCTATAAATGCAGTAACACTGCTGTGCCAATTCATCCATCCTTGGTCGTCATGGCATCTTTGCGCAGGGGGAACGGCCTTCTTATCTCCCTTCCTCTGCTCTTGCTTGTCTCCAGCGCCTCAGCGGTAGCCGGTAAGTAAAACCTTCTGCCAACACGGTCGTCTTTGTGATTTGATGTCGGCTTTCCCTTATGCAAGGACAATGACGGTGCATGCGCTGTTGATGTTTTGCAGGGGCAGTGTTCCGAGAGTACATAGGCGCGCTTTGGAACGGGGTAAAGCTGAGCGATGTGCCGATCGTGGACAAGAACTTGCGGGTGCACCTTATCCTGGCCTTCGCCATCGACTACACCGACGCTGGCGTGCCCACCAACGGCGACTTCAAAAAGTACTGGGACACCAACAGCATCACACCTCAGGCGGTGTCGGCCGTCAAGGCAGCTCACCCAAACGTGAAAGTCGCACTCAGCCTCGGCGGTGACACCGTCAATGGCAAATCCGTGAAGTTCAGCGCCACCTCCGCCGATGCCTGGATCGCCAACGCTGTGCGCTCGCTCACCGCCATGATCCGCACATACCATCTCGACGGCATAGACGTCGACTACGAGCATTTCCAATCCGATGCCTCCACGTTTTCGCGTTGCATCGGCGGCCTCATTTCGCGGCTCAAGGCCAATGGCGTAATTCAGTTTGCTTCCATCGCGCCCTTCGACGACTCCACGGTGCAGGCCTACTATACCAGCCTCTGGAAGCAGCACGCCGCCAGCATCGATTTCGTCAACTTCCAGTTCTACGCTTACTCGGCGTCCACCACGGTGGATCAGTTCGTGGCCCACTACTATGATCAGAAGAAGCGCTACGGCGCCGGCAAAGTCATCGTCAGTTTTTCCACAGACGAATCCGGCGGACTGAAGCCCGGCAAGGGCTTCTGGCAGGCGTGTCAGAAACTTAAGGACCGAAATGAGCTAAATGGCATCTTCGTCTGGTGCGCTGACTCCTCCAAGCCCAACGGATTCGGCCGCGAATGGAAGGCCCAGACCGTTCTCCTAGGCTCCCGCTCCTTACCCTCCCAGTCCCACTCTTTTACCCTCTCCGAAGCCCAATAAACCACGGGAAACCCTCCTGACATTATTGAATAAACGTGGTTTCAGTATTAATAACTATTAAATAAGGTTGGTTTTGGCCTTTGGGCCTTTTGGCTTTGTCCGGATACACTTGTCATAATTTTAATTTGTGTATAATTAGTCTCTGTCTGCATTTTGGACATTTGAATACAACTTGTCCCGACCATTTATCCTGATTCTAGCTCAGGCATCCTTTCACTCCTTTCCACCTCCCTCAAGTTTACTGCATTGACAATGGCCTTGTGGAAAAAGACGAAACCGTGGAATCGCCAAGTTACGCTATAGGTAACAGTATATGAATAGATAAATGGTAGCAAAAACGGCTATGTTTTATCATCATCTTACCCTTCTCCTAACAAAATGCGGTCCGTTGAACTACTATAATTTATTACGAAAAGCAAACTGTGAAGTTCCAGACAAAAGGCATATCGGACGGTCCACCGGTCATCACGGGATATTATTGTAGATTTACGATGACGAGCAGTATGATATTCATGGTTTCGTACAGCTGGATCGTGGATGTGTGGACTTCTTTGCCTCCGATGGTAACAGCGTTGTTATCTTAGAGTGCAGAATCCTAATGAACCACGTCATTATTGATGTGCCATGACGAGCACCTGCTAAATCTCATGATGACCAAGAGATAATGTTTAGTATAAAGCACTGCACAATCCTTTTACAGCTAAGAGTGAGTGTCTAGACACTTTAGTCCAAGAGGATGCCCAACTACGCCATCGTGGAACGTGGGAGTGGCATGGGCGCCTGGCCCTACTTGTGCGTGCAGTGGATTAAGAAGGGCAGAAAGCGTCCACCTTGGCGTTCACTGTCACGTTGCTTAGTTTAACTCTGTTAAAATGCAACCACATGTACCTAGGTCAAGCGAAACCGTCTTCTCTCTTCTTTTAACATTTATGAATGTCTAGTTAGCACATCAGTACATGATCTGTATACGAGACAGACTTACGAAGGGTGATGAATCTATTGCACGAGTTAAATTTCAACCTTTTTTTAAAAATAATATTTGTATATTTTAATATAAATTTATTAGGATCGAACTTATAATTTACAAAATGCAAATTATACTTTAATTAACAAGTTACCTATCTTGAAAATAAAGACATCTTATTAAAATGTATAGGGTAAGAAGACACAAACTATATTGCTATTGATAAGTGGCTCAATTGATTAGTTTATTGTTTTATTAGACAAGAGATTGTGAGGTGAGTTACACTTGAGGCACTGTATAACAACTTTGCCATTCAAGCTTGATTTGAAAACTCTAAGTTATGGGTTTGATTTTGCTAGGCAAAGTTGAGTTATAAAGTTCTCATCATTATCATCCTATCCTTCTCCAACTAAAATGGTTTACAAAATTCTAATTTGACTATATATTTTGGGGACTAAAATTTTTCAAAAAATATTTATATCCCAACACCCCTCACACTTGGGAAATTATTATATTACTCTATGATTCTTCTAAAGTGTAATGTTGGCTATATATCTTGGGATATGGTCATCATTTTGAGTTTTTACACCCCCACACCTCACAAGCCTTATAACAATATAATCTGTTTTTCCATTGGCATGGATCTAGCTTCATCAACCTTAATTGATGTTCATATCCTCAAGAAAGAAGCTAATGAGTCGTCATGGTTTGGCTACGTCGACAAGATCTGGTTGACGCAGGGTTTGACCCATTGACATTTACTCGTCAATGGGGCACCTTGTTTTTCCTATAAATGAGCACCTACCCACTACATTTATGGCATAAGTCTCATAGTTGTAGCGAAGCTCTAGCAGTTTTCTCCACTCGTAAGTTAGAATATTTTCTGAGTGCCATAGTAGAAGTCAAAGAGTGTATGGATCTTTATTTGAGCACTATTGTACCTAAGCACTTCAGAGTGTGTAGTAATAAAGACAAGCTTTTTGATCAAACCTTACAACACTTGGACTAGATTAATTATTTTCTTTAAGCATTTAAAACTCAAGCAATTTCCTTTAATGTTCATAAGTAATTAAGCAATTAATTAATATGGGTAAAATAGCAAACATAAGTACGACCACTTCAAGTATACATCTAATGCTTGGTAATCCCAATAACGCTTAACATTTGGTAACCCAGTAGTGTTATATGTATTGAGGATGTGTACAGCAAGTGTGAACATATGCTTATGTTAGGATTAGTTAAGCATTAGCTAGTTATTAGATTAATTTAGCAATTAAANCATGGTTAAGTGTAGCTGAGGTACATGATTTTTATCATTTTCTTTTTTATCTTTTAAGATGCCTAAGAATAAAGAATCAAGAATAAAGAGTAAAATATTTAATTGCTAAATTAATCTAATAACTAGCTAATGCTTAACTAATCCTAACATAAGCATATGTTCACACTTGCTGTACACATCCTCAATACATATAACACTACTGGGTTACCAAATGTTAAGCGTTATTGGGATTACCAAGCNGTTGGATTGAACCTTGAAGTTGCAATCATTCTAACTAATAATAATTGTAAAAAGCACACTAATTTTTTCTTCTAATCCACAATGTCTTCTTCTCACAGAGATGATTCTCCACCAAAATTTGAGCACACATCCAATCAAAGGAATGAACAATCAAATCAACTAGTGTCCTAGCAATGTCAAGTGGTATATACACATCCTAATGAGTATGTGTCTGAATTCACCTTCGTCCTACATCAAGATGACTAGATGCAATGGAGAGACATGGAGGGCAACATTGTGTTGTTACCCAATCAATCAGTTCTTATGATACTCTAACAAACTTTTATGAGGTTGGGCATCCAAGGGCTCCATGCCAAGTACATTGTGCAAGATCATGACTCCATGGATTACCATCCCAACGAAGCACAACATAAAATCAATCAGTAGCAGGAGAAGCATTATGAAGCTGCAAAGCGAAAAGGGTTTAATAACTCCTTGTTCCTGCTAGGCCAAAACGATAGTGAGGATCCCTTCTATGGGGGTTCTCATTTCATTGACTCTCTTTCCCTTAGTTTTGATGAAGGGGGCTTGACCTAGAATTTACAATCCACTGTAAACAATCCTAGTTTAGGAAGGAATGGGTTGCGTGATCATGGGGGATCCATAGGTGGGAGTCATGGCAAGGACAAGGGTAGGCATCACAATGATGATCGTGGCTGTGACCACTAAAGAGAGGGTGGCTATGACCACCAAAGAGAGTGCCTTGGCCATGGTTACTCTCAAAGGGAGAAGCTTCACCATATCATAGATATGTTTCAATCAAAAACAAGAAGAATTCTTGGGTTCTATGCCCAAGGGAGACTGTTAAAACTTAGAGCCCATCAAATCCAAAGGCTCATTAAGCAAGTTGCTAAAGAAGAAGAAGAGCTAAAAAAGAGAGAAAGTGTAGAGGGATACAACCATGATCCTTCCATCAAAAAAAGGGAAGTCCAATTCTATAATAATGAGGAGGAGGCACCACTTGATGAGGTGATGCAACAAAAGACCTTATTGATCAAGAAGTCTATTTCAGAAATTTTGGATAAGGTAGACAAAATGTGGAACTCTTTGGATGAAAAGATCCAACCCGCTTTGAAAATAGTAGAGTCATCCAAAGAGCAAAGTAGTGATCATGACCACAAGAGAAGAAATGAAGCTAAACGTGCACACTAAAGGGTAAGGGTAAAGCTGTTATCGTAAAGGAGGTTGTGGAGTTCGAATCAGACGATGATGGTGGGTGTGACATTTACCAATATGAACATCCTAAGGGATGTTGTCCCGTTGTGTCACACTTGTAAGAATATAGGGTGTATGCTCTAAATCCTAGATTAGCAAGAAGGAAAGGACCTAAAAGATCACCTTATCCTTAAGGCAATCCAAGGCAATTCCACCAACAACAAGCCTATTATCCAGGTGGATCTCCATCACAACTGTTTAAGTAGTATCATCAGTGGTAACACCCATAGTTGTAAGGGATGCCACCGCCAAGACAGCAGTAACCTTATAGATAGCCTGATCCATATGGATACTATGTTCAACAACCCATGTCTCTACATGACTCTTCCAGTCATGCCTCATTCCAACATCACTACTACCCTCCTAAATATTACAAAGCTCATTCTCCATCTCCTAGAGGGGAATTTATCATCCTTCTCATCCTTTTGCGCATGTCCCTCTACCTTCAACCCAATTACCACCTGCTCCATCAATGCAAGGCAAAATTCTAGCCCAACCATAGCAATGTAATACTACTAGGGCTATTAACTTATCACTGGCTCCTTAGATGAGTGGTTCAAGAACTAGATCCCAAAAAAGACCATTCTTTCGAACTAACAATCCTTCAAAGCCCTCATAGACTTATGCAATTGATAACCTTACTTCTCTCTCATCCTCTACATCTAATCCACTCAATTCCGCTTTAAACCATACACCTACTAAAGTGCATAACATGATGTTAACCTATGCAATAACTGATTGGATAAAAGCTGGCCACCTTTGTAGGAAAAGATCTAATCTTGGGAGTCCCTTAATCTATTTACAAATCTCTGGGAATGAACCTTACAAATCTCTTCTAGATTTAGGTTATGGTATCAATCTAATTTCTCATGAGATCTACAAAGCCTAGAACTTGCCTCTACCCAATAAGAGTAACATTCTCCTTGAGTTAGCAAACCAATTCATCATTGTTTCCTTGGGACTAGTGGAGGACATTGTAACTACCATCTATGGGTGGTCCTATCCTGCTGACTTCCTAGTGATCTGTGTTGACAATTGCAAGGGGGGCTTTCCAATAATCATGGGAAGGGCTTGGCTAAGCACCATTGATGCATGGATGAGCATCAAAGACCTTTCATTGGACATTTCCAAGGAAAATGCATTTGAAAAGATTAAGAAGAAGAGAGTTCTATGCATCATGTATAGTGATACAAGGTGCAATTGTGTGTAGAAACTATGGGCCATTAAAAGTAAATCAATCACAACATGCAAATAATGTGCAGATGAGTCTAAAATACAAAGGTGCTTATACACAGCAACCAAAAAATAGGAGGACACCTAGTGGCTGACAACTGATCCTAAAAGCAACTCAACACTTTACATGGAACCAACTAAGAGCTTGATGAGTGCCTATGTTGAAGGCATGGATGAACTAGAGTGAGTTCATTTCCAACTCTTCAATGATGAAATTGATGACACGTATCAGGGAGAGTTGGAAATCCTTGAAAATTTCAAACATGATCCCTTAGAGTTGAAAACTCTACCTACTAACATGGAGTATGTTTTTCTAAATAATGTCAAGCTGATGATAATCAATGCCAACCTTACTCCTAAAAAGAAAGAGAAACTATTAACGGTGGTTAACAAATGGTCAACAACCTTTACTTGGTCATATCTTGAACTCACTAGGATTGATCCTAGGATATGCTAGAATCAAATTTATACTAATCCTTCCTTGAAGCTAAAAAGGTAGCTACAGTTGCGATTGAACCCCAAATTGAAGCAAATCATCATATATCCCATTGCAAATAGCTAGTGGATTAGCCCACTTATAATCATGCTAAAGAAATGTGGCAAGTGGAGGATTTATATTGACTTCAAGTTGTTAAACATGACGACCTACAAATATTATTTCCAATTGCTTTCACAGCTTTCTGGATGGTTATAGTGGCTATAACCAAATTCAAATTACACTGGAGGATCAAGCCAAAACTACATTCACAAGTCCTTGGGGAACTTTTGCATATAAAAAGATGCCATTTTGTCTAAGCAATGCCCCTGTAACCTTCCAACAACTTATACTTAGAATTTTTCCATAATAGATTGGTAGTGGGATGGAAGTCTTCATGGATGACTTCTCGACCTATGGGGCTACCTTTGAGGAAGCCCTAGACTACCTTAAGCAAGTGCTTAAAGGTTGTGTGGAGACTAACCTTCAACTCAATTGGCAAAAGAGCCACCTGATGGTCCAAGAGGGCATTGTGTTAGGGCATTGAATCTCATAAACAGGGATTAAGATGGACCTTAAAAAGTTTTAGGTCATCCAAGGAATAACCCCCAAGCCAAAAATCGTTAAAGATGTCTAGTTATTCCTTGGCCACACTGGCAACTACCAACAATTCATAGAGAATTTCTCTAAGATTGCTAAATCATTAGTGGAGCTGACAATGAAAGATGCTCAATTCATATGAACCAAGGAATGTGAAAAGGCATTTTAGCAACTTAAATAAAAGCTTGTAGAAACTCCAATTCTAGGAGCACCTAACTAGTCTTAACTGTTTCACATCATGATGGATGCATTGAACTATTTCTTGGGAGTTGTGCTTACATAGTTGGATGATCTAGAAACATCCTTATAACATCCACTACATGAGTCAAAGCATTGTGGGTGCATAGCTGAACTACACCACAACAGAGAAAGAGCTAATGGCGATGGTGTCTACCTTAGAGGAATTCAGGCACTATGTGCTTAGATACAAGGTGTTCATGCACACAAACCATAGTGCAATTTGCTTCCTGATGAACAAGCCAATAGTGAGCCCTTTTGTCATATGGTGGTTTGTGATCTAGTAGGAGTTTCATCTTACAATGGTAGATTGAAAGGAAATAGAGAATATGGTTGTTGACAACTTGTCTTAGTTATGATGGGACAACAAAGAGGAGGAGAGCCCACTTTCTAATTAGTTCCCTAATGAACTCCTCTTTGCTAATGCAATAAATGAACAAGTGTCGAATGAACCTACATGGTATGATGGCATCCTCACTTATCTTCTCACTTAGGAGAAGCCACAAGAGTTAAACCACTAGAAGAAACAATAGTTTCTTCATCAGGCCAAATGTTTCATGGAGATCAATAGACACCTTTACAAGGTGTGCGTCAATGGCCTGGTTCATTGGTGTGTTCTTGATGTTGACCAACTACGCATTCTCCACGACGCTCATGAGGGCCCTTGTGGGGGCCACTATGCTGGCAGACACATGATAATTAAGATTCTAATGGTAGTGTATTATTGGCCAACACTCTTCAGGGACACCCACTAATACGTTCGCTCTTTTGAATGTTGTCAATGCAATGGTGGGATGACCTCTCGAATGGAGGAACCTCAATAGTGGATCCAACTACTAAAATCCTTCGACATCTAGGGCATTGATTTTATGGATTCCGTCACACCCATGTCGAATGGAAAGGCATACATTATATTTGCTATTGACTATTGTACGAAATGGGCTGAAACAAAAGCTTTCATTGACTATACATCTTTCACTACTACTTGGTTTGTACAACAAACTATTGTAAATAGGTTTGGAGTGTCACGTGCACTAATTTCTAATAATGGTACTCATTTTATAGGCACCATCTTTTGAAAGCTCATGCAATGCTTGGAGGTAGAACATAAATTAACAATAGCTTGCCACCCCCAAGCCAACGGTCAAGCAAAGGTTACTAATAGGGAGATCACTAATATTTTAATAAGAACAATTAGCAAATATAGGAGAGACTGGAGCACAAAACTTAATGATGCCATTTGGGCTTACCGCTCAACATGGAAACTCCCTATAGGCTACTCTTCAAATGAGTTGGTGTCTAAAAAATTGCCAACTCTTCCTATTCAATCTGAGCTCTGTATACTTTCAATAGCCTATGACCTTGACCTTAACCTTAGCTTAGCATAGAAAGAAAGATTAATAAACCTCAATGTACTAAATGCGAATAGATTGGTGGTCCTATTCTTGAATGAAGTGCATAAAGCATTCAACAAAAAAAGCCATGACCTCAAAATAAGGAAAGTAAGATTTCAACCTGGAGACAAGGTCCTTTAATGGAATCCCACATGTGTCACAAAAGATCAAGTTCCAAATAATGTGGGAGCGACCTTACATCATTTATGAAACCTTTCCTTCTAGGGCCATGTTGATCTACAAAATTGAGAGTCTAAATAAGAAACAACTATTCAACATGTAACAACTCAAACCTTTCCATGAGTTCAAAAGAACCAGTGCAAGTAACACCTCATTGGATGGATAGCTACACTCAATTTTTTTGATCATCTCTTTACAACTAAATCATGGGGGAGATGGCCATCCATGCTAAGAAATTAAGTGGCTCCTATGTTTTTAACAATTTTTTGTCTTACCCATTTTTGTTTTACACTTTCTTTGTTTTATATTTTTTTTGTTTTACACTTTCTTTGATTTTACACCTTTTTGTTTTTATACTTTGTTATTTTTCACATTTTTTATTTTACAACATCATTAGAACATTTTATTTTTCTTGAATATTTTACAATTTCTTTTATATTTTACCTTATTATGGTTTGATTTTTCCTATGTTTTTTAATAAATTACTTTGTTGTCAATAAGACACAATGATGCTATAGCTGTTTACTAATGTTGGTTTGTACTTAATGTTTTTGATTTCCTAATGTCTGATTTCTATCTTACAATTTTGATATTGATGACTAAGACAAAGTTTCTTCTTCATGGAATAGGCAATGAGTCCACGTCATCCACCCATCCACAACAATCTATGGTGTTCCTGGTTTTTGAAATATGAGGTCCTTTCTTCTAATGAAACTTTAACGAACTTGTGACCTTGGTAGTTTCCAAACATGGGGAAGGATCAAATAGATTGATAAGGGTGTGACTTCAAAAAGACTCGATGCTCTTTATACTTTTCCAAACTCTTGAGTGCAAGAGTGTTTTCACGGATTTCTTATCATTCCACTATCAACCAATAATAGGAAGCTAAGTCTTTGAATGGTGTGGTTCCCATCCAAAAATCCATAAAAATATAAAATCCAAAATGGTGGGAATTCAAAGCACACCCCTTAGATGAAGATAACGGGCTACAAGCACTAGTTATGGAACTAGAAAGACATGGTACTCATGCCTTAAGATCCCCTCTAACTAAGGCCCTTTCTTACTTCCTACTTCTCTTTTCTTCTCAAATAAGGAATAGTGTTTGATTTGTAGGAGAATTCTTATGTTTGAAGGGGTGGTCGGGTCTTAAAGTATCAATGCGAAGTCACTGAAAGTGGTTGGTTTTGATTTGGACTAAGGATGGACTTTATCGGGTCATTTAACCATCAAATCCACAAAGGACTACATGTGACCATGATTAGGAACTCTATTCCACCTTCTCTCTTATCCACTAATACTTTCCATGATTCACCTCACTATTGATTTTTCATGTTTTTTTCAATGTCTTAGTTTGATGTGTTCAAATTCATAGGTAGATTCTTCCAGATTAAGTCCTTAACTTTCCATAACCATTAATCAATGGTGGAGCCCACAGACTCCTTGGTTCGAGGGTATGCAAGAGCAAAAAGGACATAAGCCTACTATGGGAAGGACCCACTTGCATATCTCTTGGTTGAGCAAGTTAAGTCCTTTTCCTTAGGAATTCTTGCAATCAAATCTTTCATGCATCCCATTGATTATATCCAACTATGTGCTCCTTAAGATATTTTTCCATCAAAATTTCATTCTTCCAATCATTCTCTAATTTTTATGAATTCATAAGCCCTCTTGTAGCATTTCATCATGTTCATGGCCTTTTTACTTCTCTGTAGATCCTAATTTCATGTTGAAACTTCTTGTATTTTTCAAATAATTTAATGTGAAAAATTTTCTTCATAGGCTTCGTCGACAAGGAGGGAATGTTTAGATGAGACCCTATTGACACAAGGCAAAAATCCTATAAATATGCAGTGATACTTTGAAACTTTTTCACATTTGCTCAAAAATGAGGGGGGATTTTTTGAACTTTTCAAAGCCCAGAATCATCCAAGAGCCATAACTTCCTAACCATTTGTCCAATTCACTCTGTTCTTTAGTCCTGTAGCTATCGAAGGTAAGCTCTTCATTGTGGGGGCCATAAACCTTAGGTTTTTGATAGAAAATATTTCAAAATTTTTCTAACTCCCACAAAGGTTTAATTAAGAAACTAACATCAAAACATCAATTTATGAAAGTTAAACACTTCCAACAAGTTCCAGTGACATTTTAAATAAAATAACATTAAAATAATCAATCCCCATTTTCATAACTTAGCCTAAGTGTAACTGCCTAATGAGATAAGGTACTTAAAAGCTAAAAGTTACACATTATATGCTAATCCTTGGTTATGTTATGACCACATATTGCACCTAAAGAAAAGCATGCACAAGAGGGAGGACCATCCCAACCAAGGGACAAATGGCCAAAAACTAGAAGGGGCAAGGAACAAGCCCATGAGTAAGTAATTGAAACCAACATAACAGGACCTCTTTAGGAGGAGCCCGAAGTGGAATTTGTTAGGTAGATTCCCGAAGAAGTGGTCATGACAAAAAAATCTCACTGAGATGAGGCACCCGAACCTAGACTGAACCTTGATGTCACCTTGATAAAGACATGTCTTAGGCACATCACAAAAAAGGAGGTCCAAAACTCTGTACTTCAAGAGTTAAACTTTGGACCTTTCTTAGAGTTTGCACCTTCAAAAGTTAAAGTGCAATTGCAAAACTCTCCCATGTGGCCCACCATCACTTTCAATGGGGGGTGATACATGGGAGAGATGTACCTATTTTGGAATAATTAGCAAGCTAGCTCAATAGTCAAAATCAAAGACATTTTAGTGTCCTACTTAGTGAAAGTGATTTTCAAAGCTCTTAGGTTATTAGAAATTCGGGAAAATTTTGTTGAAATTCCAATGCTAGTAGATCCAAGCATCAAGAAAGAATGGATGTAGTGGTGTTATGGAGTAGACCATCAAGAAAGAGTGCACTCACTAGGGTGGAATGCGCATACTTTAAGATCACAGGCTTTCACCTCAATACAATGGTGAGGCCAAACAAAATCATAGCCTTCTTTGCTCATGCGTGTGCCCCTCTAAGAAGTAGATTCCCAATCGACCTTCCACAGCTAATCTATCTTAAGATAGAGAAGCATTTTAAGGAAAATGAATGTGGAAGGAACGCACTCCCTTTTCTGTGCCTCATCAAAAAGTTATGAAATAGGGGAGGCATAACCCGCTACACAAATGACATAGTCTAACATGCTTCGACTACCTCCTGGGTGAAAATGATTAAGGACAAGGTGCTTGCCAAAGTCATTCAAGAAGAGGAGCAGTAACAACCACCTTCACCACTCACTTATGAGAAAACACTAGAGGCCCACGATGCCATTAAGTGCATGTGTGAGCTCTAAGAGTAGCTCTTGCAATAGCAGCAGCAACAAGCAGGAACAAGTGGTGGTGACCCATCTGTGTACAAACTAACAATGAGCCATATTAATGAAGTGGCCCAAACTATAAGTTAGATGGAAGGTGGAGAGTCAATTTTCTTAACCCAAAGAATGCAAGTGCCCCCAAGGTCAAATCTTAGCATCCTAGAGGTAATGGTATCTCTATCGTAACAACAACAATTCCTAGACATCTCTGAGAATGGTGCTATCTTCTTGGTGCATGTTGCGAAGGGTGAGGGGGCAACTATCTTGGTGATGTAGCATCATGGGTAGAAGAACGTAAGATGAAGGAATTGCCAGAGGTTGTAGTTACTGTAAGACAACCACAACTGCCTTAACCACCACATGCACCTGAAGTGGGAGAAGGCTCTTCAAAGCCTTAGGAGCCTCCACCACCTAGGACCATTTGATATTCTTTGTTATCTTCATGTCGTCAAAGGAGTTGTGACTATTAGTTTTTTCCTTATGTTCAATTTTTTTGTTTTGAACACCAAAATTTTGTAATGATTGTAAAATCGTACACTTAGACACTCAGTTTTTGTTGTGTTTTTTTTGTTTGTCTATAGTCAATCAATAATCTCATAACTTTCCAAATTTTGTAGAGAACTTGAGGATGAGTTTTTAATTAGTCATGGGGATATGATGAGTTTTCATGATTTGGAAACATCGATGAGATGTTAGTGACATGATCTCATCAATGGGATCTCTTTGATGTGATCCTGTCAATGTAGGGTTTGACCTGTTGACATGTACCTATAAATGAGGCATCCTGTTTTACCTATAAATGGGTGCCTACCCATCACATTTATGGCATAAGTCTCATAGTTGTAGTAAAGCTTTAGCATTTCTTACCACCCAAAAGTTAGAATATTTCTTGAGTTCTCATAGTAGGAGTCAAAGAGTGTATAGATCTTTATTCGAACACTATTGTACCTAAGCACTTCAATGTGTACAGCAATAAAGATGAGCTTTTTGATCAAACCTTGCAGCACTTGGAATAGATTAATTATTTTCTTTAAACATTTAATATTCAAGAAATTTCCTTTAATGTTCTTAAGTAATTAAGTGATTAATTAATATAGGTTAAATAGCAAACATAAGTACAACCACTTTGAGCATATGTCTAACACTTGGGTAATCTCAGTAATGCTTAACATTTGGTAACCCAGTAGTGTTAGACATGTTCAAGATGTGTATGACAAGTGGGAATAGATGCTTATGTTAGGATTAGTTAAGGATTAGCTAGTTATTAGATTAATTTAGTAATTAATTATTATATTCTTCATTCTTTATTCTTAGGGAACTTAAAACATAAAAGAGAAAATGATAAAAATCATGTACCTTAGTTACACTTAACCATACCCTTGAACTTCACAAGTGGAATTGGAAAGATAATAATTGCAACAATCATAACCTAGTATACGTAAAGAACTAAAATCTATGAAATTTCACTAGATCACTGAATCCACGTTAGTGATTCATATGGTTAGTGTATGATATACTTACTACTCATCATTGGCACTATTGTTGGGGATTTTAGTTTGATACATGCAGTATCTAGGACTTAGTAAAAAATAATTCAACATCGTTGGATCGAAAAACTCACAATCATTCTAACTAATAATAATTGTAAAAAGCACGTTGATTTTTTCTTCTAATCCAAAATGTCTTCTTCTCATAGGGATGATTCTTCATAGAAATTGGAGCACACATCTAATCAAAGGAATGAATAATCAAATCAACCATTGCCCATAATTTCACCTTCATTCTACATTACGATGACCAAATGTAGTGGAGGGACATAGAGAACAATAATGTGTTGCTGCCTGATTAATCAGTTTTTGCGATGCTCCAAAAAACTCTTATAAGGTTAGGCATTTAAGGGCTCCATGCTGAGTATGTTGTGCAAGATCATGACTCTAGGGATTACCATCCCACCAAAGCATAATGTAAAGTTGATTGAGAGTAGGATAAGTGCTATGAAGTTAAGAAGGGGAAATAGTTCAATAACCCCTTATTCCTACTAGGCCAAAAAGGTAGTGAGGATCACTTCTCTAGGGGTTCTCATTTCATTGACTCTCCTCCCCTTGGTTTCGACAAAGGGGACTTGAACTAGAATTTACACTCTAATGTAAACAATCCTAGTTCAGGTAAGAATGAGTCCTGTGATCATGAAGGATCCAAAGGTGAAAGCCATGGTAGGAACAAGGATAGGAATCACAATGATGATCATGGATGTGACCACCAAAGAGACAGTGGGAGGCACTGCAGTGTTGGTCCTTCTTCTTCTTCATCTTCATCATCCTCTTCTTCCTCCTCTAGCTCCAATCGAAGCTATAGAGGATGTGACCATGATGAAGGTGACTAGTAGGATAGAGATTATCATGATCATAGGGCCTATTAGACTAGTCAAGATCAGGGGCATGGACAATCAAGGGAGGCTCACAACCACAAGAGAAGAAATAGCAAAGGGTATCATAGGCATCATGGCCATCACAAAGTCCATGATTATGATCAACCTTTGCTTGCTATTCGAAATATGTTGAACATTGCATAGACAGTGAGAATTCCAACAAGGCATGTGAAGGATAGTCGAATAAAGAGGTTGGATATGAAAAATATCCCCAAGTTTAAAGGGGGATATAACTTAGATCCGTAGAACCACCTACAAGCCTTTCACAATGCATATGCCTTGTAGAACATAGAGAATGAATGGTAAAAACTTAACTTGTTCCCTAGGACACTCATAAAAGAAGCTAAAAGTTGGTACTATTCCTTAGAGCGAGAATCAATCTATAGATGGAGTATGATGCTTGAACTATTCAATGACAAGTATCAGATGTCCTCATGAGTGTCCAACTTAAGAAAGTAGATCCAAGGTTGGGGACAAGAAACACATGAACCCTTGGATGCAACCATGGGTAGGTACTATTCTCTTTTGCACCAATGTCTTGGAAATGGTACTCTCAAAAGAAGTAGTTTTGCCATATCAAAGATAGGCTCTAATTAGAAACAAGGAGAACTCTTAGGGTCTATGCCCAAGGGAGACTATCAAAACTAAGAGTCCATTAGATCCAAAAGCTCAGTGAGCAAGTTGCTAATGAAGAAGGAGAGCAAAGAAATAGAGAAAGTGCAGAGTAATATAACCAAGACCCTTCCATCAAAAAAAGGGAAGTCCAATTTTATGACAATGAGGAGGAGGCATCACTTGATAAGGTGATGCAATGAAAGACCTTACTAATCTAGAAGTCTATTTCAATAATTTCATCTAAGGTAGACAAAATGTGGAACTCTTTGGATGAAAAGTTTCAAATCACTATGAAAATAGTAGAGGCATCCAAAGAGTAAAGTAGTAATCATGACTGCAAGAGAAGGAAGGAAGCTGCACCAAAGGGGTAAGGGAAAAGTTGCTACCGTAGAGGAGGTTGTGGAGTCCAAATTGAATGATAATGATGGGAGTGCCATCTACCAATATGAACATCCTAAGGGATGTTGCCCCATTATGTGACACTTGTAAGAATTTGGGATGTATGCTCTAAATCCAAGATTGGCAAGAAGGCAAGCATCCAGAAGATTGCCTTATCCTCAAGGTAATCCCAAGTAATTCCTCTAGAAACAAGAAGCCTATTATCTAAGTGGGGCTCCACCACAACCATTTGAGTAGTATCAATAGTGGCAGTATGCATAGTCATGGGGGATGCCACCACCAAGGTAGCAGTACCCTTATAGATAGCCAGATTCATATGGGTACTATGTTCAGCAACCCATGTCTCTTAGTAACTCTTCCAGTCATGCCTCATTACAACATTACTACTACCCTCCTAAGTATTATAAAGCTCATACTCCATCTCCTATAGGGGAATCCCCATATCCTTATCATCCTCCTCAGCCTTCTATGCATGTCCTTCAATCCAATTACTGCCTGCTCCATCAATGCAAGGAAAAATTCTAGCCCAACCGCAACAATGTAATACTACCAAGGCTATTAACTTACAACTAGCTTTTCAATTGAGTGGTTCAGAAACCAGATCCTAAAAAAGACCATTCTTTCAAACTAATAGTCCTTCAAAGCCCTCATTGACTCATGCAACTCATAACCCTGCTTCTCCCTCATCCTCTACATCCAATCCACTCAAGTCCCCTTCAAACCAAATGCCTCCTAAAGTGCATACTATCATGTTAACCCAAGTGGTAACTAATTGGATAAAGGTTACCCACCTTCCTTAGGAAAGATTTGATCTTGGTAATCCCTTAATCTATTTGCAAATCACTGAGAATGAGCCTTGTAAAGCTATTCTAAATTTAGGTTATGATGTCAATATAATTTCTCATGAGATGTACAAATCCTGGAACCTGCCTCCACTCAAGAAGAGTAACATTCTCGTTGAGTTAGCATACTAGTCCATCTCTATTCCCTTGGGACTAGTGGAGGACATTGTTACCACCATCTATTGGTGGCCCTATCCTATTGACTTTCTAGTGATTTGTGTTAACCATTATAAGGGGGACTTCCCAATCATCATTAGAAGGGCTTGGCTAAGCACCATTGATGCATGGCTGAGCATTAGAGACATTTCCTTGGAGATTTTCAAGGAAAATGCATTTGGAAAGATTGAGAAGAAGAGAGTTCTATGCATCACGTACAGTGATACATGGTACAACTGTGTGTAGAAACTATGTGCCATAAAAAGTACATTAATCACAACATGTAGACAATGTGTAGACAAGTCTGAAATACAAAGGTACCTATATGCAATAGTCATAAAAAAAGAGGGCACCTAGTGGTTGACAACTAATCTAAAAAGCAACTCAACAGATTGCATGAAACTAATTGAGAGCTTAATAAGTGCTTGTGTTGAAGGCATGGATGAGCTAGAGAGAGTTTATCACCAACTCTTTGATGCTAAAATTGATGACACTTATTGGGGAGAGTTGGAAATCCTTGAAAATTTCAAACATGGATCCTTAGAGTTGAAAAATCTACTTTTCTGCATGGAGTATACTTTTCTAAAAAATGGAAAGCTAGAGATAATCAATGCCAATCTTGCTCCTAAATAGAAAGAGAAGTTGTTGGCTATGGTTAAAACATGGCCAACAACCTTTGCTTGGTCATATCCTAAACACACTAGGATTGATTCTAGGATATGCTAGCATTGCATTTATATTGATGCTTCCATGAAGCCAAAAAGGTAGCTACAACAACGGTTGAATCCCAAATTGAACCAAATTGTTAAGAAGGAGATTGAAAAAATCCTCAAGGAAGGGTTCATCTATCCCATTGTGGATACTAAGTGGATTAGCCCATTTGTAATCATACCAAAGAAAGATGAAAAGTGGAGGGTTTGTATTGACTTTAGGTTATTAAACATGGTGACCCAAAAGATCATTTCTTATTGCAATTTGTGGACTAGGTGATTAACACTATCTTTGGGCGTTGCTTTTATAGCTTTCTAGATGGTTATAGTGGTTATAACTAGATTCAAATTGCATCAAAGGATTAGGCCAAAACTACATTCACGAGTACCTAGGAGATTTTTGCATATAGAAAGATGTCATTTGGTCTATGTAATGCCCCTGCAACCTTCCAATGCCTTATCCTTAGCATTTTTCAACAGTAAATTGGTAGTGGGGTGGAAGTCTTCATGGATGACTTCTCCACCTATGGGGCTACCTTTGAGGAAGCCCTAGACCACCTTGAGCAAGTGCTTAAAAGATGTGTGGAGACTAATCTTTGGCTTAATTGGCAAAAGAGCCACCTAATGGTCCAATAATGCATTGTGCTAGGGCATAGAATCTCACAAGCAAGGATTGAGATGGATCCTAAAAAAATTAGGGTCATCCAAGGAATAACCCACCAACTGGAAACCATTAAAGATGTCTGGTGACTCCTTGGCAACATTGGCTACTACTAGTAATTCATAAAGAATTTTTCTAAGATTGTTAAATCATTGGTGGAGCTAATAAAGAAATATGCTCCGTTCATATGGATCAAGGAATGTGAAAAGGCATTTCAGCAACTTAAAGAAAAGCTTGTAGAAACTCCAATTCTACGATAATCTAACTGGTCCCAACCATTTCACATCATGATGGATGCATCGAACTATGACTTGGGAGCCATGCTCACATAGTTGGACAATCAAAAACAACCTTACTACATCCACTACATGAGCTAAAGCATTGTGGGTGCATAGTTGAACTACACCACAATGGAGAAAGTGCTAATGACAATGGTGTATGTCTTAGAGAAATTCAGGCACTATGTGCTTGGATACAAGGTCTTCATGCACATAAACCATAATGTAATTTGCTTCCTTATGAACAAGCCAATGGTGAGTCCCTATATCATAGAATAAAAAAGACAATGTAAGCAATATCCTAAGGATAGACAAGTACTCAAAACCCTGACACAACTTTCTCTCACACAAGGTTCAAAGCTATACAAGAATAACTTCCTTTCACTCCCTTACACAATGGCCAAAAATGGCTTCCCACTAAAGTGCTCAAGAAGAGCTTAACTCTCCTTTCTCAAAATGACTCTTAGACTTCCTCTTCAAAATTCTCTCACAAGATTAGGCTCTTGATGCTAACTTATTCCTCTTTTTGATGACCTCTCATCTTCCATTGGCATTTCAAATTCAAATATATGACAATTGGAATTTTCCCTTGAAATCACTTTATTTTCTACAAAGATGTCTTGCTAGAATGTTGAAGTGTTATAGGTGAGATGTATTTAGTGACATTTTAAATCCCAAAGAAATATTAACTTCTAAGAAAATCTTGGAAGATGTTTAATGTTACATCCCATCCAAAGATAGTAGGTATGGTCATACGCTTATGATTTATACATTACGTGTGGAGTTCCAGCTGGTTGTTAGGGATGATTTAATGTATTTTATATGTTATGAGGCTTTGTCTTTATGTTACAATTATGATGTCTTTACATGCTTAGCTAACATAACTATGTACACTAGCCCTATGTGATGTGTTAGACAGGTGAGGTTGCTGGCAAGGGTGTTGGATTGGGGTATAATAACACCTATTTGGTATGTCTTCATGCTTTATGTGTGATTTTGGTATTTATGAATTTACACTATAGTACTATGTTGCATGATGTTCATGTGTGATTTTAGCATGTGAAGATGTAGAGCATTTAATAAGGATCTCATAGGTTCAAAAAATTTTTAATTTGGAGTTTCAGTGTGGTTGTTATGCATGTTGGAAGTTTAAGGTATTAGTTTAAGGAAATAAAAGAAAAGCAACTTATATGAAAAAAATATCGTTAAAAAAGTAAAAAGTCAAATTTATTTATGCACATGATGCATGGCATCTGGAGAAAAGAAATGCATCATTATTTTTGTTTAACATAAAATATATGCTTTACACATATTTTTATTGGATGTGTTTTTTATTTCTTTTTCATACCACCACTTCACCCCCGCTTGCCATAGAAATTGGGTTTTGGGTTCTATTTTTTCTCTGTCACATTAACAAAAACGCATAGGAGCCTGTTCTTTCATTTTTCTTTCTTCCCTCCTCTTCTGTTTCATATTTTTCTAAATTCTAAACTCTGTGGACAATTTTTACTTACTCTAAACCTAGATTTGGGATTGCTGCGATCATATCTACATGGGTGCAAAACTTGTTGGGAGCAAAATGGAGTCCTACCAAATTTTTGAGGGTCTTCTACTTGTTTTGGCATTTTTGCCTAAAAATTTTAATTGGTGGGTTGTCTTTACCTTTTCCTTGTATTTTTGTGTTGGATTAGTGTATATGATTATGCAATGTGGGTGTGTGGGTTAGATAGCTCAAGGATTGAGCTTGGACATGTTATTTTGTCTATTTCCTGAAATTGTTCAATTTTGGTTACGAATTATGTATTAATATATATGCAATGCATGGGATGATGTGGACTTGTAGAATATGATATGTGGTGTTGATAAGAATAGTATGATTGGAATATGATATTTGTGGGGCCTATTGGGATGCCAGCATTTTTTAGAGTTCCTATCCTTCCTCGTGGTAATTAAATATTATTTTATTAATCAAACTTTGAATGCACATAACTTTGCTTCAAGGAGTCCAATTTAGGTAAAATTAATGTCGTTAGGATCATTTTGGGAAGTACTTTCTAATCATGGGACTAGTTTTCTCTTTGGGCATATATCATTTTGAAGGTTATTATAGTGGTCTTTTGTCTAGAAGTATATGTCATTTGAGAAATATGGTATTGTTTTGTCATATCAAGGTATTCCTGTTGTTTTGGAAAATCGTGGTATTATTTTCATGGAATGACTATAGCTATTAGGGGTGGATATGTGTGGTTATGTTTGTTTGGGTGTCTTGTGCTTATAACATGCGTTAGCTTAAGTTAACTGAATTGTGTACATGTTTTTGTGACGATGCTTGTGATGGTCATTGGTGGGTGGTGCTAGCATGAGGATGTGAACCAATTGGTGATGAGGCCCCTTGGAGGTAGTATGGATTCACCCCCACTATGATGCATCAATGAGGCTCCTATCTCAGGCCTCATCTCTAGAGTGGAAGAGTGTAGGTGTGTTTGTCCCTACAGTTGGTGCGTAGCATTGGTGTGTTCGTCCCTATTGCCAAAAGCGAAACCAAAATGTCTTATGGATAACCATTGAAATCACATGAGCTACCGAGCGCCACCTAACCTCTACTTGATCTCCTTATTAAGATGTAATTTGTAGCTACATTAGTAGCTAATCATACTCCATCCATAAATCAAGTAACATAATCATGATTTAGCTAACCACACTTTGAAAGCTATATAAGGAAGTGTGTGACCAATGTATCAATAACTCAACCTAATAGAAAAGAGCATTTTGTTAAGAGACGAAAATAAGAGGGAGTGGAGAGAATCAAGAGAGGAGAAAACTCATCAAGAGGTGGAATGTTCTCTTAAGAATTTCCTCCTCCAATTATGATTTCATATAAGATAATGTAAGGAACTCCTTCATCATTTTAGAGTAGAGTCAAGAGTGTCATATGCACCTTCTCAAGAGTCATTGTATTGATGCATCAATTCATTTATGCTAGTAATAGAAGCTTATGATTTGCCTCCATTTATATGTTGTTTACTCTATTAAGTTTCAATAGTTTGATGCTCTCTCTCTATATTAGAATGTTATATGAATAGGTCTCTCATGGTTGCCAAGATAGAAAGAAAAACAAAATATTAGTTTCATCAATTTTAGCATATCATTTGTATAATCTATTTCATCTTTATTTCATTATCTTAAGCAGATTAACTTTTCAACCCTATTTGAAGATATTAAAGAAACCATTAAAAAGAAGCTTAAAAATCCAAGTCCCATTGAGTCATGACCCCCTAGAATGATCTCAGAGTGAGTGAAAGCTAATCTTTATTAGTAGTGGAGCATTTTTGAGCACCTTAAGTGCATTTTGGTTACCAAAATATTGTCAAAACATGAATACAAGCTATTGCTTCATCTTAATACCATTTTCATCAATAAATCCATTTTATGTAATCAAAAGAATATGTTTTAGGCATGACTCGAACCCAAGTTGCTCTTGTCTAGAGACCAAAATATCATCCCCAAGTCGATTCATCTATCAAAATCCTCATAAATATAAAGATATGACTCATAATCTCATTTTCCTAGCAAACCATGAGCTAATAATGACCCATGGTTAACTCATGGTAAACTAAAAATTAATAAGCCTATACTTTTTAGTAACTGCAACCTCACCATGACTCATGAGAGATAACAAAATAAGGTTCTCATGACTTGTGGTCCATCTCATCTTAGCACAGAGGCCAGAAGTAGTAGAATGGCATCTTTTTAGGTGATCATGACCCATGGATAAGCCACCATGAGCTCACCACAACTCATGTTCTACATAAATTAATGGAAAATGTAGAGGGCAAAAAATCTACAGCAACAAAAGGTACCATGAACTATGGTTAGATAACCACAAGCTCATCATGACTTGTGGTCAAGATAAAGTCATACCAGAGACTAAGGACAACATTATAGCAATTTCATAAGCAACCACAACCTGTGGTCAAGTCATCACAACTTGTGGTTAAGACACCATGAGCTAGCCATGATTTGTGGTTAGGATTTTCAACATCTTAACACACCATGCCTTGATCACAAGCCATGGTTAACCACCACAAGTCCACTACAACTCATGGTATGCTAGACCATGACCGAGCCACTACTTGTGGTTCCATTTGTGGTCAATGTTTCAAGTAAATTTTCAGAAAATGCTTACTATTTTGGAAATCTCAAAGGGATGTTCTTCTATTACATCCAATATTATGATACAAAACACCTTCAAATAGACCCCTATTAACATTGAAATGCCCTAAACTTATCAAAACATCCCAAAACACACCCAAACTTATGAAAACATACCAAAACTCATTAAAAAGACATACAAACATTTAAGCAATGATATAGTGGGTTGGGTGATATCCTCATCATAAATCGTAGATCATGTGTCTTGGGTTGCATATACCTTGATGTCAAGACAAGGTTGTACTAATAGTCCAAATATTTATTTGCACCCAAAAAAATATAGGACATTGTAGAGAAATGTGATGTTCATGGTTATTATTATTTTTATTGCACACATGACATAACTTGTTCTTCTTGAGAAATTTTGAACCCTTTACTCTTTTCAACTCTCTAATGATAAGATCTATTTGTGTTTTGTTATGTGTGCACTACAATTGTTATTGAATAATAACAATTAAATAGTTTTTTGTTGAACTAAGGCCTCCTTAATACTATTTAAGTATAAATGTTTCTTTTCTTTTACATTTTCCTAGTTTTTTTTTCTTTTTCCATTTTTTGAACTTAGGATGAAAAATAAAGAATGTGCCTTGAATTTTCTACATATTGTGTCATAAAAGTCCCTTAAGAAATTAAACCATCCTTTATTTTAAATTGTTAGTGTCAGCTTTTTGAGGTATTAATGTAATGAGAATTAAAAGAGATTATTAATGTAGACCATAAATTGATAAATAACTTTAGCTTTAAAAGGTATTCTTTCAATGCAAATGAAATAACATTATATTATATTTCTTTACCTTAAATTCATAGAGAAAACAACTTTTTTATTTGGTAGATTTAAATGTATACCTAACAATCATAGAAAATAGTTTAGCATAAAATAGTAAGATAGAGCATTGCATCTTCGCTTCCAAATATAATATAAAATAGTAGGCCTAATAACTTTCCACAGAAAATTAAGATTAGCAAAAGTAATCTTCAAGAATCCGAATATGGCATCCTCTTGAGATAGCTTGTATGATGGAAAAGCTTTGGAAGCCATTGGATTTCGGGGTTCAAGTTTAACTCGAAAGGAAATATGGCATCCAAAGATTGTTTGAGCAAGTTACTAAGAAAGAAGGTGAGCTACAGAAGAGAGAAAGTGTAGAAGAGTATAACTGAGATCCTTCCCTCCAGAAGAGCGGAGTAATATTTTGTAAGGATGAAGAAGAGTCACCACTCGAAGAGATGGTAAATAGGAAAAAATTTCCTATCCAAAAGATGACATCAAAAGTTTTGGCAAAGGTAGACCAAATGTGGGATTCCCTAGACAATAGATTTCAAACTATTCTTAAAATAGTAGAGGAGTCTAGAGAGAAAGGTAGTGATTGCAAAAAAAGAAAAAAGAGAGAAGCTAAACATGCATGTAGTAAGGGTAAGGGTAGAGTTGCCATCATTGAAGAGGTTATGGATTTAAAAACAAATAATGATAGTGGATGCAAGATAGTTAATATCACCATCCTAAGGGATGTTGCCCTGTAATCTCACATTTGCAGGAGTCTGGGGTGTATGCACTCAACCCATGATTGAACAAATAACAAACACCTGGAAGATTACCTTACCCTCAAGGTAACCCAAGATAGTTCCACCAATCATTAACGTATCATCCCAGTGGGACTCCACCATAATCAATTGAGCAATATCAATAGTGACAATGCCCACAATCATGGGGAATGCCACCACTAAGGCAACAGTATCCTTACTGGCAACCTGACCCATATGGGGGAAGCCGTTTGTTTTTCTTTTTCTCTTTGGTCTTTTTGAAAGAGCTTTCTTTTATTGTTATGCTTGTGTTTGAGCACTTGCATTTTATTTCATGCATTGTGTACTGTGTTTTGCGTTGCGGCTTCTTAGGGAGTTACAATGTGCAACAATGTATCAAGAGTTTTGAGATGAGTGGAATGTATCAAGGGGGATGTAATTGAATAGGATAAGGGAGCATGATGGGGAATAGGGAATGTATCAGGAGTCGTACTTATGAACGAATTGATTAACCCAGTTGCGTGCATCAGGAAAAATGTGATTCTTTGTCGTCATGATGAAATGCATCTATGCACAAACACCTCAGGAGTGTCATCCTGCAAACACAACTCCAAGAAGATAAGAAAACCACAAATGAAATAGTCAACTAAACACTTTTAACAAGGAGATGGAGTCACCATGTGCAACTTTCAAATCAAACAGAATCATGAAAAGCATCCATTTCATTAGGCCCCATGGGATGAATCATGGAACAAGTCTTTGTGGAACAGGAACAGCCAACTGCAACAACAGATCTTTTCAAGTTTTTTCTAGTCATTGATGATGTCACTAGTTTATAGTCTTAGCAGACTATGGTGGATTAGTTTCACGTCATAACCCCTTGGACAATCCCAATTTAGCATCGTGGCGGATGGTGCATTGCTAGTTTATAGTCATAGCAGACTATGAAGAGGCAAACTAGTTTATAGTCTTAGTGAACTCTAGATGCTAGTTTCATGTCATGGTGGATAGATGTAGCAGTTTAGTGTCATACCAGATAGAACTCTGTGATATCAGTTTTAAGTCATGATGCCAGGACTGTTCTGTGGTATCAGTTTTAAGTCATGATCCAAGATTATTCTGTGGTATCAGTTTTAAGTCATGATCCAGGACTGTTCTGTGGTATCAGTTTTAAGTCATGATCCAGGACTATTTTGCGGTATTAGTTTTAAGTCATCATCTAGGACTATTCTTTGGTATCAGTTTTAAGTCATGATCCAGGACTGTTCTGTGGTTTCAGTTTTAAGTCATGATCCAGGACTATTCTGTGGTATCAGTTTTAAGTCATGATCCATGACTATGACGTACCTCAAGTTTGTCAGACATAGTACCTTTTCAAGTACAAGTGGTTGATAGGATTGATGAACTCGTTTCCGTCCATATCAATAAGTGTGAATGCTCCATTGTTGTATGCCTTGATGACTAAATAAGGCACTTCAAAGTTGGCTGAGAATTTATCTCGATGTTCTCGAGCAGCCTTAAGGACTAGATCTCCTTCTTTGATCGGGCATTTGTAGAGATTGTGCTTGTGCCTTTATCTTTGCTATTTTTGGTACCATTCAATTTGATCAAGATTTTGTACATGTTCCTCCTCTACTGAGTCAAGGTCAGCAACACACAATTCATTATTTTGAATTTCATCGAGGAGACCGGAGAGAGTTATCCGTAATGAGGGAACCTGCAATTCTAAAGGTAAAATAGCTTCAGATCCGTATAAAAGACTATATGGAGTTTTACCTATGGATGTTTGATGTGTCGTTCTATAAGCCCACAATGCATAGACTAATTGTTCATGCCATCGCTTCTTGCTCTAATTCAGCATCTTTTTGAGCACCATGATGATAGTCTTATTTGTAGCCTCCGCTTGACCATTGCTCTATGGGTAGTAAGGTGATGAAAATGCATGTTTAATGCCCAGACTTTCATAAAAGCTTTTGGTATCTGCACTGCTAAATGGTGGTCCATTATCAATAACGATGGTCATTGGAATACCAAAATGAGTTATGATATTTTCCATTATAAAGGTGCAAACATGTTTTGACGTGGTCTTCCTAAGAGGAATAGCTTCCACCCACTATGTGAAATATTTAGTTGTAGTGATAATGAAGCTATGGCTTGCTAAAGATGACAGCGTTATTGGTCCAATTAAGTCTAAACCTCATTTTTGGAATGGCCATGTGATTTGTGCGGTATGCAGTTTGTTAGGTGGCACATGTATCAGATTACCATGCTTTTGGCAAATGTCACATGTTCTAACTTTGGAGATGCAATCGTATTCCATGTGTGGCCAATAATAGGCTAAACGCCTAATCTTCGTTGCCATTGCTTTAGGTGCTATCTGCCCTTCACAAAGTCCTTTGTGGATTTGTTCTACAATCGTTTAACCATCAGTGCTACTAACGCATGTTAGCAAAATACCTTCATATGATTTACGACACAAGGTGTCACCTATTAATGTATATTGGTGGGAACGTTTTCGTACAGCATCCTTTTGAGCATTTGTCAAGTGTTGTGGAGGTTTGCCTCTTAGAAGATACTCTTTTACGTCATCATACCATTCTATTGCGTGTGTTGTACTAACAAATGCTATAGGTACTTCATTTAGAGTGTTAATTATAGGTTCGGCACAACTGGTTATAGAACTAGGTAATGCATGAAACATTTCAGGTGTCATGTTTAAGGCTAGTATGGCAAGTGCATCAGCGATGGTATTCTTGCTTCTAGGGACGTGTTGTATATCCACTTCTATTAGTTACCTCACTAGATGTTTAGTCAAATCACAATACGGTTGCAAATGGAGAGCTTTGCATGCGTAGACTTCAGTGACTTGATTAATAACCAATTGCGAATCACCTTGAACTACAAGCCATGAGATTCCTGAAGTTAGCGCTACTTGAAGTCCTCTAAGAAAACCTCGTATTCTGCTACGTTATTGGTGTAAGGAAAGTTTAAGCAATAAGCAGAAGGTTGGATTTCCCTAGAGGGATATGTTAAAATAGCTGTAGCACTTCCTCCTCGAGAGGTTGAGGCCCCATTGAAGTAGAGAATTGCCTCATAATCATCAAGTATGGTGTCTATACTATTAACATTTTCATTTGGGAATTTGGGGTTTATCATTGTTTGATCGTGCATTGGTGAGACGGTTAGTTGCATGGCTATTGCTTGACCTTTTGTGGAAGATTGAGTGACATAGTGTAAATCAAACTCTGCAATCATTGCTTTCCACCTAGCTAACCTACTTGATTCATAGATGTTATTAGTGATGGCATGGAGAACATTATCCTTGCAAATGATGTAAACTTGATTACGGAAGAGATAATGTCGCCATTTCTT
>MNCI01003111.1:508301-520580 GCA_015680685.1 Gnetum montanum
CCAACAAGTGCATCATTTTTTGTGTGTCTGTCCATTCTTGGGCGGTAGGCAAATTGGTGGATTGAGTGGATTGTGGATGATAATGGTTTAATTATTGTGTTGTTTGTGGAAAGGTAGGTTGTTGGGATAACATTTGTTGTAGTGGGATGGTATTCGGGATTGAGACTATCAGTGGAGCCCATTGCCCAACTACAGGTTGTGAGATAACACCTTGAACATGTTGGGTTGGAGTAATCAATGGTGCCCCATGAATCTGCATCTATGGTATGTAAGGGGTGGATGTGGAAGCTGGTATGACTAACGATATTCCAATTACTTGAGGTTGGAGGATTGACCCTGCATTAGTTTGGGGAGGGAGTTGTTGGGATTGTACTTCTAGAGGAATGATGGAGGTGGACGTATTAGAGTGAATGTTATTGAGCACGGAGAAGATAGGAATGGAATGGGGAACAGGTCCTCGAGTGTTTGTGGATGAAGAAGGAAATATAGTTTCTTCTAGGAAAGGATGGAATAATGGGTTTTTGTGGTCCTGGGGGCTAATGGTATGGTATGATTCTCCATGTTCATATTGGGCTGCAAAGTCATCTTCTTCATCTTGAGGCCCTATGGGAGGTAGTTGTAAGGCTTGACTTCTAGCCATAAGAAGTTGGGATATGAGTTTATGATGGTTTTCAGATAGTGGGATTATGTCAAATACAGAAGGGATAAACTCACGTCCTCCTTTGTGGATGAATTCATATTCTCGCTTAGCTTCCCTCTCTACATGATCAATGGGTAGGTTGGCTTGGATTTTGACACAGATAAAATTATATTGTTCAGGTGTAAGAGTCGCATGAATAGGGACTTTGCACTGTAGCCTGAGAGATTGGCATGTAGGGCCTTGAGGATTTATGTGTTCAATAATGGTTATGGATTCTGTAGCAGTCACAGGGTTTGAAGCTTTGGCCCCAAAGTCAGCAATCGGTAGTGTTACTGGGTTGGCTTGGGAAGATTCCATGATAAACGTGAATGGACTGGGGTAGATGAATGGAGTTGGATCACAAGCAGTTGTAGCATGGGGTGACACAAGCTTAGTGTGATCAACAGGGATGAGGAGACTCAAATGGGCAAGATGGATGAGTTTTGATAGGTAGTGACGTTTTGACCAATAATAACAAGCGAGTAGGCCCTCCTTCTAGCGCTAAAAACTGTACTGACCTAAATCATCGGTGTAAGGCTGGAAGGGAAACAGACACTGAGAGATCCTTGGGAAGACACAGCTGACCATGCCTTCACCTGAGGGCAAGCTGGAAAAGTAAATGAAGGCAGAGTACCTTGGACGGTCTGCACGCAAATCAACCAAGGACTTCCCCAAGCGTAAGCTACGGCTAGCGTTGGGGTTATTGTAAACAAGATGTAAACGGAATGCAAACGGTGATACGAAATGTAAACAAAGCGTACTGAATTATAAATAAAGCATAAATAGAGTTATATTGTAAACAAAGCATAAACCAAAGTAAATAATGTAAATAGGAGGCAATAATGAAACTGTATTGTATTGTTCAAACAGGAATATGCACCGGTCAAAGCGTATTGCACGCATGTGGATGGAAAGTCAAACGCCTAGCCCTAGAATGATATGATGTGATGATGTGATGATGAAATGGGATGAACGTGAGAAATACTTGGAAGCCAACAATCAGGTTTGTCGAGCGCCCAAGGATTGCAAATTCTATTCTTCTTCAGAGTTATCATTCTCTCCAACTTTTTTGCCTCTTCCAATCTCCTCCCCTCCTCATCTTCTTCTCTCCTACGATCTCTTCCTCTGTCCACACCTTCCGCAGGATTTCTCCTTGAAATTTCTTCTTTACGAAAATACTTGTAAGAATAATCATAATAGTAATGCTATTTTCAACTTAGATTTTTTCTGCGAGGAACTTATTTCATCACATAGCCAATTTGTCTATGTATAATTTAGCTTGTCACAAAGGAAAGTCATGCATCAGCGTGATCTCAGCAAAGAGATCGATCTTCTTTTACCCATTTTTTTTGGTCAGAACCATCTATTTCTGTACACAGCTGCTGCTTACGTAGTGGTGCTTTCAAAAGTTATGGGCACTTTGGCATTTTCGGTTCCTTGTAAAAATTGTGCTTTACTAGTTATGTGATGATTGCCAGAAGAACCAAATGCATTGGTTGGTAGTGCCTGGCGTTGGTAAGGTTGTCCAATGCGAGAGAATTACTATTAAGATACTGTTCTACTTGAACCACTCTGCCATGATTTCCTGGCATAATCTCTTTCTATTTGGCAAGAGTACCAAATAAAAATTCCTATTCTTGAAGAGTGCAGATATAATCATTAATGGTTAAATTGTCTTTGGTGTAGTATTCAAGGTGTTCTTTATCCTGGTTCTTAGCATAGTTTCCGTTATGACCAACCTGGAGGCGAAGCTTCCCTACAGACGTGCTATTACTGAACAGGCCCTCACTGGTCATATTCTTTGATGGCCTCCATATATCATGACCAGGATCTTCATCTCTAAAACTTAGAAAAATCTTCATCTTGGGATCCATCTTGATGACACTTATTTGCCCGCGATTTTTGTAAACTCCGATATAGTTCATTTAGAATTTCTTCTTCTTCAAGTGACTCTAAACTTATATCTCTTGAAGATACAATTTGGCTTCATCCGAAAGCTTAAAAGGGCTTGAGTCATTTTCCATTCAAAGTGCTAAGCTGATATTAGTGGTGTTTCAATCAAGTTGCCAATGATTGTGGAGAAAAGAGTAAATCTGAACTAGGCAATAGTTCATTGCAACTGACTCCCCATACAAAGTGTTAAACTTGACCCCCGAAATCCAACGGCTAGCCAGCCTAAGACAATTCAAGGAAATGACACCCTTCCGATACCATGAGGTAGCCACCTTAGCATTTGTGATAGCAAGGGGAGCAGGCGACAGAGGTAACCACCATGGACACACTCTAGAGAGGATAGTAGGGTTGATCTTAACATTAGTCCAGTCAATGTAAGTGTGTAGAATTTGCCAAGCCCTCTAGATGCTTTTGAAAACATGAGATCCGGGAAGAATGATAGTGAGGGGGGAAAGGATCCAATTGACAAAATGGATGCCTCTCTAGAAGGGCTTATTTTTAGGAAATGCTTGATGAAGCCTTAATTGTAGGAGGGTCCCTATAATATCTGAGGCATCTAAATGATGTACCAACCACTTAGCAACCAGGGTAATTCCTTGCTTATAGGAGTTTAAAAGACCTAAGCCACCCTTATTCTTGGGGAGAGTAACAATATTTCAAGTGACTCAATGAAATCCTTTCTGAGAATCCCTGGAGGACCACATAAAGTCATGGAATAACCATTCTAGCTTCTGGCAGGTAGCTTGGGAGGGGGCCCAACATGAAGAGTAATACACATGGGTGGACGCGCAAATGGACTTACATACAAGGTATTTACCTGCAAGTGTGAGGGGTTTAGTTTTCCATTTGTCAAGTTTCTTTTGAATTCGATAAATAACCTGCTCCTAGAGAATAGAGGTTGAACCTCTAAAATGGAAAGGGATTCCCAGAATCTTAACAATGTCTTGATCCTGAAGCCACTTCCAATTATAGTTGGTCACATGTTTGTAATTGCCCTTAAAGCTATAAACAGAGGATTTATTCCAATTAATTGTGGAACCTGAGAGTATGCAATATTGTTCCACCCTTGATAAGAGGCGATGCAAATTGGCGGCTATGTTTTGAACTAGAAAAAAGGAGTCATTGATGAAGTGCATATTGAGAAGCTGTTGTTGAGAGGAAAAAAGGCAGACCCCAGTGAGAACTTTAGTTTGAATGTCTAGGTTAATTTGATGACAAAGAAAGTCTGATACGATGATAAAGAGATAGGGGGTGAGAGGATAATCTTGTTGCACTGACCTATGTATTGGAAAGGACGAGGTAATGTCGAAGGTAGTGGCTATCCTTGTTGTAGCATCTGAGAATAAACATTTCACCATATGCAAGAACTTAGGACCAAAACCAAGTTTGGTCATAGTCTACAAGATAAAATCTCACTTAATGTTGTCATAAGCCTTGGTGTAATCAAGTTTCACAAGGAGAATATCTTGTCCATCATCCTTAGCCCACTTGAGATCTTCCCACACCGCAACCACATTGTCTAAAATAAATCTACTAGGAACCAATCTTGTTTGTTAGGGAGATATGATCTAGCCAAGAATTTTTTTTCAGTTGTAAGGCAAGGCACTTTGCCCAAATTTTATACACTACATTGAGAAGAGTTACGGGACGCCAATTGGAGATATCGGTTAGATCCCCAGACTTGGGGAGGAGACGAATTACCCCTTGATTTAGTAGATTGGGCCTAAGGGAACCAGTTAAGATAGCCTCGTTAATGACCTGCAAAAGATCCTTTCCCAAAAAATCCCAATGATTTTGAAAAAATTCCATGGGAAAACCATCATAACCAGGAGCCTTTCCTCGACTTAACTTGGAACAGGCCTCCTGTAGCTCTGCCAGAGTGATATCAGCGTCAAAACTTTGTAGCATTGCGGGATTGATAAGGCGAGGATAATCGAGGGTTACAGCCTTAAATGAAGAGATGTCCATTGGGGTAGCTACAAAAAGGGTTTCGTAGGTGTTCTTAAGAAAAGAGAGGATACTATTGTGGTTAGTAATGGTGGTACCATCACATGAGATTTTGTCAATAGCATGCAAAGGGGAAGTAGTATTGAGATACTTAAAAAATTCCTTACAGTGTTTGTCTTGAATATTTAACCAAGTGAGCCGACTTTTAGTTAAGGCACTTTGTGCTTGGTACACTTCCCAATGTTGGAAGGTAACTCATGCTCTAGCTAGCTCCTCGTGAACTAGAGTATTGAAGGGATCTTGAGCTAGTTTATTAGTGAGATGTTCAATAGTGAGGTGAGTTTTTTTGTATTCTTGTTTGGCTCGAGCAGCCACTGCCTTACCATACGAACGAGCAAAGTTTTGCACTCGACATGAAGCATGATGCCACCAATTAATCCAACCCACTTGATTTAGGGGCCTAGGTTCGGCATTCCTAAGGTTGGATAGAAGAAGTTGGGTAGCTGGGGAAGAAAAATAGTTGTTGTGTAGTTAGAAAAGATGGAATTTTTGTCGGTCAGGGCTATCGTGAATCTTGATAAATATGGAGATAGGAAGATGGTTGGATAAGGTGGCATGGTGATGAACCGTAGAGGTGAAGAAGGCTTGCCAAAAGGAAAGGGTGGAGAAATAGAACCTATCTAACATACTATAGATGCGAGCCTGCCCAAGACGGAGATCGCTCCAAGTAAATCTATGGAGGGGAACGCACGTGGAGTTGTCCGCCCCATCAAAGAGGTAAAATATTTTCTTAAAGGCAGACCAGGTCTGATACTCGAGATTGGGAAGTTGAAAAAACACCCCTCCAAGCTTATCTTGAGGGAATTCTACCATATTAAAATCTCCTTCAAATATCCAAGGCACTGGGGGAAGAGAAGTTGCAAGTTCTTGCCAAAGGAGAGCCCATTCTGTAGAGTCATTTGGAGCATATATCGAGCAAATGCCAAAAGGGCCATGCAAGGATGAGTAGGTGGCCCAGGAAACTCTATGCCTAGAATCAGAACCACTTTGAAGGATTTTAGTTTTCCAGTAGGATGAGAGGAGAATGGTCGCGCCTCCTTTCCCACTCGCATGGGACATCGCTAGGATTGAAGAGTGAGGAAGAAACCAATGGGCGGAATAGGATAAAAGGTCGGCTGAGACCTTAATTTCTTGAAGGAGAACAAAATCAAAGGTAATATTAAGACTTGATATAAAGTTTCCTGCTCACTTTCTTCGAAGCCTACTAGTAAGGCCTCAAACGTTCCATGAAAGGAGATTCATGGGGAAACAAGGGGTAATTTGGATGGGAGGTCAATGGAAGGTTTGGAATTCAAAACATTAGTTTCCTTTGTTCCTGACAAGAGGGAAAAGGAGTTGTTGGTGGGGACAAGGGCCATGGAAGTGTGTAGTGAAGAGGAGTTGGAGGGAGGAGTAGAACTAAAGGAAGCTTTAACTCATTTCCTTCCACTGCCCACCACGAACTCATCCTCCAAGACTGAGTCCTTGATAGCGTTTGAAGGGATGACATGGGTGGAGGTGTGAGTACCTGACTGTTGTTTCTATAGCTTGGAGGGGTTAGAATGAGAGGAGGATTAAGGAGTTGTTGGGGAAGGAGATCCAAATTTAAAGGATACTGAGGGTGGGCATAATGGTGTGACTGGGGAACGAGTCTTCTGTGATACTACAAGTTGTTTCTTCCTAGGTAGGATAGGACATGCCAATATATGATGCTCGGCCCTGTGACAATAGTTACACGAGTTTGGAAGGTAAAAATAGTCCACTTTTTGAGTGAAGAGTTTTCCACCAGCAGCGAGGGTTAATGAGGTCTTCTGGAGAGCTATATCTAGTTCAATACAATAACTGCGAATTTGCGTTCCATTGATCGTCATACAATGATCGGAGATAATAGGGCCCCCAGAGTGCTCACAATGTCCTCTCAATAGATGAGAAAATAAGTGGAAGATTGGGTAGTTCCACGTAACAAGGAATTATATTAAAAGTTGGGTCATTAACATTAAAGTCAAAACTTCATGTGCATGCGATTAGGGTTGCATTCTTTGTTGGAAAATTTTTTTGAGAGAGAGCCATTTCGACCTGAGAGGCATCAAATAATTCTACCAAAATGAAATGATGAGCGTAGTATCGAGCATGAGAAACCTGAATGCCATGGGGTTGAAGGAAGCTATGGACTTGAGTCTTTAAACTTGGGGACCTTGGTAAAAACACCACAATTTGAAAAATAAATAATACAAGATGCAAAATCTTTAGAAACTGCTTCAAAAATATCATCAGGTAAAAGAAAATCAATTTGAGGTGAGGTAGATGAACTTCCCTGAGGAAAAGCAGAACTTGATAAATCCGTCATTGTGACTTGCCCACCCATAGTCGTGCACTTTCCCAACGCCATTTTGCTACCTTGACTGCAGGAAAACCCTCACCACCAATGGGCATGTTTTCATCCTCCAATACTGAATATCTTGTATAATTTTGTCGATTTTTATGAACCAGGTCTATTTAGGGTTCTAGAATGATGGCGATGGAGCCTACAACGTCTAATATAGAAAAACCACCTCCATTGCCAAATGCATCACCTGTTTCTCTATTGCCAAAACTGCCATTGCCGCCTAGACTATTGCTAGAATTCATGCACAATGGTGTCCATGGCGACAGACAAGCACAACACCCTCGTCCCAGCCCAAAGCACGCAAGATCGATTTGTCTCTTGGCTTGCTTGCCCCTCAAGCCCCCTTGGAGGAGAGATGCCAAAACCCTCAACGTTGTTCCTCCTTTAAAAGCTCCATTAGAATTTGAACAAAAGGATTCCGTGTTTGCCCAAACATCAAAGATCTAGGCGGTTGAATTGGACACGCACTAGACAATAGAGCTCGTGCGTTGTAAAGCAGAGCCAACCAATCTCAGACACGTGGCTGTATCGGAACACATGAGCAGCAGCCGCCTGTGGCCGCACTCAAACCGAAACACTGAACACCAGAGAACCACATCTAAGGGCCAGATAAGAGTCATGTCGCTAGGCCCTGGGGCCGATTCGTGCGCATTATCCTCATCATAGATCGTAGATCATGTGTTTTGGTTGCAACCTAAAATATACAAAAGACCTTAGGAAAGTACTATTTCAAGGCTTAAACTAAAATTAAAATTGAAAGTTTATTATGTTCATACACCTAGATCTATTTAATAGTAGAACTATATATACTATTAGTTCTAAAAACATTATTAGAAAAATTTCCAAGGGCAAGTGATGTTAAATTTCAAAATATTGTAACTATAGGCACACCCTAGAATACATAGCCAACATGATACATTCAATGTGATTTAAACTATCATCCTCTTATCTAAGAAGACATTGAGCTAATGACTTGAGCTATCTATCACTAGCTAAAAAAAATTAAGTGTTTTCTTTTAACATTTAGAACAAGTCAACCATATTTCTAATTATAATGTCAAGTTATATGTTTGTACCTAGGGATATACCATAGTGGTCAAGACACTCATTTTTTTATTGGGAAGTTGTGGATTCAATTCTTGCCTCCTCAAGGTTGTACTAATAATCCAAATATTTATTTGCATCTAAAAAAATATAGAACATTATAGAGAAATGTGATGTTTATGGTTATGATTATTTTTATTGCACACATGACATAATTTGTTCTTCTTGAGCAATTTTGAACCCTTTACTTGTTTCAACTCTCTAATGAAAAGATTTGTTTGTGTTTTGCTATGTGTGCACTACAATTGTTATTGAATAATAACAATTAAATAGTTTTTTGTTGAACTAAGGCCTCCTTAATACTATATAAGTAGAAATGTTTCTTTTCTTTTGCATTTTCCTAGTTTTTTTTCCATTTTTTGAACATAGGATGAAAAATAAAGAATGTGCCTTGAATTTTCTACTTATTGTGTCATAAAAGTCCCTCATGAAATTAAACCATCCTTTATTTTAGGTTGTTAGCATCATCTTTTTGAGGTATTAATGTAATGAGAATTAAAAGAGATTATGAATGTAGACCATAAATTGATAAATAACTTTAGCTTTAAAAGGTATTCTTTCAATGCAAATGAAATAACATTATATTATATTTCTTTACCTTAAATTCATAGAGAAAACAAGTTTTTTATTTGGTAGATTAAAATGTATACCTAACAATCATAGAAAATGGTTTAGTGTAAAATAGTAAGATAGGGCTGGTAGAGTTACTTTCGGACATTTTTGAAAAGATACCCTCTAAAGCTATAATTACAACTTACAATTGCGTTTGATGTTACAATTTAAACACTAGGATTCCGTGTTTGCCCAAACATCAAAGATCTAGCCGGTTGAATTGGACACGCACTAGACAATAGAGCTCGTGCGTTGTAACGCAGCCCCAACGAATCTTGGACACGTGGCTGTATCGGAACACATGAGCAGCTCGTGCGTTGTAACGCAGCCCCAACGAATCTCGGACACGTGGCTGTATCGGAACACATGAGCAGCAGCCGCCTGTGGCCGCAGTCAAACCAAAACACTGAACACCAGAGAACCACATCCAAGGGCCAGATAAGAGTCATGTCGCTAGGCCCTGGGGCCGATTCATGCGCATTATCCTCATCATGGCATCCTCGCAAGCTCTCAAGTGCCTGGCTTTTTCTCTGCCTCTCTTGCTTCTCTGCACCGCCTCGGTCGCAACGGGTAAGTTAAGCTAAACCTTTATCTTACGCTAACTGCTTATGCAATGTTATTGCCTTTAGAGTTCAGACTAAAGGTATTGGTGACGTGTGCTTGCAGGGGCTGTGTTCCATAAAAGTGACCGTGATGGGAAAATCAATGGTTTATAATGGTTACCACAAGAGTGGCTTCATATTTGCCATTTAAATCGAAAGTTTGGTAACTGACATTTCTCTAGGCTATAAAATGTTCTTGATGGGAGAACAAAGGCATTGGAAGAAATCATAGCAATGTTACAATTTTGGTCCTTGATGAGTGGTGAGGTACCTCTACACTCAACCATACGAATACGAGCGTTTCACGCATGATCCAGTCGAACTTCGCAGACGGGCTAGTTGTGGTATCTAGATAGTTACTTATTGATCACAGTTCGTTGTCTTCCCACCTGGACTAGTATTTGCTTTGTCATGTATGGTTTAGTCCAAGGTGAGGTGTATGATGTGGTTTCTAACCTAGTGCTACTCCTAGAGGAAATGGAAAATCACTTTAATTAAGCTAGGAGGAAAAGGGGGAGAGAGCTAAGCTAATAGGACATGAGAGGAGAGAGTCTAAACTAGCCTAAGTGCGATGAGCATCTATTCCTTAATCATCTGTACACATCTTGGACCTCATGCACGACTACGATTGGGATAACCAAGCGTAGATCCTAGGTATGCTACTGGGTTAGTCACACTTAAATGCTTGTGATTAAGTCGTACTCATTCTGCGTTTAATAGGAGTTGAGGGTAGAAAAGAAATATTAACTATGAAAGAAATAAATAACAATAACAATTAAATAATTAAACTAAGTGAATGCTGCAATGATGAAGTAATCTCGATCTTTATTTCTAGTCATGTGTGTGTCCAAGTACGTCACACGTGAATAAAGGTGCTGTACAATTACAATCATCACACTGCAGGCATGCACTGGGAGAAAGGGTTGAGAAGAACTAAAAATGAAAGCTAACTTCTAAAATGAACTACTGATTGACTCTAAAAAACTTCCTTCCTACCTCCTTGTGCCTACATGTGTATTTATAGGCCCACACACGAGTCACGATATTGCGCATCCGATATCACTAGCTAGGCCACGATATCGTGTACGCAATATCGCGGGTCTGATATTGGGACCTAATGAATTACGATTCATCATACCCCCATGACTGAATGAAAACTCATCCTCAAGTCGAACAAAATGAAAACAAGCTCCATTGATTACACAGCGGATAGCTATGGGATTATTGACTAACTAGAAATTATTCATGCTACAGTGTGGGATTGAACAAAACAAAATTGGGACACAGACACAAAATTACAAAACTTTGTTGGAACTCATATGGTTCCAAGTGGTGGTGGTTCCTCCATGGATGTCTTGCCTTTGTCCTACGTGCCAAGCTTCTGAGATTGATATTGTTGAAGAAGCACTTGATGTTTCTCCTCTTGTATCCAAGGATTATGAGTCGTCCATGCTGATGTTCCAATGTTTGATGGAGTTGACACTTCCCATGGACACGGCAACTGCGGGAACACTTGATTGGCCTTGACATGCCATGCCACAAATAGTCGTTGTTCCTCTTCAAGGCTTGGGCCCTGACCTCTCCACCTTTTGCTTGGCGAGATTGTGTAGTGAAAAGAGTTCCCTGATGGATGTTGAATGATTGTGCCTCCTACTCCACATGTTCTACATGAGGTCCTTGGCTTCTGCCTCCCCCTGGGTGTTTAGTTACACCTTGAGAAGGTCCTGCTTGTTGTCCTCTTTTAGGGGCCATCTATAATCACACAAAGATCAATTGTTAGTAAGGTTATTAAAAGGAGTTCAATTATTTCATACCTTATTGCCTTTAGTAATTATTGAATTCTTTGCTTAGTGTGATTTTAGAGTTAGAAATTTTTTCAAGGAAGTTGCCCTAAAAGTTGAATGTTGGACCTCGTTTGTTTAGTTGACACATTAAAGGGCATGTAATGGTTTTGAGGAACGTTTGATAAAATGATGACAAAGGAAAGAATAGATTTGGCAATGAAGTACTCGGAGGGTATAAAATGATGTGGTGGTGTGCAACAAGTACAAATTACAAAAGTCACACAAGTGGATCCTCCCCAAAGCAGGTTCTAACCTATAATGCCCTTGCGTAACCACACCTTAAAATGTCCGTAGGCACTAGAACGGGTAAATGAAATCTACACCAATTTCACAAAACACATACACATAAATACCACCGTGATGAGGTATAAATTCAATGCTACACAAGTCACAAGTCCCAATTACATGAACAACAAGATGGAACGAATTGTAGAAGGCATTGCAGAGAGTGGGACATGAGGTAACTGACCTAGGGCATAATGGATCCTATGTGTAGGGCATGATTAATGTGTGATTAACCTATCACTCCAAAATCAAGACCAAGTCCATTCCTCTGATTAGTGACATCACATTGTTTCATCCCATGATGGACAATCATCAGGCCATCATGACAGCAAGGTGTATGATCACTTGGCATTTCGTTCAAGGGAGGAGTGATTTTTGCTTTGTGGCACAGATGTTTTTTTTGTTAATGCTTAATCCAGAGAAGTCGCCTACCTTTAGGCATGGATGCATGTCATTCCAATGGGACCCCCTAGAATAGCATTGTTTATCTGAGTGGAACTCCCATTTTTGGTTAGATCTACAAGGATCTTAGTACAACTAAGCTGCATGGTAACTCCCACAGATGTCACCAAAGAGAATCCACAAGTCCCCTTGATGTCACACCTTGGCCATTTCTTCTTAGTTCATCATTCTTCACTCTAGGCATAATGAGCACAAAATTACTTTAAGTTTTAATGATGTTAAGAATATCATTGTACCTAGGGTAGGACCTCTGATTAATAGAATGGATAAGTGGATGTTGTGGGCTCATCGTCCAAGTAATTAGTCACCTGAGACTTGATAGCATAGAACAACACCTCAACGAATGAGTCACATGAGTGTTTTATT
>MNCI01003111.1:520625-545776 GCA_015680685.1 Gnetum montanum
ATAGGCATAGTGGGATAGGTTGTATGATGGGGTCATGGGATAAGGAGCTACCCTACTATGGCACCCTTGACAGTAAGATGGCATGCAAGGATCAATGTGTCCCCCTCTATGGTTATATTTATTAGGCCACATAGTTGTTGGAGCATTGATTGGTGGCCCTGATAAGGTAACACAAGGTGTTGAGTTTGAGGAGAAGGATGCATCACAGCGTTGAACTTGCATTGGTTTGGGAGATGCAGTGGGTTCAACATCATGCTACTTCTTTCTATGGCCATGCCTAAAGAAATGGTGCTTTTGAGTACCTTCACTACTATTGACAGTAGTAGCATAAGTAGCATTCCTAGGTTGGTGTTGTGGTGCAAAACCTTCTGGTACAATTGGTGGTTGAAACACCACTAATTTCAACCTAACACTTTGAAACGAGAACAACTTAGATCCTTTTTGGCTTTTGGGAGGCAAAATTTAACCAAGGCATGGAACTCACGCCCAGCTTGCTCATGCTTTCAAGCTAGCTGAGTAACTCCGACAACTTCAAAATCAAGTCAAAGATGATCTAATCTGAAGGTGCAAGCCATCCTCAAGGGCCACTGTGGTCCATTCCAAGTTTCAGCATTCTGGAGTTCAAATTTTGAGGTAGATTGTACAAATTTTCTCACTCATGCTAATGGTCACGCTGAGGTCACGCTAGCAGCATGAGTCCAGTGTGAGCAACTGTGAGAGCCTCAAAACTGAGTTGAAATGACTTGATTCTAAGGTTCAAGTCATCCTCAGGATTCATTGTCAACAACTTCAAGTCCCAGCCTCCAAAATTCTAGATTTTAGGTCCAAAATTACAAGTTTTTGCAGCTCACATTGTGGTCATGCTGCACTCATGTTGGCAACATGAGTCCAGCGTGAGTTGCCAAAAGTGGGCTAAAACAAGTCACTCTCAAGCTCATTTTTTGACTTCCAGATCGCTCTCAGGGTCAGAGACAGTCAAGTAATTGTTATCCTAAAGAAACAGGCTTCAAATTTTGAAATTTGGTGTAAAATACGTCATTTTTGGCTCACTCACGCTGAGGTCACGCTGACAGCGTGAGTGCAGCGTGAGTACTAGTCATGCTTGGTCAAAAGCATGCCAAACACACATTGAGGACATGCTAAGACAAAATCAACTTACGCTGGAAGTCCTAGTGAAACAGAGATGCCTCAAACAGCCACAAAATCACTCAAATCGACATCCTGTAGCAATCAATTCAGAGATCAAGAAGTTTCAAGCAAGCCGGAGTCAATCTCTCTTGTTGTAGATTATCATTTTCATTGTAAATTTTCATCATTTGTTACCTTGCAAAGCTCTTATGCTCCAAATTGTATGTGCTTCCATGAGCGTAAGCTAGCTTGAGTAAGCTAACACACGCTGTAAGATACAGTGCATCCGGTCAAGAACATAGCCTGCCCACGTGCGTCCAACTCATACATAGTTGTCCATCAGACATGTGTCACATGATCCGTTTTCCTCTCATCTCTCAGCTGTTGATTCCATCTGTGAATTCCGCACCTATGCCTAGCCAAACCTTATAAATACCCTGTCAATTCACATAAACAAGGTTGAAAATTTTGAAGGTTGATGGCTTAGGAAGCAGTAACTAGCAACTTTGGATGCTCAGGCACACGTGACTCCTAGCATCCAAGCACTTTTGAAACACATCATCCCGGGGCTTGGCACTTGACTTGCCTTGCACACCCCTTTCTATGCAATACAATACAGTTCATTTTGCTAGCCATTATATTGTTTGCTCTATTTTAAATTCAGTTTACGCTTTGTTTACAATATAGTTTTGTTGACGCTCTGGTTTGTATCTAGTATGTTATTGTTTACATTTCGTACGTTATCAGTTACAATAACCCCAGTGCAAGCCATAGTTTATGCTCAAGGAAGTCCTTGGTTGATTTATGTGTAGACCATCCAAGGAACTTTGCCTTCCTTTCCTTATTCCAGCTTGTCCTCACGCGAAGGCAAGGTCAGCTGTACCCGTCTGGTGATCCCTTGGTGTTTTTTTCCCTTCCAGCCTTACATCGACGATTTCAATCAGTACAGTAAATTGACGCTAGAAGGAGGGCCACCTGCAAAACTCTTACATTAATCGAGACCATAAACTCTGCAACTCCACCATCAGAACCCAAACAACGTACACATGCTGGTTAGATGAGATGCTTCATAGATAGTCTACCAAGTAACCTTCCCACCACCATCAATCAATCACAATGAGTTTCTCTCACCATTTGCAACCTACATCTTCCTAGCTTGACAAGTCAGTTACGCTGTCAGCTTACTCATGCTGTCAGCTTGCTCATGCTGTCAGGTTACTCATGCTGTTAGCTTACTCACACTGTCAGCTTGCTCACGCTATCAGCTTGCTCCATGCCCAACACTCAATTTGATACGTCCACTTCCATCATACCTTTGCAAGTACAGTTCCAATAATCCCCTCCTCAAACCAATGCAAGTTCAATCTTCTGACCTCAAATAATTGGCATGCCATTAGTTATACCAGTTTCCATGTCCACCCATTACATTCCACAAGTACAAGCCCATGGAGCACCATTAATTACTTCAGCCCAACACATTCAGGGTGTCACCTCATAACCCGTGGTTGGGTAGTGGGTTCCACCAGCTGTTCAACAAAACTTGTGTACTCACTATAGCATACCACACCCTACAGTCTCATCTCTGAATGTTGCTCCACCAAAATCGATGATCTAACAGTCCCCCTTTCCACAAACAATATAACAATTGAATCACTACCAATCACAATCCATTCAACCCACCGATCTACCTACTGCCCAAGAATGGGCAGACATAAAAAAATGATGCACTTGTTAACCGAAGAGTTAAAGCGCCTTAAAACTGCAAACACTGAGGAACTCAAGGTGTTGGACTTCTATTAAGATGACCCAATCCACCCTTCAGTCCCACCATTAACCTTGCCAAAGGGAATCTCATTGCCTCAACTAACCAAGTATAATGGAGAGAGAGATCCAAATGCCCATCTAGTAACATTTCATCTAGAGTGTCTATTACTTCAAGCTTGGCCTCATGCAATTCTACGTGTATTTGTTATGTCCCTAACAAGAAAAAGCCCTAGACTGGTACCGAGATTTACCCTATAACTCCATATCCTTCCTAGAGGATTTGTTACATCAATTTGTTACCAGCTTTAAATATAATTTAAAGCCTGAAGCCACACTGGACAGCTTGATTTAGATCAAACAGGCGCCATTAGAACCCATGCAAAAATTTATCCAAAGGTAGAGTGCAGCCCTCAAAGAACTTCACGAGCCCATCCCTGAAACATATCTACTTACCATCCTTAAAGTGATTGTGAATGACTTTATTAAATCGAAACTTTATTATTTGAATGCCCGTAGTTTGAGCCAAGCTTTTGTGCAAATTAAGAACATAGAAGAGGTGACGTGAACAAGTAATGACCTAGCTTATTCAACCTTTGGGAACCAACATACGAGGAAAGATAAGGATAAATCCAAAATGACAGTAGCGGTGGTGGTAGAGACAACCCAAACTAGTAATCCAGGACAAAGAGGAAAACAACCCGCTACTCCAACTAGATGTGAAAGAACCCAACCTATGCCTACACCTGAGTCCTCCTCAAATAAAAACATCAACGTAGGTCACACTAATACATTCGAATGAAAGGATCCCATCCAGTATACACCCTTGCCTATGAAACCTTCACAATTGTTAGATCAACTTCTAAAGGTCGAGCTAATCAAACATAAACAAATGTCCCCTGTGACGTCTCAAAAACATGATTGATTCTGTGAGTTGGCCAAGAACCCTGCTTTAGCAACAACTAATGAGCCCCCCATCCCAAGAGGCTTTAGGCTGGATAGGTTTTGCGAATATCATCAATGGTGTGGGCATGGAACTGACTATTTCTTCACCTTGAAATAGGACATACAACACATGATCGATAGGGGTGAAATAGTATTTGACGAGGCAAACCCAGTAAGACCCCAAAACGAACCCATGGGAGTCTACAAAGACCCTCTCAATACTAATGATGCACCATATGTGATTAACACTATCCATGTGGAGAATGGATAGGATGTCTCACAAAAAGCTTTTGTAATCTGCAAGCCCTTTGAAAATACACCTACCTCAACACCTCCTCAAACTCCTTTCGTTGTACACATGTTCCCCACGCCACAAAAACTGTTCATCATCCATGTACCCCCTTTTGTTGTAGTAGCAACCACACCATTGGAAACCTGGCCCACTCCCTTTGTGATCCGGGTGTTGAAACATCCTGATGTGCAACCCCCTACCATTCCCCCGTGACCCCTATGAGAGCGTCTTGTCGACAAGCTGACATGAGAGCGCCTAGAGAAGGAATGTCATGAGCGCGAAGTAGAACCACCAAAGCCCATATCGTTAAATGTTGTTCTGTGTAGTTCATCCACTAGTGAGCCTAGCATAAGTCACCAAGATAAGAATATTGGTACTGCTAGGGTCCCAAACTCAACATCTCCAGTTTCCAATGCAAAAATCCCTCTACGAGAGATACGAATGCTAGGTCAAATGGACCAAGTCTCAAAAGATAAGGGTGCCCCAAATGGTAAAGGTCTAGTGAGTGCATTGACTCAAGTCACATAGGCTTTGAAACAAAAGACTACTTCCTTAAGCCTGTATGATCTAGTAATGACTTCAACTGTACATCAGGAAGCAATCGTGCATATGTTGATTTCGATCCTTATTAGTGAGGACCTTCCTGTAGACAAGACGTCTATTTATGTGGTACTATCCCCACAACCTCAAGAAATAAGGACCACATCCCTAGAGTTTTGTGCTAATGACATCAAGCAGGATGAGAAAACAAGAGAGGTTACTACAGCCCTTATGTTCATAACGATACAAGTCAACCATTTCAAGATACGTAGGGTGCATGTCGATGACGGTGTAGCAACGAATGTAATACCCTTTCTTATCATCGAGAAACTGGGGCTTACAGAGCAAATACTGCCCACAACAACTTCTTTCTTAAAATCCCTCAATGGTTCCTGTGTCCTGGTGAAAGGTATGATTACCTTGGATTTCATAGCAGGGGACCACTTCCCCACATCAGCTGAATTCGTAGTGGTTGACGAAATACCAGGTTTCAATATGATTTTAGGATGTCCTTGGCTAGCTGAACTGGGACCCATATCCTCACCAATCCATCAAGAGATCCACCTACCTTATGAGGGTAGTGAGATCATCATACATGGGGATATGACAACATCACTTACTTCCTCACACTCAGGAACAGATCAAGGGTCAGAAATTGAGTTTTCTGAGCCTAAACAAGGAACCATGAGTATACGTCAAGACATGAACCCAACATTAGCTCATGATCCTACTAAAACTGAGGAAGCACCAGACAACACAAACATAGGAGCCATTCCCACTGACATCTCTTGGTCGGAGCTACCCTTTGACATCACTAGTGAAGGGGAAGGTGAGTATAAAATCATGCCTACATGCCCTACCCATCACGTCAAACTATGAAGGATTAAAAGATAACTCAATGGTTAGGGCGAACTACCCCCAAGCATTCGAAATGACGTTAAACTACCAACCATCTGGTATGACGTTAAACTGCTAGTGAATGTCCGCAATGATGTTAAACTAGCCATGGTCAGAAATGGCCAGTTCATTTTTAAAGCTCCCTAAAACTATTATTGCTTTCAGCCCACTATGGCCTAAAACTGGTAAATCCTCTTCCTTTAACATAAATGTGACAGTCCATCATGACTTTAAATTGACGTGCATAGCCTGAAATGGCTTTAAACTAGAGCTCAGCATATACAAATCCACAAACTCTTGTTACGCTACGTTAAATGTTCATTTACAAGTTACAAGTTACAATTTCAATTCATGCCTTATCATTACTTTCATTGTTTTTACAAATATTTGATTCACATTTTGTTCTCTCATTTTACATTCACTACACACATATCTTCATGATAATACTTGAGAAAAAAAATAAAAAGAGAAAACATAAAAATAAAAAAAATATACTGAACATCAATATGGTAATAAAATTCCAACACATTAGATCCATACTATTACATTTGTCCATCATACATCCAAAAATCCAAAACATTTAATAGTTAAAGCCCAATTGAGAGTAAGCTCATAGAGGGGGCTGATCCCAAAAATCCTCTTCATCATTCGCTCTCTCTCCACTGGGGCCAGCTCCATCATTAACACATCCCTATAAAAGAACCAAAAAACACAAAAAAAAAAAAAAAAAAAGAGGAAACAAATCTACATGTGTAGAGCTCCATCCCATGTTGGAATCCTGGTTTGGGGGAGATGCTGGAGTAGCTCTTCACTCTCCTCCATGAATGCCATATTTTCTTGCCTCTTCCCTTTGCCTCAGCTCGCTTTCTTTTTGCCCTTCATGGCTACCCTGTAGCTCATGCTGACGCTGATGCTGATGCTCACACTACACTCCCTAGCTCACACTGCAGTCCAAACTTCCAGGAACTCACGCTAGCAAAAATAATGCCCTTGTACCTCAAAACCCCCTTTTTATAACCCCTAATATTCATTCTCAATTTAATTTAATTTATTTTCTCTTATTTTATTTTCTCTTTTTTTATTTAAATTCACCATGTTTCATGTTTAAATTTTGTTTGCATGTTATTATTTATGTCATCTTTATTTCATGCTTTGCCTAGTATTCCTCGTTATTCCAGCCTTTGGAGATGAGGCCAGAATATAAGAAATAATTTTTTTTATAAAGGAAGGGAGAAAGGTTAAAATCAAAAAAATATATGTATATACGAATATATTAAGAATACATGATGACACATATAAAAATCCATAAGATTTTAAAATCCTTGAAAGTTATAGTTCGCACAAAATTAATAATGCCCTATACACTCATCCAAAATGACAAATTGACATGAACACTACTGGCCCGGTATGGCCTAAAACTACCATATGACCCAGTACGGCCTAAAACTGCCATGACTATTGCTACGTTCCACGATTTCATTAGTACATAATTTAATTACCCTATGCTCGTTTACATTTAGTAAATCCTTCGTCAAGGGAATGTCACTCACTTTGCTCCCGATTTATATTAGCAGGAGTGAGCACATGGCCACCAAGAATATCCTTTCAACATTGTCTCTCAGTGGACCATATGGGGAAATTAAAAGAGCAATCAATTTTGAATCCTTGGATCTAGATCCATGTGCTTATACCAATTTAATAGCCTCCACTCAGGAAACATCAGATTGGCCTAAAAATGTGGCTAAAACTTTAGATCTAGAGGTCGATAATATCACTGAAGATCTTCTTGTTGAAGTCCCCATTACTACATTTAATGGCGAAGCTAAAACATTGAAATTAAGTGCCCTACTAGACTCAAAACTCATCAGTGATATCACTCAAGTGTTGAAAGAAAATATAAAAACATTCGCATGGTCATATACCGACATGCCAGGATTAGACCCTCGAATCATCCAACACAACATCATTCTTGATGAAAAAATCAAACCAGTGAAGCAAAAGGCACGAAAAGTTAGACCTGAGGTGGCGTTGGCAGTTTGTGCTGAAATCACAAAGCTCTACCAAGCCGATTTCATCCGTGCTATCAACTATTCTGACTGGGTATCAAACATTGTTGTAGTTCCTAAGAAGAATGGTAGTATATGCATATGCATTGACTTCCGTGATCTCAACATAGCCACAATAAAGGATGAATTCCCGCTACCTAGCATTGATCAACTTATTGACACAACTACTGGGCATTCACTGTTATCCTTTATGGATGGATTTTCAGGTTACAATCAAATAAGGATCAACCTGGAACATCAACTCAAAACAACCTTTATGACACCTTGGGGCACATATATTTAGTGATTACATGCTCAATTTGCTTAATGATTACGTTGACGACATCGCGGTTAAATCTAAAGCAACCAAACAACATGTAAAAGATCTAGACCTAGTGCTTAAATGTTGTCTCAAATATGACCTTAGGCTCAACCCAAAGAAGTGTTTCTTTGGTGTTAAAATGGGCAAAATGCTTGGCTTCATAGTCTCTAGAATGGGGATACAGGTAGAACCTTACAAGGTTAAGGCAATAACTAATATGCAACCACTAATAAACCTTACCGAACTACATGGTCTCCAAGGTAGACTACAATTCATAAGATGCTTTATTGAAAGGATAATGGATAAGTTGAGGCCCATGAAACACCTATTATGAAAGAATGTGCATTTCCAATGGACTCAACAATGTTAGGAAGCATTCGAGAACATAAAGCAAGAGCTGGCTCAACTACTGATAGTTTATCCTCCTCAAAGTGAGAAATCCTTCTACATCTACCTTGTAACTTCTGATTCTTCCATTGCATCGATGCTTTGTCAAAAACGTAAAGATGGAGTCGAGATCCCTGTATATTACCTAAGCCATGCTTTAATTGCCTATGAACAACGATACAATGACGTGGAGAAATCATGCCTTACCCTCATCTTCTCCTTGAAGAAATGATGGCATTATCTCTTCTGTAATCAAGTTTACATCATTTTCAAGAATAATGTACTCCGTGCCATTACTAACAACATCTACGAGTCGAGTAGGATAGCTAGGTGGAAAGCGATGATCGTAGAGTTTGACCTACACTATGTTGCTCAATCTTCCACAAAAGGTCAAGCAATAGTCACACAGTTAACTGTCTTGCCAAGGCATGATCAAGCAATCATTAACCCTACATTCCCCGACAAGAATGTTAATAGTATAGACACTGTGCCCAATAACTACGAGGTGATCCTTTATTTTGATGGAGCTTCAACTTCCCGAGGAGGAAGTGTTGTGGTAATTTTAACATACCCCTTTAGAGAAATCCAATCCTTCGCCTACCAATTAACCTTTTCCTATACCAATAACATGGCAAAATACAAAGGTCTTCTTAGAGGTCTTCAAGTAGCATTGACTTCAGGAATCAAACAGCTTAGAGTTCGAGGCGATTCACAGTTAGTCATGAATCAAGTCATAGAAGTTTATGCATGCAAAGCTATTCATTTGCAACCATATTTTGACTTGACCAAACATCTACTGAAGCAGTTAATAGACATGGATATACAACATGTCCTTAGAAGTGAAAACACCATCATCGATGCACTTGCTACACTAGCCTTAAATATGACACCCGAAATGTTCCATGCGTTTCGTAGCTCTATAACAAATTGTGTCGAACCTATAAACGACGCTCTTGATGAAATGCCTATAGCATCCGTTAGCACAACACACATAATATAATGGTATGATGACATAAAAGAGTACCTTCTGCGAGGTGAACCTCCACAACATCTGACAAACGCTCAAAAGGACACTGTGTGAAAACGCTCTTGACAATACACGTTAATAGGGAACATCTCAAATCCTATGAAGGAATTTTGTTGATGTGCATTAGTAGTATTGATGGTCAAATGATTGTAAAATAAGTCCAAAAAGGAGTTTGTGGAGGGCACATAGCACCTAAAGTAATGGCAACAAAGATTAGGCGCTTGGGCTACTACTAACCACACATGGAGTCCGATTGCTTCTCCAAGGTCAGGACATGTGACATTTGCCAAAGGCATGGTAACCTAATACATGTGCCACCTAACGAATTACACACAACACAAATCACATGGCTATTCCAAAGATGGGGATTAGACTTAATTGGACCGATAACATCATAATCCTCTGCGAGGCATAGCTTCATTATCACTACAACTGAATACTTCACAAAATGGGTAGAAGCTATTCCCCTTAGGAAGACCACTTCTAAGAACGTTTGCAATTTCATAATAGAAAACATTGTGACCTATTTTGGTATTTCGATGACCATCGTTACCGAAAATGGGCCACAGTTCAGCAGTGCATATACTAAAAACTTCTATGAAAGCCTAGGCATTAAACATGCATTCTCATCACCTTACTACCCACAGAGCAATGGTCAAGCAGAGGCTACAAACAAAAATGTCATCATGGTGCTAAAAAGGATGTTAAATCAGAGCAAGAGGCGATGGCATGAACAATTACTCTATGCATTATGGGCATACATAATGATACATCGAAAATCTACAGGTAAAACTCCATATAATCTTGTATATGGATCTGAAGCTATTTTACCTTTAGAGTTACAGGTTTCCTCGATGCAGATAGCTCTTGTAGGCCTCCTTGATGAAGGCCAAAGCAATGAACTGCGCATTGCTAACCTTGACTCGGTGGAGGAGGAGTGTGTGCAAATGCTTGATCGTATCAAATGGTACCAGAAACAACAACGACAATGACAGAAACATGATCTGCATATATGCTCGATTAAGGAAGGAGACTTATTCCTTAAGGTAGTCCGTGAACATCCAAATAAATTCTCAGCTAACTGGGAAGGACCTTACTTAGTCACCAAGGTGTACAATAACGAAGCATTCAAGCTTGCTGACTTGGACGAGAACGAGTTTGCTAATTCTACGAATCACCTGTACCTGAAACGGTACTATGTCTAATCAAACTAAGGTACGTAGTGGTCTTGGCATCATGACCTAAAACTGATACCATAGAATGGTCCTAGGGCTATAACTTGAAACTGGCACCACAAAATGTCCTAGAGTTATGATAATAAACCGACACCATAGAGCTCTGTCCAACATGACACTAAACTACCACATTTGTCTGCCATGACATAAAACTAGCATCTAGAGTCTACTAAGACTATAAACTGGTTTGCCTCTTCACAATCCGCTATGACTATAAACTATCAATGCACCATCTGCTACGACACTAAACTAGCACCATCCAAAGGGTTATGACATGAAACTAACCTGCAACAGTCCGCTAAGACTATAAATTGGCGACATCATCAATGACTAGGAAATACTTGAAAAGATATGTTGCTGCAATTGGCTATATCTGTTCCACAAAAACTTGTTGCATAATTTGTCTCATGGACCCAGATGAGGCTGATGTTGTTCGTGACCCTATCAGCTGTGAAATTGCACATGGTGGCCCCATCTCCTTGGTTGTTTTCAAGTTTAAAGTGCTTAGTTAACCATTTCTTGGCCCTATCTTGCCTTCTTGAGTTGTGTTTGCAGGATGACACGCCTGAGGTGTTCGTGCATAGATGCACTTCATCATGATGACAAGGTATCACATTCTTCCTAACACCTGCAACTAGGTTAATTAATCCGTTCATAAGTACATTTCCAACTCCTGATACATTCCCTATTTCCCATCATGTTCCCCTTATCCTATTCAATTACACCCTCCTTGACACAATCTACTCATCCCGAAGCTCTTGATACACTATTACACATAATGATTCTCTAAGAATTTGTAACGCAAAACACAATACATGGTACATGATACAAAATGCAAGCACATGAGCATGAGCACAACACTAAAAGCAAGCTCTTTAGAAAAACAAAAAGAAAAGAACAAACAAACAAACAAAAATAAAAAGAACAAAAGGATCAGAGAGAAAAATGCATGGAAAAGGTCTTCATGACCCCATTGACATCATAGACCATAGACTATTGGCTATTCTGATACGAGCCCCAAGCAAGAAGGCAATTGTCTTGAAAAAATAGTTACCCTCGTGTCTCAAACGCTCATGTTGCACATCATTGTGTGGCTTTGGCTATTTACAATGGGCTCGTATAAACACTCTACAAGAGCCCTGTTTCTCCAAAGAACGCACTTCCTATGTCTTGGTTCCAAGTCTGCTGAAAAAACCAGCTACTGACAAGAACTAAAGGTATGGCTTGTTCATATGAGAGCATTCCTCTCCCACAATTCCAACAACAATTATAACCCTTAATCAATTTTTGATTTCCCTAATTACAACCAATCCCCTTGCATCTCAAACTACACTTTCTCAAACCCATGTACTTTTAAACACGGTGCAATGACATCCGGCCAGGGGCCGATGGATAATGCTTGGTACTTAGTTGTTCATGATGTTTTGCAATTCTTTATCGACGCCTCTTAGGTGGATTCCTCTAGATGTCAACAAAGAGGGGCAAATGAAACACCACTAATTTCGACCTAACAATTTGAAACGAGAACAACTTAGATCCTTTTTGGCTTTCAGGAGGCAAAATTTGACCAAGGCATGGAACTCATGCCCAGCTTGCTCAAGCCAACTTGCTCACATTGTCAAGCTAGCTGAGTAACTCTGACAGCTTCAAAATCAAGTCAAAGATGATTCAATATAAAGGTGCAAGCCATCCTCAAGGTCCACTGTGGTCCATTCCAAGTTTCAGCATTCCGAAGTTCGAATTTCAAGGCAAATTGTACAAATTTTCTCATTCATTCTGATGGTCACACTGAGGTCACATTGGTAGCATGAGTGCAGTGTGAGCAATTGTGAGAGCCTCAAAACTGAGTTGAAATGACTTGATTCTAAGGTGCAAGTCATGCTCAAGGTTCATTATCAACAACTTCAAGTCCCAGCCTCTAGAATTCCAGATTTCAGATCCAAAATTGCAAGTTTTTGTAGCTCACGCTATGGTCATGCTGGCAGTGTGAGTCCAATGTGAGCTGCCAAAAGTGGTCTAAAACAAGTCACTCTCAAGCTCAATTTTTAACTTGCAAATCACTCTCAGGGTCAGACACAGTCAGGCAATTGTTATCCTTAAGAAATAGGCTTCAAAGTTCGAAATTTGGTGTAAAATATCTCATTTTTGGCTCACTCATGCTAAGGTCATGTTGACAGTGTGAGTGCAGTGTGAGTACTGGTCACGCTTGGTCAAAAGCACACCAAACGCACGCTAAGGACACACCAAGACAAAATCAACTCATGCTGGAAGTCCTGGTGAAACAAAGATGCCTCAAATAGCCACAAAATCACTCAAATCGACATCCTGTAGTAGTCAATTTAGAGATCAAGAAGTTTCAAGTGAGCCAGAGTCAATCTCTCTTATTGTACATTATCATTTTCATTGTAAATTCTCATCATTTATTACCTTGCGAACCTCTTACGCTTCAAATTGTATGTGCTTCCATGAGCGTAAGCTAGCTTGAGTAAGCTAACACACACTGTAAGATACAGTGCATCTGGTCAAGAACGTAGCTTGCCCATGTGCATCCAACTCACACACAGCTGTCCATCAGACATGTGTCACATGATCCGTTTTCCTCTCATCTCTCAGCCATTGATTCCATATATGAATTTTGCACCTGAGCCTAGCCAAACGTTATAAATACCCTATCAATTCACATAAACAGGGTTGGCAATTTTGAAGGTTGATGGCTTAGGAAGCAGTAACTAGCAACTTTGGATGCTTAGACACACGTGACTCCTAGCATCTAAGCACTTTTGAAACACATCATCTTGGGGCTTGACGCTTGATTTGCCATCCACATGCGTAGCTACGTTTTGACCAGTGCACACCCCTTTTTAAGCAATACAATACAGTTCATTTTTCCGTCCATTATATTATTTTCTCTATTTTAAATTCAGTTTACACTTTGCTTACAATATAGTTTTGTTGATGCTCTAGTTTGTATCTAGTACGTTATTGTTTACATTTTGTACGTTATTAGTTACGATAACCCCAGTGCAAGCCATAGTTTACGCTTAGGGAAGTCCTTGGTTGATTTTCATGCAGACCATCCAAGGCACTCTACCTTCGTTTCCTTATTCTAGCTTGCCCTCACACGAAGGCAGGGTCAGCTGTACTCATCCGGTGATCCCTCGGTGTTTGTTTTTCCTTTCCAGCTTTACACCGACGATTTCGGTCAATACAGTGGCGATGTAGAAGGAGGTGAAGGATGAGAATATTATTGTTGAGTAAAAGTGTAAGGAACATGAGGTGGTGACCTTGTCGGAAAGGGTATTAGTGGATAGTATTCTAGAGAATGATAATGATGAGGTGAAGTAGAGGATGATGAGTAGGTTGGAGAAATAGGTTGTTGAACATAGTAAGCATTTGGCGTTGGGACATACAAAGGATACGGTTGGGTTGGCGATGGCTTTCCCGATGACTGGGGCTTTTGCTATTGTGGTTGAACCTAATATTTCTATACAAAATGTGGGTATAACATTCCTCCCCAATGCTCATGTAAATGTGACAAAACTGGGCATTGGCCTTTGGGGTGATTGTACAGATAGACATTCTATTGATATGAGAAGTTGGTAGTTGAGTTCTTATTCTTATTATCTTCTAACCTTTGTTTTGATTGTTGCATGGTGTCCTGTCCTATTTCTTGATTTGGCATTGTTGTGCCTCTACTATTGTTAGCATATTCTCCATATTTTCCGTGCATCCATTCCTTCATCTTATTAATCTTTGCCTTGACTTCATCTAGTGATGTTGCATTGGCAAAGGTAGAAATGGTTACACTTCCTCAAGGTGAGCTGATTTCTCCTCTTTATGGTTATGGACCTTTGCTAATTCGAGATTTTGGTCCTATTGAGAGCTTTCAACATTCTCCCATTTAGCCATTTCTCCTTCTTCTTTTGCTACCCGCTTAATAAGCTCTTGGAGTTGATGGGTTTGTAGCTTGTATAATTAACCTTGGGCATACATCCCTAGAGTTTCCCTTGTTTCATTATGGAGCCCATCCATGATGTGACACATTAGCCTTTCCTCGAAGAATCCGTGGCCTAGGAATTTTTTTAACAAAGGATAGTATCTTTCTAAGGCCATGTCAAAGGAGTCATGTTGCTCTTGTTTCCACTCTTGGATTTGTCTCCTCAAGGTCGCCATTCTAGCATAGGTTTGATATCATTTAGTAAAGAGTTCTACCATTGTTGGCCAACTATGGATTGATTTTGGTTTTAATGATCTGTACAACACTTTTGCTTGGTTAATGAGTGTTATGGGAAGGAGCTTAAGTTTTTTCCACCCATTATCAATATTATTCCATATAGAGGCATCATAGAAGGATTGTATATGCTGTTGTGGATTTGAATCATAGCCTCCTATGAACTTGGAAAAGATGTTTAAATCAAGCCTAGGTAGATGGCTTTCTTTACGATGCTTGCAGGATATTCGAATAGCCTCTTGTATAGGCATTAGGCTCTTAGTGGCCAACAGGGGTTCATCGTCACTAAGTAGGTTGTGAGTTTGTGAGTTGAGACGATGTTGTCCTTGTTCATGTTAGCGTTCTTGATTTTCTTTGTGAGCTCAATTTTTAGTTCTACACCAATCCCTTGAAAGAGAGTCATCCATGTCACAATCTGACATTGAAGGACTAGAGGAAGAGAGGGAATTGTAAAACTCATTAGGACTTTTGTAAGTCTTCCAGTCATCCCCAAATAAGTTCTTGTTAGTTATCAAGAAGGTCCTAGGCCTTTCAGGCCTCCTCGTTCTATGGGATGTCTCATCCTTACTAGAGGTGATAGAGTTGGATGATGAAAGTCTTTGAGTATTGTTGGGGTGTTCATGAATGTAGGGGACTCCTACATAAGGTTGAGTACTCCAAACGTTATCTTCATCATCAGAAAATTTTTTGGTTCTCCAATGAATTTCCTTACTTCTTGTTGCATTGTCAAAGTCTTGTGAGAGAGACATTGTTGTGAACCGTGTGTGACTTAATTAAAATTAATTTATTTTCTAAGAGATATATCATGAATACTTTGTTATAGCGATCTTGTGTGATGTAACTAATATAAATAACTAACACCTTCCTCGACAACGATGCCAATGATAACTGGCTAGGTACCCCTACACTCAACCATACGAATACGAGCATTTTACACACAATCCAGTCGAACTCCGCAGACGGGCTAGTTGTGGTATCTAGATAGTTGCTCGTTGATCGCAGTTCGCTGTCTTCCCACTTGGACTAGTATTTGCTTTGTCACATATGGTTTAGTCCAGAGTGAGATGTATGATGTGGTTTCTAACATAGTGCTACTCCTAGAGGCAATGGAAAATCACTTTAATTAAGCTAGGAGGAAAAGGGAGAGAGAGATAAGCTAATAGGACATGCGAGGAGAGAGTCTAAACTAGCCTAAGTGCGATGAGCATCCATTCCTTAATCATTCGTACACATCTTGGACCTCGTGCACAACTACTACTGGGATTACCAAGTGTAGATCCCAGGTATGCTACTGGGTTACCAAGTAGTCACACTTAAATGCTCGTGATTAAGTCGTACTCATTTCGCATTTAATAGGAGTTGAGGGTAGAGAAGAGATATTAACTACGAAAGCAATAAATAAAAATAACAATTAAATAATTAAACTAAGTGAATGCTACAATGATGAAGTAATCTTGATCTTTATTTCTGGTCATGTGCATGTCCAAGTATGTCACACTCGAATAAACATGTCGTATAATTACAATCATCACACTGCAGGCATGCACTAGGAGAAAGGGTTGACAAGAACTAAAAATGAAAGCTAACATCTAAAATGAACTACTGATTGACTCTAAAAAACTTCCTTCCTAACTCCTTGCAGCTACATGTGTATTTATAGGCCCACACAGAAGTCACAATATTGCGCATCCGATATTGCTAGCTAGGTCGCGATATCGCATACCCAATATCGCTTATGCGATATCGCAGGTCTAATATCAGAGCCTAATAAATCATGATTCATTAGTCCCTATCATAAATGCTCAAATTCTGCATACATCATCATTCTTGAACATCAGTGTGATAGAAAAATTAGAACAATCACCACAACAAGTTCACACAAAGACATCAATGGTTGAAGGTCAGTTTCGATTTAGTTTCTCATCTTTGATTCCTTGTGCAATTCGATTATTGTGCCATGTGGCCAATGTTTTTTGCACATTTTTTTTTCAACATTTGGTATTGAAGCAAGGTTTGGTCTCTGTCTTGATGCATAATCATATTTGTTTTGCTGCTCTTATAATGGTGTCAAATTGGGGTGGATTTTTCATTTGTTAATGGTATCAAACTAGGGCAAATTTGAGTCAATTTGATTATTGGCGAGAAACTTTTTATTGTGGAATTATGTATGGGGCTTGATTTTGAATTTTTTGTATGTGACAAACTTAATAATTATTTTGAAATAGATATGTGGCTTATGGAGTGGTGCTTGACTTAGAGTTTATAGTATTCTGGATAGTTGGGTGTTTTTATCTCCTTCGCCTTTTTTTTCCACTTTGAAAAAATTGTTGGAAAAGTTTATGGGATGAAGGATCCAAATAAGAGGGAGTGGGCAGTGAGGAGCTTTGGCCTCTATCCTTGGAAGATAGGCTGAGAAAGGTCCTTGTGCCACATGGCAAAAAGTGCCCCACCTGCAACAATGGATCCCATGCTTTGAAATAAGAGCTGATAAGGCTGAGACATGTGTGGAATAGCCTCTATGTTCCCTACATGGGCTCTCTATGGCCAATATTCCTAGTATAGCTCCTACATTATTGTCTGTATTGTTTGATAAGATAGCTCCATCACATAACCTTTATATTGATAGCCACATCTGTGTTCTAGTATGAGAACAATGTTGCTTATTATTAATATTTCTGAAATAACTAATGTTTATTGCCATATTATTTTTAGGAAATGTTAGAATTTGGTAATTTGTTTTAGAAACAATTACTTTTATGCATTTTTTTGTATATATATATGCATAGTTTTTCTACATAAAAATTATGACTAGTGATCTATATAATTTTGTATAATTAGAGAGTAGCCACAACATTTTTAATTGTGAAAAATTATATATTAAGAGATTTTGATCACATAAGGTAAATACACATTAAATTGTGATTAATTATATGTAATATAATAGATTTTATCCCACATGAATATTTGTTATTTTTAATATGATTAATCAGGATCATGTATTAAATTATTTTTCTTAATTTGTCCACAGGGATTAAGGGATATAATTTAATAGTTTCATCATAAGGATATATGAATCTATTTGAATTAAAATTTACCCCATAGGCAATTTTATGTCCTTTGATTCATATTTTTGCATGATTTACATTGGTAAATATGTCATATAGTATTTTAACCTCAACTTTAGTGACATAAGCATGTTTTAATTTATGCAGTTATATAACCTATGAACTACTCTAATTTTAAATGTGACATTCATGACTTAAAGGGTGATAATTATAAGGTGTGGAAGGAGAGGATTTTCTTTCATTTAGGCTGGATGGACATTGACTATGCTATCTGCAAGGATGAACCCCCTATTGTTACGAGAACTCGCCAACCGGATGATGTTGGTTCTTATGAAAAATGGGAGTGATCAAATCACCTTTGTGTCATGTTCATAAAGATCAAGATCTAAATTGGTATGCGTGGTTCATTGGAATAGTATGAAAATGTGTGAGATTTGATAAAGGTAATTGATGAACAATTTGAGTCATTAGACAAGGCTTTGAATAGCACCTTAATAAAGAAATTTTCATCCATGAAGCTCACCAAAATCCATGGTTTACGTGAGCACATCATGCAAATGAGGGATAGCGACTCAGCTAAAAACACTTACGGTTGAGATGTCATAGTCTTTTCTTGTGCACTACATCTTAAACATGCTCCTACAATAGTATGGACCCTTTAAGATTTCTTATAACACACATAGAGAAAAATGGTCAATCAATGAACTAATGACCATGTGTGTACAAGAAGAGGGAAAACTTGCTATGGAAGTGGGAGAGAGTGTGCATATTGCTACACAAGAAAAGAATAAGGGGTAAGCCAAAAATAGGTGGAAGGGAAAATTGCCTACACAAGCTGATACTAAGAAGGAATCTAGATGTTTTTTCTACAAGAAGAAAGGGCATATAAAGAAGGATTGTTCTAAATATTAGAAATGGCTTGAAAAGAAAGGTACTCAATTCTTACTTGTTTGTTTTGAATCTAATATGGTTGATGTTGGACATAACACATGGTGGATTGACTTTGGTTCTATAATCCATGTTACTAATTCCTTGTAGGGGGTGCAAAACCTAAGGAGGCCAGTGGGAAGTGAGTTGTGCATCTATTCATGCAACAAGATGCACTCACATGTGGAGGCAGTTGGAACATGCAAATTAGTTTTAAGTAGTGATTTTATTTTAGAGTTGGAAAAGACATTTTATATTCCAAGTTTTACAAGGAATTTAATTTCTGTTTTAAGGCTTATATCATTGGAATTTTGCTTTAATTTTTCAGTCACTTTATTCAGTTTGTATTATAAATCTAAACTTATTGGAAGTGGTACATTAATGGATGGTCTTTTCAAAATTAGTTTACAAAAATGAAAATTCTTATACTTCTATGCATGTTCATGATAGTGCTGGTATTAAGAGATGTGTTATGAATGAAAAATCCTCTATGTTATGACATCATAGATTTGGACATATATCTACTGAGAGAATAAAGAGATTAGTAAATGATGGAGTACTTAGTATCCTAGATTTTACTGACTTTAACACTTGTGTGGACTACATAAAGGGAAAGTAGATCAATATGTCAAAGAAAGGTGCTAAGAGGACTTTAGACATATTAGAGATCATACATATAGATATTTGTAGTCCAAATATGGATGCATATGGTCAAAGGTATTTCATTACTTTTATTGATAACTACTCACGATATATGTATCTCTACCTACTTCATAATAAGAACAAAGCTTTAGATGCCTTTAAGGTGTTTAAGCTGAAGTAGAGAAATAGTGTAGTAAGCAAATAAAGATAGTGAGTTTGATAAAGGTGGTGAATACTAGGGTAGATATATTAATGATGGACAAGCGCTTGGTTCATTTGCTAAGTTTCTTCAAGAGCATGGGATTATTACCTAATATACTATGCCTGGTTCTCTAGACCAAAATGGTATGATAGAAAGAAGAAATCAAACATTATTGGACATGGTGTGAAGTATGCTTAGTAGCTCAAAGCTTCATAAGTCCTTATGGACTAAAGCTCTTAAGACGACTATGTATATATTAAACCAAGTTCCAACCAAGGTTGTCTCAAAGACACCATTTGAATTATGGAAAGGTTGGAAACCAAGTTTGTGACATATATGCATTTGGGGATGTCCATCTGAAGTAAGATTCTATAATCTATAAGAAAAGAAGCTAGATTTAAGGACCACAAGTGGGTATTTTATTGGATACACTGAATGATCTAAGGGATATAGATTTTATTGTCCATCACATACTACTAGGTTTGTGGAATCAAGGAATGCTAAATTTCTTGAGAATGACTTTTGACTAGTGGGAGCAATCGATCCTAGAACACTGTTCCAAAGAAAGATCATGTAGGTTCTCAACTAATGAATTGTAAATTGCTAGGCCCTGATATCGGGTACACAATATCGAGTATGCGATATCGTGGCCTGGGTATGATATCGTATACATGATATTGTGATTTCTGTGTTAACCTATAAATATAGCACTTAGGTGCATAGTTGAGTAGAGAATTTTGGGGGGAGTTAGAAGTTCTTTTCTTTTGGTAGTTTAGTTTTCATTTTCTTTCTTTCAAGCTAGTTATTCCTAGTGCATGCTCGCAGTGTGATGTTTGTAATTGTATGACATCTTTGTTCAAGTGTGACGTACTTGGACACATGCATCATCGACAATAAAGATTGAGATTACTTTCATCATTGCAACATTCACTTAGATTAAATTTTATTTTTTTAATTATTTAATGCATTATTTAGTTAATAGTTGATTTATTGTTATATACTTTTCCTGTCATTAAGCGGAATGTGTATGCCTTAATCATGAGCATTTAAGCACAAATACTTGGCATGCCTAGTAGTAATCCCATGAAGTCCAAGACGTGTATGAACAGTTAAGGATGAATACCACTTCCATAGGCTAATTTAGAATTTACTTCCATTATTAGTTTAATTAATTTATCCTTTCTATTATTAGGAGTAATGTAAAATTAGGACCACATCATATGTTGCACTCTAGACTAAACCATATGTGACCAAGCTACTACTAGTCTAGGTGGGAAGACAACGAATCGCGATCAATGTATAACTGTCTAGGTGCCACAAATAGTCCATTCATTAAGTTTGATTGGATTGTGCGTACAAGCTCGTATTCGTATGGTTGAGCATAGGGGTACCTCGTCACTCATCATTGGCATCGTTGCTAGGGATGTTGCTAGTTATCTAGATTAGTTATATTACACAAGATCATTGTAAAAGGGTATTAACGATATATCTTCCAAGATATATCCAAACACACACCACAAATCAACAACAATGTCTCACTCACGTGGAAATGATTATAAACTATATAGAACACCTATTCATTGGAGAACTAATGAAAAATACAATGAAGAAGATTAGAGTGATCCACCTTATGAAGGGGTTTTCATGACCACAATCATCCTAATGACACTCAAAGACTACATTCACCTAAGGCAAACAATCTTGAAGAAGATGACATCAGTCCTAAATTAGGGAAGGCCTGAAGGACTAAGACCTCCTTGGTACTTAGAAATGATAAACCAAGGGATCTTGAGGAACATTTTAGCAAAAATCAAACCCATAGACACACTCATGATCATCAAGATGAACACAAGTCCCATCATCACCATCGATCAAATAGAGATTTTAATCACAACTTGTTTGATGATGATAAACCCTTGTTAGTTCCTAAAAGCCTAATGCACATCACAGAGGCCATTAAGATATCACACAAGTATTGCAAGAAGAGTCAACTACCTAAGATCAACATGAATAATATTCCAAAATTTGTAGGAGGCTATGATTCAGATCTGCAACATCATTTACAAGCCTTCCATGATGCTTGTGTGCTCAACAATGTGGACAGTAAATGACAAAAGCTTAAGGTCTTCCCTAGGACACTAATCAATAAAGCTGAAGTGTGGTATAAATCATTGGAACCAAATTCAATCAGATGATGGTCAACTATGTAAGAAGTTTTCACTAGGAGATACCAGACCTATGCACAAGTTTCTGCCTTGAGGAGACAAATCCAAAGATGGAAACAAGAACAATAGCAATCCTTGGACATGGTCTTAGATAGATACTATGCTTTACTAAATAAATGTCCAGGTCATAGGTTCTCCAAGAAAGAGCAAATACTCCACATTATAGATGGGCTTAGAAATGAAACAAGGGTGAACCTTGGAAAGTATGCGTGAGGACAATTATATAAGTTCCAAGGCCACCAGGTCAAAGAACTAATAGAGTATCTGGAAAAAGAAGAGAGAGAATTATCTAAATGGGAGAATGTCAAAGCATTTGAGCAAGACCCAACTCTAGAAACAACAAGGGTCCAGAACTAAAATGAAGAGAAAATAACCAATTTTGAAAGGGTGATATAGTCCCAACCTTTGCCAATACAAAAACTGATAGATGAAATTGAGGCAAAGCATAACAAGATGACCGTATGGGCAAATGAACAAAGTGTGAACTTACAAGACACTGTTGGGGAGAGAGTCATCCAAGATAAACTAGGTAATTGAAACAAACAAAGGGCATAGAAATCAGAAATAGTTAATAACACTATTTGGAAACCATGGAGAATGGCTAAGGGTAACTAGGCCAAAGACTCAACTATAAATAATGAGGATGGATGTAATGTCTATTTATATGACCATCCAAAGTGCCATTGCCTAATCTTGTCACATCTATATGAGCATTAGACAGGGAAGCTGCACAAAAAATTTGTACAAAGGTATCAGTTTAGGTGCATCCCTATTCCACAAGGTAATTATGGACAACCCCATGACCCATTGTACTATCTTGAGGGGAGCTATTACTAGCCTTAACACTTTCCTCCACTGCAGTGGAAAATCTCATAGGTGTGGGGGAGGCTACCATCTAGCAAGCCACATCCTTCTTGTTTGCCAAAACCAAATTCCTACCATGTTCAACATCTTGTTTCTCCATCCAATTCAGAATCCTGTACCTCCAATCACTATTATCACTCTCTAGAGTACCATCGACCCATGTCTTCTCTTGAGGGATCACCACCTCATACTTCTCACACTTCTACTCACCCTTGATATTCTCATCCTTCACCTCCTTCTACATTGCCATCAGATGTATCAAACGATTCCACACCACTGTTCTAACCAACGAATGTAGTTTGTGCTACTGCTATTTACAAAAGGTTCCCTATGCAATGTTGGAAGCATCCCTTCTTTAGGCATGATCGTAGGAAGAAGAACCACGCTTTTGCACCTACTCCACCCTCTAAACCAACCGAAGGTCGACCTAGTGTCACACCTTAGCTCCATCAACAGCCTCTGTCACTATATCCAGGCCTCCACCTCACACTCCAACATCCACATAATCCAGTGAATTCACCAATGTGAAGGGACACATAGATCCATGCATACTGCCATATAGTCAAGGGTGCTATAGTGGGTCAAATTTCCCTCATAATGTACACACATCATCTAACTTGCCCTACTATGCTTTCTATAACTAGGTGTATGACCAACGATTTCTTTACCTAGCCACCATACCATCAATAGACACCCAGTGGCTGGGGCATGAAGGGTTCCTAATGTTTCATACATGCATCAATCCCATTCATCCACTTATTAATCCTAGCCACGACCAAATGTTTAGTCATGGGGGTCATCCCCCATTCTAATTTTTAGGATTCTTAAGTGTTATTTTGTCTTTTTTTAATGATTTTTTGTCATTTCTCTATTTCTTTTACTTTTTCTAATTGTTGTTTTCAATTTTCCATTGTAATCTCGACCGTGAATAAGTTGATCATGTTGCCCATTAAGGTGATGTCTTTCTTTATGTTGCCTAGTCATAAGGGACTGATTATTCGGACATTGAGACCACGAAACCCATCCACCTATTCCATTAATAAGAGGTTCATGCTCTAGTCACAATGGTAATCTATCAATAATTTGATAATCATTGTATCTAGAGAGATGAGTGAAGGACCAAGGTGGAATGACAAGGGTGTGATATCAAGGGGATTCATAGAGACTCTTTGGCTACTTTCATATGTTCTATCACGTTTCCAAGGTTGTAACTATATCCTTGTGGATCTAATGAAAAATGGGAGTAAGAGCAACTTAAAATGGCACTCAAAAAAAAAAAAAAAGCTTATGTGGATCCCACTGGAAAGACATGTACCCATGCTTGAAGGTAGGCGACTTCATAGAGCTAAAAAGAAGAAGAAAAAGAGAAGAGACAGAAAAAAAAAAAAAGAAACAAGAAACAAAAGAAAAGAGTGAGCCACCATAACACTTCTCTCTTGCTCCTCCCTTGAACAAAACACTAAGTGATGTTACTCCTTGCAACTTTGGTAGACTTATGGTTGTTTGTCAATGGGATGAAGCGATGCGATGTCATTGCAATGTGGTATGGACTTGGTCTGGAACTTGGAAAGCCATACACATGGTTATTTAATCACTAATGACACACAGGATTCCATTGTGACCATCATTCAAAACATCATGCTCTGATTTCCACAATCCCTTCTATAGTCCATCTCATCTCGTTGTCCGAATGTTCATAACTTGTGGTGGATGTAATGTAGAGTTATTATGTCAACTCGATGCTTTTAACATGTGTGTTTTTTTCATAGGTATATGTTGCATTCAACTTCTCTAGTGCCCATGGAAATTAGTGGTGTGGTTCCACAAGTTATTATAGGCTAGAGCCTGCTTTGGGGAGGACTCAATTGTATAACTTTTGTAACTTGTCCCTATTGCACATGACGCATTATTTTACATCCTTTGACTACTCACCTAAGTGAACTATCCATTCCATTAATCAATCATTCCTCAACCAGTATTATACAACGTTTGTCCTAGCCCATTTTCACAAATTTTTATATATGACACCATCATGACACACTTCCGGTGCCTCAAAATTAATTTTCTAAATACCTCAGGTCTTTCAATTTAATCTCCAATCTTTCATTAAATATTGAAAATTTATTATTCCCACTCAATCCTTGCATTTAGTGCATGTTAGTGGGGATGTGATATCATGTCTGACCCAATATGGGGTACGCAATATTGAGTCTTGCCTACTTATATATACTAACGAGCTTGCCTACTTCACGTTCATTTCTTTCATTTGATACTAGGGGAGTTGTTGAAATTTTCCTTTACAACTTAGAGCTTTACCTCTCCATATTCCAAGTGCAACATCTTACTTCCTAACATTTCAATTTTAATATTGTCTGATTCTAGTTGAACCTGGAGTGTTCCACTTGGTCGTTGGGGA
>MNCI01003111.1:545899-556972 GCA_015680685.1 Gnetum montanum
ATGAAACCCAATGATGTAAGATCAACAATAACACCTTTTGGGGCCACTTCTCAAAAATATTTCTAACTCTAAAAATCATACTATGTAATTATGGATTGTTAATTAAGGTAATGAGTAAGGTATGAATTGATAAAAACTTCTCTACACAACCTTAGTAATAGTTGATCTTTATGTGATTACAAATGTCCCCAAAAAGAGGAGATCAAGCAAGACCTTCCCAAGGAGCAACTAAACACTCAAGGGGAGGTAGAGGTTGATGAGTGGCGAGGTAACCCTACACTCAACCATACGAATATGAGTGTTTCACGCACAATCCAGTCGAACTCCATAGATGGACTAGTTGTGGTATCCAGATAGTTACTCGTAGATCGCAGTTCGTTGTCTTTCCACCTAGACTAGTATTAGCTTTGTCATGTATGATTTAGTCCAAAGTGAGGTGTATGATGTGTTCCTATGCTAATGCTACTCCTGAGTATGATGGTAAATAATATCAACTAAGCTAGGAGAGAGGATGAGAGAGAATCTAAACTAGCCTAAGTGTGATGAGCATTCGTTCCTTAATCATTCATACACATCTTGGACTTCATGCATGACTACCACTGGGATTACCAAGCGCATGGCCTAGGGATGCTACTGGGTTACCAAGTAGTTACACTTAAATGCTCGTGATTAAGTCGTACTCATTCCGCGTTACTAGGAGATAAGGATAGAGAGATATTAACTAAGAAAGCAGTAAATAACAATAAGAATTAAATAAATAATTAAGCTAAGTGGATGCTGCAATGATGAAGTAATCTCGATCTTTATTGCTGGTCATGTGCGTGTCCAAGTACGTCATACTCGAATAAGGATGCCATACAATTACAATCATCACACTGTGAGCATGCACTGGGAGAAAAGGGTTGAGAGGAAAAACTGACGTACTAAAAACTATTAAAAACTTAACCTTTTCAAAAACTTCCTACCAAATCCACCTACCTCTTATTTATAGATGAGGAGATAGGTTATGATATCATGTACACGATATTGCGTCTAGGTTGTGATATCGCATATGTGATATCACGTACGCAATATCATAGGTGCGATATCGTAGCCAAAAATTCATGACTCATCATACCCCCACGATTGAATGAAAACTCGTCCTTAAGTTAAATTGAGAACAAGCTCCATTGATTATATAGTGGATAGGTATGGGATTATTAACTAATGAGAATGGATTCATGCCGCAGTGTGGAATCAGAACAAAATTAAGACACAACATGGATAACCAAAAAGAAAATCCTATAGCTACAAGATTGGGTGGAAGTCATATAGTTCCTAGTGGTGGTGGCTCCTCCATGGTTTTCTTTCCCTTGTCGTGTGCTCCAGGTCTTGGGATTTGATGTGGTGAAGTATGGCTTGGATTTTCTCCTCTCGTAAGGCTTTGAGTGCCTTGGCATGTGCGTAAGTTGGCACTTGTGCCATAGAGGCATCCCAGTCAAGCCTTCTCTTTTTCTTTCGCCACCCTTTTATTCTCTGTCAATAGTTTATTAAGTTGCCCGATTCTGAAAGTGTCCAACTGGTTCTGAGCAACCTTTGGCCCTGTATTCAGAAGGTTTAATACTTCCAAAATGGCTTGAACATAGAAATCAGCAATCACACCATAAATGTTAATCATGGTGCCTTCTTCTTTGATGTGCCAAAATTGGTACGTTTCACCTAAGTGCTAGGAGAGGGTAGGCCACAATGGGGACCCTTTTAGGTGATCCCTAACAGCTTTCAAAGAAAATTCTGTGAAAGGTCCAAAATTTAATTTCACAATCACTGCAATAAATATGGACCTTTCATGGATGGCCTGAACACAATCCTTGGGCAACGTGAGATGTCATCCCTATTTAGATGTTACAGCAGCTCCTCCTTCTGCCTATCTTGATTGTACAGTGGTAGGGTCTTCTTGGTGGAGATTAAATGATTGTTCCTCCTGCTTTGCATGTTGTTTGGCAAGAACTTGTTCTTCACCTCTCCTAGGTTGCTTGATCCCACTTTGAGCAGGACCTTCCAATTATCTACGTTTCGGGGCCATCTGCAAGCACATGGGGTCATTCATTAGTAAGGTTGTTACCAAATTTAGGTTATACCTTATTGCTTGCCTTAATGAATCTGCTTTATCTTCAGGTGACGTTACTTATTAGGAGAAAATGTCCCCGAAAGATTATAATATTGAATCCTCTTTGCTTAGGTGGTTTCTAAATCTAGTTTCCCAGTATAACTAAAGAGATGAAATTGTTTTTGGTGCATTTATCCTTAATTTTATAACTAATTACCCTTAATAATTTCTTTTGGGTGATGATGAATTTCTAAAATATTATGTGTTATTTGGTGTCTGCCCCTCCCCCACGACTAAGCTAAACACTCTAGGTTCAAGTAGGTTCAAACGGAATGAAAATTGGAGGACCATCGAGCGAGTTATGGATATGAAAGCAAGGAGGTACACAATCATGAGTCGTAGAGAGAAATTTGAAAAACTTCCCCTATGTTAACAATTGCAAATGATGTTGATTAGCGGGGGTGTCATGCATATATATATATATATATATATATATATGGACATGATATTGATGTTAGGGTACTTTATAGAATGTACCGAATTTTTAATATTTTTCTGAAATTAACAATGTAAACTAAGGACATATAGATGAGTTTTAAAGGGTTCCAGGGTAATTCAACTAGTTCTAAAGGCATGAAAATTATGATGATGTGGAATTTATCAATAAGGACCTCGGATGGTAAAAGGGAGAAAAAGGCTATATGATGGTTCATAGGAACGTTTCAATCAAAGGGATAGTAATAAGGGAAAGAATATCATTGAAAATATGCTGAGGGTAATAGATGGTGTGTGGAAGATGTGTTATGAGTGCAAGTTACAAAACATTATGCAAGTGGGTCCTCCCCAAAGCAGGTTCCAACCTATAATGCCCTTACGTAACCACACCTTAAAATGTCCGTAGGTAGTAGAAGGGTTAAATGTAATCCACACTGGTTCCACAACACACACACATGTAAGTATTATTGGAATGAGGTACAAATTCTATGCTATATGAGACATGAGCTACAATTACGTGACAAGATGAGATGGACTATAAAAGGGATTGTAGAGATTAGGACATGAGGTAACTAACCCAGGGCACAATGAATCCTACATGTAAAGCATGATTAATGTGTCATTAACCCGTCGTTCCAAGATTAAGACCAAGTCCATTCCTCTGATCAGTGACACTGCATTGTTTCATCCCATGATGAGCGACTATGAGAGTACCATAACAATAAGGCATACGATCACTTGACATTTTTTTCAAGGGAAAAGTGATTTTTTCTTTGTGGCCCTTTCCTTATTTTTTTTCGATTGCTGAATCTAGAGAAGTCACCAACCTTCAGGCATGGGAGCTTATCTTTCCAGTGGGACCCCCTAGAACAGTAGTGGATTTTTGAGTGCCTTNAAAATAGGAGTAAGAGTAATCAAAGGCACTCAAAAATCCACTACTGTTCTAGGGGGTCCCACTGGAAAGATAAGCTCCCATGCCTGAAGGTTGGTGACTTCTCTAGATTCAGCAATCGAAAAAAAATAAGGAAAGGGCCACAAAGAAAAAATCACTTTTCCCTTGAAAAAAATGTCAANTTGCTCACTGTCCAAACAATTGATTGCTCGAGACTCGATAACATAGAACACACCTCAACCAACAAGCCACATGAGTGTTTTATTCGTATATGAGATTACTTATAAAAAGATAAAAAGATAAAAAACAAAAAGATAAAACAAGAAATTGAAAAATGAAAAATTGGAAAACAAATAATTGTAAAATTAAAGAAAATAAAAAATATTTATTAATCCTACTTGTTATTAGAATGGGGGATATCCCCCATAACTAAACGGTTGAGCATGGTGAGGATTAATAAATGAAAGATGAGGATCCTTGCATGTTGGAAATATTGAAACTCAATCATACTTACCCCATTGGGGTTCACAAACCTGATTATAGTAAGCATAGTGGGGAAATTTATAAGATGTGGTTCCTGGGTCAAAAGTTGACCCACTATGATACTTGAGATCATAAGATGGCATGCAAGGGTAGGGATGTTGCTCTCCATGGATGTATTCATTGGGTTTCATGGTTGTTGGAGTGTTACTTGGTGGCCCTAATTAAGTAACAAGAGGCGTTGGGTTCGAGGAGAAGGATGCACCATAATGTTGGACTTGTGCTGAGTTGGAGAATGCAGTGGCCTCGAAACTGTGTTGTCCCTTCCTATAGCCATGTCTAAAGAAGGGACGCCTTTGATGTTGAGGAGGTCTCTCACTGCTGTTGGAAATAATAGCACAAGTAATGTTCGTGGGTTGTTGCTATGGTGTAGACACTTTAGGAACAGTTGGTGGTGATGTAGAAGGAGGAAAAGGATGAGAATGTTGAAATTTAGGAGAAGTGTAAGGTACACAAGGTAGTGGTTGTGTTGAGGACATGGGCTAATAGTACTAAGGAGAATAATACCATACTTTTGCTTGGTCAACAAGTGTCATGGAAAAAGCTTGAGTTTTTGCCAACCGTTATCAATGTTGTTCCATGCATAGGCATCGTAGAAGGGTTGTAAATGTTGTTGCAGATCTATGTCATAGCCTCTTGAGACATTGGGAAAGTTGTTTAAATCGAGCTTGGGTAGGCGGTTCTCTTTACGATGCCTACGGGAGATTCAAGCAGCCTCTCGTATTTGTGTTAGGCTTGTAGTGGCTAGTAGGGATTCATTGTCATCAAGTAGGTTATGCTTTTGTGCATTGGAATGATGCTACCTTCATTTGGATTTATAAGAAACCCCCACCTTGGATTGCATACTCCAATCTTCATTGTCATATAATTCGTTGGTTCTCCAATGAATTGCCTCACTAGATATGGCATTATGGTAGTCTTGTAGGAGAGGCATGGTTGTGAAATTGTGTGTGAATTTGTATGTAAATTTTTGTAATTATTTCTTCCCAAAATATATATCATTAATTCCTATACAGTGACCTTGTATGCTATGACTAATCTAGATAAGTAGCACACTCCCCAGCAACAACGTCAATGATGAGTGGCGAGGTAACCCTACACTCAACCATATGAATACGAGTGTTAAAAATCCGGTCGAACTCCGTAGATGGACTAGTTGTGGTATCTAGACAGTTACTTGTAGATCGTAGTTTGTTGTCTTTCCACTTAGACTAGTATTAGCTTTGTCACGTATGGTTTAGTCCAAAGTGAGGTGTATGATGTGTTCCTACACTAATGCTACTCCTGAGTATGATGGTAAATAATATCAACTAAGCTAGGAGAGAGGATGAGAGAGAATCTAAACTAGCCTAAGTGTGATGAGCATCCATTCCTTAATCATTCATACACATCTTGGACTTTGTGCATGACTACCACTGGGATTACCAAGCGCATGGCTTAGGTACGCTACTAGGTTACCAAGTAGTCACACTTAAATGCTCGTGATTAAGTCGTACTCATTCCGCGTTACTTGGAGATAAGGGTAGAGAGATATTAACTAAGAAAGTAGTAAATAACAATAAGAATTAAATAAATAATTAAGCTAAGTGGATGCTGCAATGATGAAGTAATCTCGATCTTTATTGCTGGTCATATGCGTGTCCAAGTACGTCACACTTGAATAAGGATGTCGTACACTTACAATCATCACACTGCGGGCATGCACTGGGAGAAAAGGATTAAGAGGAAAAACTAACGTACTAAAAACTATTAGAAACTTAACCTTTTCAAAAACTTCTCGCCAAATCTTCCTACCTCTTATTTATAGATGAGGAGACAGGTTGCAATATCGTGTACGTGATATTGTGTCTAGGCTGTGATATCGCGTACGCGATATCATAGGTGCGATATCGCGTACGCGATATCATAGGTGCGATATCGTAGCCAACAATTCATGACTCATTAGAGGTCAAGAAGATCACGTAGGACATGTAGAATAGGAGGCACACTCATTCAGCATTCATTAGGAAACCCTTACGATAGTGCAATTTAGCCATGTAGAAGGTGGCGAAGTTAGAGCCCCAAAACCGGGGCAACATCTCACGTTGTCCCCTAAATGTCTCTAAGCCATTTATAAGAAGTCCACCTTCATAGTTATGATCGTGGAGCTCAATTTTGGGCCTTCCACTAAGTTTTCCCTTGAACCAGTGAAGACTCAACTTAAGGCATCTCCATTGTGGCCCATACTCTTGGAAAGTGGTGACTGGTATTTGGGTAAAACATACCAATTCTGGCATGGCGAGGAAGGCACCATTGCTAATGTAGGTGGCATTTCCATTGATTTATCTGCAAAGCCCATTGCAAAGGTCCTAAATCTTCCAAACAAAAGACCAAAGGTTGCTCATCTTTCCACTTGCTCGGACGCAGACACAAGAAAATTATGGTTGAAACGGGCTTATGACAAAGAAAATAAAGTTTATGGAGAATTAACCCTGGAAGAGAGGATTTACTTTAAGATTGATACTTATTACATTTTCCCCACCAAAGGGTTAAACATATTATCTACTTACATGGTGTGGGGCAGTGCAATTTTGATGGGAAAATTTAATGCAAATCTGCCCCGTTTATATTTGATGAAAATACTAAGGTGATTCAAAGAAAGAAAGACAAGGAAGCTTGCCTTACCTTTCCCTTGTCTCATCAGAAAGCTATGTAGATGTGTTGGAATTTTGGGTTATACGAATGATATTCTTAGAAAAGCCCAAAATGCTTCGTATGTTGAACTACTTAAACCGTTGGCACCAAGGAAAGATGTTGGCGAGCAATTAGAGCAAGAGGAAGAGCGAACGATTAGACCCAATGCACATCAAATGGTAAGGCCTAGCCAACAATAGGAAGTAGGGCCCAGCACACAACCCACAAGCCAATAAGTCCAACAATCACCATTTCCGTAACAAGACTATCGACCATCCATTAGTCACCTTCAAACAATTGCTAAGATAGTTAGTTGGGGGAGTAGTGATGTTGAAAATTTATTCAGTGTCATTGATGATGTCGTGCAGCCCACTATTTTGGCTGACCTTACAAGTGAAGACATTTCATTAATTTTAGGAGGAGAGTTCTAGTGGTCTCAGAAAATCTCTAGGAATGACGCATCCTTCCAAGTCAGATTAGAAACTAGTGATGGTGCCACAATTGTAGTCATACAGCACCAAGATGTAGTAGGTGCAGTAGAAGTGGTCATAGACCACATCAAAGAATCTTTTAATGTCTTTGTTGTGCTACTAGATTATTTCACGGGAGAACATTATGCTCAAGTTTTGGTTGGTTTCTCAATGACTCGTGCAAAACATGAGGATGTTTTGGATCACTTGTTGTAAACAGGACAAGTCATGACTTCCTTGTTTGACATCCCCCAAGATGTCACTACAACATAATTAGACCTCATTTCAACCAATGGAAAACTAGTCATGGCTAAAGTTAAGGCCAAGCACACAGAAGTAGAGTTGTAAAGACTACAAGAAAAGCTAGTCACCCTACAAGTTGCATGAAGGAATCCTTCCCAATTCACCACAGTTTTCAGAATTGAGCAATTGAATAAATTGTTGAAAGAAAATAAAAAGATGGCAAGGGAGAAAGAACAGGTTGATTGGGATACTTCCAAGGCACAAGCTCAAACGTACGCACATGCTAAAGCTCTCAAGGCCTTACAAGAGGAGAATAAACAACTTGCTACTAAAAATCTTCGGTTGATGACAATGGAGAAACAGAAGAATGTTCTCAAAGAAATTTTTCAACAAATGTGAGAACAATTAGTATGGGTCAACCAAGATATGAATCACTTGGCCAGGGAAAATAGAACCCTCTCGATGGAGGAGTTCTATGCCATCGATCAAAAGACGACAATAGAGATAAGTGCATGGTAAAATGAGGCCAAGAAACATGAGAAGTTAAAAGAGCACTTCCATGATCAAGTGGGGATGTACAAAGAAATCATCGAAATAGAGATTTGTATGGCTAAAGCTGACATTAACTCGTTCAGTGCTCAACACACTAATTGGCAAGCCATAATGGATACATATGCCTTCGCCCACCAAGCAAAACAGAAAAGCTAGGACCTACAAATTCAAGACTTAATAGAGTACATGGAGTTGGCAGATTTATGATATGCTAGCTTAGCCATGTTAATAGTAAGGCACCCAAGAACTGAGCTTGAGAAACAGGTAGCTACAACTTATGTTAAATATGAGATAGAGTTTGCTGAACATAAAAAAACATGACAAAAATTAGAAGTTGCAAACTCTAAATTAGAAGTGGTCAAAGCAAGTTACCAAAACTAAAGAGATGTAGCAAAAAAATTGGCTCGACGGTTAATAGATTACCATGAATTATGAGATAAAGCTAGAGCCTATGAGGAGGAATGACGATAATTTGTTGTGTGGTATGTTAAGGCAAACAAGATGTTTTCATAACTGCCATGTCCATGGGAAGTGCCAGCCCCATCAAACATTGGGACATTAGCATGGACTATGCATGATCGTTAGACAAAAGAAGAGAAACTGCAGGTGCTTCTCAGCTGTTAGCAATCTCAGAAGCCTACAGCGGTAGACAAAGGAAAAACACTAATGGAGGAGCCACCACCTCTGGGAACCACATGAGTTCCAACATTTTGCATTTTGTATTTTGTATTTTGTGTTTTGTGTTTCCCATATTACGGCATGGTTAGTCAATGGCAGTCAATAATCCCATACCTTCATAATGTTTTGTAAGGGGCTCATTTCTAATTGTATTAACTTGAGGATGCATTTTTATTTAGTTCTGGGGGTATGATGAATCACAGTTTTCCATGCTATAATATCGTGTATGCGATATCACGACCTATGTATGATATCGTATACACAATATCGTGATTCCTGTGTTAGCCTATAAATATAACACTTAGGTGCATAGTTGAGGAGAGAATTTTAGGGGGAGTTAGAAGTTATTTTCTTTTGGAAATTTATTTTTCAATTTCTTTCTTTCAAGCTAGTTATTGTCAGTGCATGCCCGCAGTGTAATTTTTGTAATTGTATGACACCTTTGTTTGAGTGTGACGTACTTGGACACGTGCATGACTAGCAATAAAGATCGAGATTACTTTCATCATTGCAACATTCACTTAGATTAAATTTTTTTGTTTTAATTATTTAATGCCTTCTTTAGTTAACAGTTGATTTATTGTTATTGGATTTTCCTATCAGTAAGCAAAATGTGCATGTCTTAATCATGAACGTTTAAGTGCGAATACTTGGCAGGCCCAATAGTAATCCCACAAAGTCCAACATGTGTACGGATGGTTAAGGATAGATACCATTGCCATAGGCTAATTTATACTTTTCTTCCATTACTAGTTTAGTCAATTTATCATTTCTATTATGAGGAGGAACGTAAAATTAGAACCACATCATATGCCTTACTCTGGACTAAACCATACGTAACAAAGGTACTACTAGTCCAAGTGGGAAGATAGTGAACTATGATCAACGTATAATTGTCTAGGTGCCACAACTAGTCCATTTGCAGAGTTCGATTGGATTGCACGTACACACTCATATTCGTATGGTTGAGCGTAGGGGTACGTCGCCGCTCATCACCAACTCTCTACTTCAAGTAAAAGGCTAATTATTGTACACAACACACCTAGAGCACAAATGCATGATGAACAACAACCAGTCATTGAAGTTCCACAGATTGCTGATCAAGAAGCAATAGATCTAGCTGAACAACAAATCCTAGAACTTGTTGAATAGCCTATTGAACAACATGCTTCTCAAGAGAATGATGAATCAACATTAAGAAGATCTACTAGAGTAAGGAGATCAATGATTCCTAATGACTATATAATGTATCTATAGGAGTCTAACTATAACATAGGAGTCAAAAATGATCCTGAAACATTTTCACAAGTCATAAGTTGTAAGGAATCTAACTTGTGGTATGATGCCATGAAAGATGAGATGAACTCTATGTCATCTAATGAAGTCTAGGATCTTGTCAAGTTGCCTGATGGTGTAAAAACCATTTGATGTAAATGGGTCTTCAACACAAAGAAAGACTCATTAGACAACATTGAAAGATATAAGGCAAGACTTGTTGCTAGAGGGTTCACTCAGAGAGAGGGAATAGATTACATGGAGACCTTTTCTCCTATATCTAAGAAGGACTCCCTTCATGTGATTATGACATTGGTTGCCTATTTTTATTTCAAATTACAGCATAGGGATGTGAAAATGACATTCCTCAATGGTGATCTAGAGGAAGAGGTTTATATGAAACAACTTGAAGGATTTTCCTCTAGTGGTGGTGAGCAATTGGTATGCAAGCTCAAGAAATCCATGTATGGATTAAAACAAGCCTCACATCAATGGTATTTAAAATTCCATGATGTCATCACTTCATTTGGTTTTGAAGAGAATAGAATGGATCAATGTATATACCAGAAGGTCGGTAGGAGTAAAATGTATTTCCTTGTCCTATATGTGGATGATATCCTTCTTGTGACCAATGATAACAAATTTCTATATGAGTTGAAGCAATTTCTCTCTAAGAACTTCGACATGAAGGATATGGGTGAAGCATCTTATGTCATTGGCATTAAGATCCATAGGGATAGATCTAGATGTATTCTAGAACTATCACAAGAAACCTATATCAATAAATGTTTAAAGATGTTTTAGATGAAAGATTGTTCATTGAGTATAGCACCCAGTGTGAAGGGTGACAAGTTCAATTTAAACCAATGCTCTAGGAATGATTTAGAGAAAAGAAAAATGATCAACATTCCATATGCTTTAGCTATTGGAAGCCTAATGTATGCTCAGGTCTGCACAAGACTTAACATTGCATTTGCTATAGAAATATTGGGAAGATATTAGAGTAATCCAGGCATTGACCACTAGAGGGCTGCAAAGAAGGTGATGAGGTACCTTCAAGGTACAATAGATTACATGATTACGTATAGATGAATTGACAATCTGGAGGTGACTGGCTACTTTGGTTCAAACTTTGCTAGCTATGTTGATTCAAGAAAATCAACATCTAG
>MNCI01003117.1:0-13625 GCA_015680685.1 Gnetum montanum
GTTTATAGTTTGGTTTAGCTATCAATTCTCACACATCATTCCTAGTAAATTGATTTAGTTCATCTTGCATAGCAAAAATCCATCCTTCTTCTCCTTCATCTTCTTTGAAGTTTTTGGGTTCAAGTTATGAAAGATATGCTGCATAAGTGCAAAATTCCTTAGTTTAACTTCTTATGAAAATACCATCTTGAACTTGACTAGTGACATTATTGAGGGAGTGTGTTTTACTAAGTCTAGGCATTTTGGAATGAATGGGAGAAATTTCCTCAAATTTGTCTTCTTGCTCTTCCTCAAGTTCACTTTCTACTTTATAATTTTTGTCAATTTCAATTTGGTTNAACTTTTGAATGGGAATGACTTCATCATTAGGTTCTAGAGAACTAGCATTACTATCATTAATTTTAACATTAATGGTTTGTTCTACAACATTTTTTATTTTTTTGAAGACTCTATATGCTCTACTAACAGAAGAGTAACTTAAGAAAATGCCTTCATTAGGTTTAGGATCAAATTTTCTTAAGATATCTTTATAATTAAGAATATAGAATTTGGACCCAAATACATGAAAATAACCTACCAAAGATTTCCTACTAGTCCATAATTCATAGTGAAACACCACTAATTTTAGGCTCTTGCAACTCAACAGCAGAATTGTCTAAGTGAGGAACAAACTAGCACTAGAGAAACCACATAGACCAAACAACAAGAGCAAGTAGGTCCCAGTGGCCAATAATGATAGTAAGAACAACAACAACAACAACAATAAGAATAGCAATAGTAGCAAGTTTACCATCACCACCATAGGATTATAGGACATCAATAAGTCATTTGCAATAGGTTGCAAAGACCATTAACTGGGGAACAAGGGAGGAGGCCAATCTTTATAGAGTTATTGATAGTGCCATCCGATCCACAATTTTAGTAGATCCTAGGAGTGGACAAATCCCATTGTAGTTAGGAGGGGAGTACCAATGGTAACAATAGATCTTTGGGAATACTGCATCATTCTAAGTGATGCTAGAGACTAGAGAAGAATCCATAGTTGTGGTAATGCAGCACCAGGATGCAGCAAGAGTGACAAAGGTGATCATTGATCACATCAAAGAGTTCTTCAATGTACATGTTGTGCCTATGGTAGATCTAACTAGAGCCAAAGATGCTCAAATGTTAGCAGGAACCTCAATAATTCTTGTAGACCATGAAGATGTGCTTGACTGACTACTACAGATTGGATAAGTGATGACAATACATTTCGACATTTCAAGCGATGTCACTGTAGTGCAGTCAGAGCTGATTGCCACAAAGGGTAAGTTGGTAATTGCAGAGACTAGGACAAAGCATGTAGAAGCTAAACTTCTCAAATTACAAGAGGAGCTCATGACCCTAAGAGCCAAATGAGGAGACCCAACTTAATTCATTATGCTTGATCAGATGGATCAATTTAGAATAAAGCAGATGAACTGCTTGATTAAGCAGAACAAATAGATGAAGAACAAGAAGGAGAAAGTGGTGTGGAATGCCTCAGTAGTTGAAACTCAAACTTATGCACATGCTAAGGCACTCACTACAGCCCAAGAAGAGAATAAACATCTTGCTACAGACAATATGTGGTTGACCATCATGGAAAAATAGAAGAACATCTTAGAGGAAAGCATCCACTAGCTAGTAAGGGCCAACCAAGTCATGATCCACCTCACACAAGAAAATAGAACTCTCTCAATTAAGGAAGTACATGCCATTTGCCAAAAATTAGCCATTAAAATTAGTGCATGGTAGAATGAGGCAATGAAACATGAAAGGATCAAATTACACTTCTACAACTAAGTGGGCGTGTACAAGTAGATCAATGGGAAAGAAATCTAGATGGCGAAGGCCAGAATCAATACCATTTCAACATAGAATCCTAACTGCTAGCCCATCTTAGATAGTTATGCTCATGTCCACTAGCTGGAAGTTAAGAATAAAGACTTGCAAATTGAGGATCTGAAAGATTACATGGGGTTAACTAACCTTTGTTATGCTAAATTTCCATGTTAACAATAGGTAGGCCCAAAAATGAATTGGAACAAAAAATAGTAGTCACATATGCCTTGTATGAGAAAGAGTTCAGAGATTGTAAAGATGCTTTATAGAAACTTTAGGTGACAAACTTTGAATTAGAAGTAGTAAAGGTTGGCTACCATGGGCAAGAGGATGTAGCAGCGAACCTAGCTAGGAGATTGTTAGATTATCATGAATTAAGAGAAAAGGCAAGAGCTTTTGAAGAACAAGAGAAGACAATTCACAACTTGGTACATTAAGACCAATAAGATGTTCTCGCAACTGTCATGCCCATGGGATGTAGTCACTCCATCACACATTGCACAATAAGCATGGATGATACATGATCCAAGAATGAAGGAAGAAAAGCTTTAGGTGCTCCTGAATAGATATAAATTCTAGAAGCCTGACAACAAGGGGAAGCATCTGATGGAGGAGCCACCATAACCAAGAACTACCTAGGCTACATCAAGCTTCATTCAAATTTTGTTTTTTGTTAAAATTTTTCATGTCATGTCTTGTGTCATTTTTGTAACACACCATTGCAATGTAAAGAATCATGTATATAGTTAGTCAGTTATGTAAATTTTGTAAGGAACTCTATCCTCATTTTGTTTTAACATGAGGATGAGTTTTCAATTAGTCAATGGAGTATGATAAAGTGAAATTTTCTCTAGCTACAATATCGAGTATCCAATATCAAAACCATGATATCACATATCTGATATTGAAGCCCTAGCTACAACATCAGATATTTGATATTATGGGACACATCCCTGCCTATAAATACAAAACTTAGGCACATAGTCTAAGACATAATTTAGTCAACCTATACCAAAACTCTTGTAGTTTAATTTTGTAGCTTAGTGATAGAGTGAATGCTTGTAGTCTAGTGTTGAGCAGTTATTTGTAATCTTTATTGGAGTAAAGTGTACTTGGGCATAGTTCATGATGGAAATAAAGATCAAGATTTCTTTTCATCAGTGCAGCATCCACTTAGCTTTACTATTTTACTTAGTATAGTTTTTACTATTTTCTTAGCTTAACCATTTATATTTCCAAGTACTTTACTTGCTTTCTTCATTAGTAAAGTAGAATGAGCATGACTGGTTTTGAGTATTAAGTGTAATTATTTGGTAATCCAGTAGTGGTTTCACTTGATTTGCTCAGTAGTGAACTCACTTGGTAATCCTAGTAATGGTTACATGAGCCCAAGGCATATATGACAAGCCAAGAACGAATACTCATCACACTAGGATAGTGTAGATTGTTTTACTATTTTTGTTAGACTTAGAATTATTTTCACACTTTACCATCATAACTAGGACACATGGCCAATACAAAATCAATGATCATATACCTCACAGTGAGTTAAACCATACACTTAGATTTTACTAGCTCACATGGGAAGACAATGATCCTGAACTTTAGCCAATTACTAGCATAATCACATTGCCTCATCCATAGATTACAATTGGATTACATGTAAACACTAGTAACTTATATGATTGGGTGTTGGATTACTCCATCACTTATCAGTTATGAAACCTTGTTGTAATCTTTCTTGAATAATTAAAGATAACTAGTTTTCTTGTTTTCTAGATAATTAATTTTATCTTTTTATATTATTTGGATTTACTCCATTCAATAATCTTTATCCTTGATCTATGCTTTGACTAGCTTCAAATCTAGAAAATTTTATTTTGATGGTCATGATATTGTACTTTTTGTTGGAATGGGAAGTTTCCTAGTGTAGCCAAGGGGATAGATGAAAGGCTTTTGGTAGAGAGAAATTTGGGAAGCTTATCATGAATATGTGCATGGATGGAAGAAAAACAAACCAAAATCTTGACTTTTAGATGCTATGTAGCACATTGTCTTAATTGATTCACACTAATGGTTAGATCATGGAACAATCAAGACTAGATAATACTGGATGTGGTTGGTGTGACCTTGCACTTAGAAGAAAGAATTAAAGTTCAATCCCTATTGTATGGATGAGTAGTAGTAAAAGGATATGGTAGCATATATCTTGTCAAGTGTAGAATATGCTCACGTGCTCCATGAGCAAATTCAATGGTTGGTTGGGGATTTAGTAATGTTGCAATCTCTTCTTTTCTCTCTCTCAGTCATTATTCATTATCCATCTCCTATATTTCATTCTTGTCCATGATTGTGTATCGTAGGAGGTTAATTAGACAAAGTAGAGGATGAGATCTGGCCATCCACGGGGATGGACTTACATTTGATGCTAATCTCTCACTAGTTGTTGATACTCTATAGGTGTCTCATCAATAGGTTTCACAAGGGTAATGAGGCAAGTACCAACTTTAGAGAGCATCCACCTATGAATCCTTGGTGGGTTGACATCATATGTAAATGAGCTAAGGCGTATCTCCTTGTGATGGTAAGGGTTGCATTGTATAGGACACTTGATTAGTCTTTCACTTGTGCAAGTTTAAATTCTTTGTGCTTCAAGATTTGACCATGGTAAACTCTATTGATTTACCTTAATTATGCCTGTGATTCATTATTTTTGGTGATATAATAATTCTCTTATTATTCTAACCCTTCTTTTCTAATCTTGAGTTCGTGGAATTGCATAAATTGATCAATTGACTCCTTTCTCATGACTCATGATGTTATATAAGGTAAGTTTGTAATGCTCTTCTTATCTTGCTTTTTGTGCACCTTGTAAGATCAATGCATGGTGATTTTGGCAAGTGTTGTGTGGTGCTTTGATGATCACAAAAGGTAAGTTAAAGGTCTTATTGGTGAAGTTGGATGTTTCTCCCTTGATTAGAAGGGTGCATTGATGTATTCCTGTGTCTATGTAGGGGAATTAATGCCTTTGTGCCAATGCACCTCCCTTGTGCTAATGATCCATGATATAAGATAGAAGGGCTTTCAAGCACTTCACCTACTTTACCATTTTTTATTCTCTTACTTTCCTTATCCCATTTTATTCACAAGAAAAACTCTATTAGATTTTTCACAATTTTGGATGGACTGGTAATATTTTTTCTTGTATTCTTCTTGGATCTTCCTATTCTTGATGTTCTAGCTATGGTTCAAACCTGGTATCTTTTAACTCATTCTTAGGGGGAGAGACTACTTCAAGTATGCATTTACCATATTTTATAGTTATTTAAATATTTCTACCTTATGAATACTTACCCATGTACACCACATAATTATGATGATTTTTTAAGTATTTCCCAATGTTTATATTTATCATTGTTCTCATGTGAATTTTTATCAATGGTAGCATGACGTCTAGAAGAAACTCACTTGATTTTAAGTAGATTTCATAGCTAACCATGTTGGGATGATTATGATTCAAGATTTATAGACAAAGGAGGTATGAGATTGAACAATCTCAAGCCTATGTCTGTGGACCTTTACAAAAGTTTCTGATTAGGAAGAAGGGGAAGAACTTAGATCTCCCAATCCAAAACCTACAATCCATCTTCTAGAGTTCACATGTTTTTCTCTAAAAAGGCCTCCACCCAGAATCATATTAGGAGACATGCAATCACATTCTTGATCTTTAGGTGGAGCACATACATAGTAGTAAGCAACCAAACAAGTGTTGAAGAAGTTGACAGAATATGATGAAGAGGATGATGATGACATCAAAGAGGATATGAGTGCTCACAATATCTGGTAGCAACCCATCTATGAAGAGAAAAAGTATCATCAATTCCTTGAGCTTGGTCCTCCCAAGTTTAAGGAGTCACTGCAATGGATGGGCTTCTATGACCATATCACCCAATCCTTTGCATGGTATTACTCAAGGTAGAGGAATTTTACTAGAACTTTGCTTTTAATGATGCCATGATTTTTTTTTTATGAATTTCCTTTGTCTATTTTCACATGGACAATCTCATGAACTAAAGGATTTTCAAATCAACTAGCAAATAATTAGTGGCCATTGACCCAAAAGGGCAAGTCCAAGCTTAAGTCAAGGATCATGCTAGAGGCCTTTGATATGGAAAAAGTTGAGGTAAAGATGTCAAAGCTTTTCCTAGTCCAAAATTACATGTGCATAATAGTCACCTATAACTTTGTACCCACCAAATGACCATTATGTATCTCTACTCAGGGGGCTAAGGTTGTGGCTATGTTGAGGAAAAAGTGTGTCATCAATATCTCATATTTCCTCTACAAGGCCTTGATCCAGAAAATTGAAGAGATGGTTAGAGATAAGAGAGAGGTCTATGCCTTTCTAGGGTTACTCTAAAAATTTTATGAACTAGTAGGTAGATATCTTACAATAGCAAGAATGGTGGACTAGGAGAACATGATGGCGATTGCTCCAAGATGATACCTTGAGGTCATTGGAGCTATTCCTAACTCGAAGGATAAAATGCCTTCCACAATGGTATCCTGTATTTGACCTTTAGACTAGCTTTGTCAATGCTAATTAAAAGCATCATCCACACCTCAAGCATCTTAATTAACATAGGTGCAACAACCTAGCACATCCATTTCCTAACCAACTAGTTTCAACATCAAGCAAAGGCAGGAACCTCTTCCTGATGATAACTCTTGGCATGCAATGCACAGTGAATGTGAGGATAAGCTACCACCATCCACATTGAAGGGTTGTAAGACCCTAGCAGTAATTTTTGGTAAATGATAGAAGCCATTGTGGGGGATGAAGAAATAAGGAAGGATCTTTTCCAATTTCCTTTCCCATTGTTGAATGATCCACATATGGCTTATTTTGATACCCCTATTCAGTCTCATACTCATGTGCCTTCATGAATTGTTTCTTCATCATATCTATCAAGGCATGGTATGCATAACATCTAGCATGTAGATAAAGTCCTTCAAGTAATCATTGATCAATCTAGGACTAGTTGCTAGGTGAAGGAGTAGACAGTTGGTCCTAGCATCGAGTTACTGTTGAGAAATATTAACAATATAATGAAGACTGAACTTGTTAAGATACATGTCAAGTTGAAAATTATCGATGCTAATAAAACATTATATCTATGAGAGTTGTAAAGAGGCAAAGCCATGATATGATAGTTGCATAAACAATTGAAACATCTTATGCTATTGGTACCTGCATCTTCCATATTTACTTTACAGGTGTAGATTGAGTGTTTGTAGATTGAACTATTCTAGGTGCACTAGGTTGGTAAAGAAGTTATTTTTATTAAATATGGTTTGGAGAAACAAATTAGAATGTTCAAACATTAGTTCCAAAAATGGAAAAGGATGAGCCAAGAAAAGGAGAAGCAAGTACTTTTCCTTTTTCAGTAGGTGCAAAGATCACATAATGAAAGTTAAATCATGGCTTAGTTTTGAAATAAGTATTTTCACATAGAAAAGGATCTTTGGAACTTATAGTAGGAGCTAGAAAATAAGACAATCAAGAAAATAAATGAGCTCAAAAAGATCCATTTGATCAAGTATGAATCCTAGGATATTGAGGTGCATAGACTGCATAAACTTGCAGCTCTATTGAATGAAAAAGTAATTAGGGAGAGATAGGAGGTGAAGAAGAAATTTAATACCTTGAATGCCAAACTCTATCAAATGGCCATAAGTTAACCGACATTGTAGGAGAAAAAAAACCTTTTGGAAAAAGTATGCATTCTTTGCAATGAAGTGGTTTTCATTGTTCTTAAGAGGAGACTCAAGAAGGTTAAGAGGATATGCAAGAGCAATGAAGAAGGTATCATTACATGGTTTAAACTTTAGTAGGTCAACCATGCACGGAGCTAGAAGAAAAAATCAATTGAGTAACAACTGAACTAGACATCCCCTAGTGTAAGCTCTTGCTAGTGAAAGGGAATCATGATCATTTGTAGGCTAATGCTTAGAAATAGTGACAAGCACTTCTACATCCTGAGGGACTAGCTCCAAGCAAGGGTGATAGACTTGAAAGCACAATTTTAGAGATTTCATATGTCCACACCTAGCTCCTTGAGCTTCATTTCTTATCAAGTAGTCACATCAGGATGATTCTTCTCTTATCTAACATTCCTTAGCACTTCTTGATGAGGTAGCTTGTACATGATCTGTACATATGTCCATTGTAATCCTCCGCATTAATCATGTAATGTCTCTAGCTTTAATCTTGTATGTTGGGCTTAAAATCTATGAGTTTAGGTTTACTTAGTTGTGGGGATATGATGAGTTATCTAGTGGAATTTTGTAAGTCAATTGTAAGCCTTAGATTTGGGATGTATGTCATGTACCTTATGTTTATGGGTTTCACATATAAGGTTGAGGTTTGTACCTTCTATGTTTGCATCCTAGCCTTCCATTTCATACTTGCACATTTGGTAAATGTATTAAGCTTCATGGGTTGTGTCTAGATTGATTTGAAGACTCTTGGAAGTCCTCAAGATGCTCCCTAGTGTCCCAATTTTCATCTAGGAAATTTTGGTAAAGTGTTGATGGCAAGGATCTGCTAACTTTCTTACACAAGTGCATCCCTTACATCAACATAGGGGTACTCCCACATCCTTCTTGGTGCCCTAGTTTAGATTCTTTATCTTCTTTGCCTTCTTGGGTATTCTCTAGGATGTCTTGGCTACATTGACAGACTTCTGTTAACACCCAGGCTTTAGTGAACCACTATCATTGTGTTGTAAAAACTATAAATACCTAGGATGAGCTTTTTATGAAACAAGCTTGATTCTAAGTATTCTCCTCAACTTTTAGCATCTGATTTTGTGTGAAGAAATCTTCCTCCCTTGGGTAAGTGATTCCTTCCTTGTTTTATATGTGTTTTGATTCCTTGCCTTCACAAGTATGGCTAGAATTTTTTAGAGTGCTACCTTGCTTACGTAGCCTAGAACCGTTTGGTCGATGTAGAGTCCAATGCTTGCACGGTGAATAAATCTTATGGTTGTTTCCTATTTTTGCACCATTGATGCCTATAACATTAAAACACCAAAAACATTATAAAACATTAAAAACCATTAAAACATCTATTTATAAAAACATTTATTCATTTCTCATTTGTATAATATGTGAAGATTCAACCTTACCAATGAAGATAAAAATTGTATAATATGGTGTTGGATCATCAAGGTTGTGACTAAGAGCCATTTTATTTTAATTTGTATATTTGAGGTATTGCACTTGTCTCTTGAGGAATTACGACATGTGTGAGCATGTGTGAGAATTATCTCTATTCCTAGTTGGAATTGAAATGCATTTATGTCTATCATGATTTTGTTCTATATAACTATAAAATACATAAAAAATCATAAAATGTTAAATCATAAATATTTTCTCAAGCTCTCATTGAGGCAATAGGAGTTTCATTTGTATCACATGTACTATAACCTCTTTTATATTTATTGAATAAAATAATATACACAAGTGTTCTTAGCAATCCACTCAACATTTTCGTTAAAGCTTACAACTAGATTGCACTATGATTTGTATGATGTATTCCTTTGGTCTAAAACCAATGGGACCCTTATCACCTTATCATGAAATGGAAAGAGAGACTTCAATCTATATAGAAGTATAACTTAGTTTTCTTTCTTAAAGGAATATGTTGGGCAAGGGAGGTGGTTGGGGAAAGGGGGTGGTAGAACATGAAAGAATGTCTATAAGTACATCCCAAGACATATATGCTACATGATAATTTAGAAGAATTATATAGAGCAATATAATAATTCCTTAAATGTAACTTTAATTGACAATTTCTTGTTTAATAAGATAGTAGCTAACTACTTAAGGGACCTATCTCTAGAAAATATTTTATAAATTTTTTCAATTAATTTGATTTTTCTTTCTCCAATTTTTTTCAGCGAGCCTAATTTCTCTATAACTACCCTATGGGGGATTCTATATTACTTCTAACTACTTCAACCAATGTTGAAATCTCTACTTTTCTAGAGTAGGATCACGACCCTTCTTTGGAAATAGCCTAGGTAACTCATTTTATGTGGTTGTTGATCTACGATACCACCAAGCCATGAATATCCCCAAATATCTTTACTAGTTGAAATAAGCTAATTATGGCTAAATCTAAATTAACTATAAAATGCTTCAAAGAAGGTGTTTTCCTGTATATAATTATTACTTTCCCCTTTTAGTTATCCCTTAACAAAATAGTGAATGACAATAACTCACTTTACTCATTTAACTCTAACTCTACACAACTAATATAGTAAATGGAAAATTTTTATAGAATATGCCATTATTTTATTTTAGCTATCTGTCAACAAAGATACCAAAGCTAAATTTCAAGAAATTTTTACTAAATAGAGCTAGAAACTAAGATAGAAATATTATGCATGAAGCTCAAAGTTGGACAAAAGGTGACATCAATTCTATGCTAAACTGATTTAAAACTTACACTTATAGAAGCTATTTTGTTCAACCAAGATAACAAGAATAAGCTAAACCTAAGCTTCTAGAGAAAATAACTTCTTCCAAAACTTATCATTCAATTAAATGTAGCTATGCATAATTAAGCTAAACAATTAAGAAGTGTTATCTAATTCTAATGCAAATTGAGAGGAAATCAAAAGAGATAAGCTAAACTTATTTAGAATGCCATTATAAAAATAGTCTTTACAAGTTTTTCCAAAAAAGGTATGTACTCGCTCCTATATCATCCTCTTGCGATCTGATTCTATTACAAATCTACTCAAAGATTTATATAAAAGCCTTTGGTAATTATAGTAATTACAAAATTATGGCTAAAGAAATTTCATGCTCTCCTCATAGAGCTGCGAACTATTGGAAAGTTTTTCAACTTCTTGATAAGCTTTCTTTCTTTTCTAGATCAGTGCTTCTATTGGTAACTACTAAGCTAACTTCCCATGATTGAATAAAACTTTTATAGCCTAATTCAATGTAGTTGGCTCGGTTTTGTTGAATTTCTTCATAACATCTTTAGCTCCTATGTCACTAGCATCTAATTCAATTAATGAATCAATTAGCTCATTCAATGTAGCTCCTACAGTTGAATAAATTGATTCCAACTACAATTTCTTTTGAGTAGCCTCTACAATTATTCTTGCAACTATTATGATCATGTTGTCTAAAAAATATTTTTTGTATTGAGGTAATGATTCTCCTTTCTTTATAGCCACTCTAATCAACTCCTGAGCTCTTTTTTCCATCTAAACAAAAATAGCATAATTCTTCTTTTCACCTTCAATTTTAGCTTGAGTTTCTTTCATTGGTTTCTTATTGTAGCTAAGTTTAGCAATTAACTTTTGAAAATGAGGCTGCAACAAATAAGAGAAATCTAGAGCTTTACCCTTCTTGTCCTATTCAAATTCAAAGTTTATAACAACCAACTTTTCTACCATATCCTACCTTTTATTTCCTAATAACTATTCTTTAATAATAATTGTAGCCTTGAGCTGCTCATTCTCATCTTTGGAGTTTTCTAACTCTTCTCTCAATTTGGCTATTTCCTACTCATTTTGCATTCGAAACTCTTTGAACTTATCCATTTGACTATTAGCTTCTTGTTTCGTATCTTTAATTAAAACTACTATAGTAACTAACATATCTTGATGGGACATCACTGGCTTTTAATCTCCACTTTGAGGATAATTTTTCTTATTAGAAAAGATAATACTTGCTCCACCTTTTGGCTTGGTCTAAAGCTTCTGACTAAGAATGATACTTCATTCTTTTTCTTTAATACTAAAGGACAAAGTTTCTCCTTTCATCAAATAGCTTGGGGCAAAATCCAAGGTTTTCAAAGCTAATGATAAGCTCTCCCCTTTCCTTCTATTGATGTTATTGTAGGACTTATAGTCTTTGTTATTTTAGTAGCTCATACTACTCTTGTTGTTATTTGAGAAGCTCATATTGTTGTTTTTCTTTATTAGATTTTATTCTTTTACTCCTTATTTTTCTAGTTGCTTTTACCCTTGCATATTAAGCTCCATTTGGTAAGAATCTTTCATTAGACATGGCTTCTTCTAGATCTTGTAATGTTCATAAGAAATAGTTTTTTCCATTAGAGCTAAATATTCATTAAGAAAATCTCTAGCAAAAGGATTATCTCTACCTTCTATCCACCTACAGATCTTAATGACTAGTTAATCACATTCAAAGGTAGAAAACTTCATATATAAGCTTCTTTTTAGCTCTTCTAGTGTATCATCCTTGGCTTAATTGATCTCTTTATCTATAGCTGTTTATTAGACCACATCTGTCTCATTAGACTGATGAAATTTTTGAGTCTTGATAGTTGAATATAATCTCTTTGGATCTACAAGAAAATGAAATTGTTCCTTATATCTCTTGGCCATGTATTTCAAATGCCTTGTATTATTGAATTCCCAAAAGCTGAATTTCAAGGAAAGGACTTTCTTACACTTGTAATCATATCTTAGTGGACTCTACCACATTTTTCTTCCCACTTCTAAAGTTGTAAGATATGGAGCTACAAACCTTGGAAGCTGAAATGTATGTTCTTCAAACACTTCTCTCAAAATCTAAGTATAATGGAAATGTAGAAAAATAGATTCATGACATTTGCTCCTTATTTCATTAACAATTTTCTTATCTATCCATGATGGGAAATCTCCAAAAATGAACTTAAATAAATGTAATTATACATAGTTCATTAAAAATTCTAAGGCTTGAACATCAAATTAACTCTTTTGGTATATGACTAGGGAACATCATAGCAAGGATCTGTAGGTTGAGCTCTAGGTTGTGAGGCATAACTAGTAAAAATTAGGGTTGTTCTTTCAAGTTTAGGAATTTCACTTAATAAATAGCCCATTAAAATAAGCTTAAATTCAACTACGCCTATTATTCCTCAATCTTTGTTAAGTTATTCTACAATATATCATTCATATATTGTACATGGAAGAAATTTTTCTAATTCTCTAAAGTTACCCATACTCAAACATGATAATCAAAATCATGATTAATTTCATATCTTAAGTAGAAATTTAATGGTAAGATAAAAATTTTGTGAAAAACCCTTAGCTCTGTAGCTTTAGGAATGACACTCCAATATCCCCAAGCTTTTTTAATATATGTGGATGAGAGTTTGAAGACTTTTCCTATTTCTCAATGATTCAAAAATTTGGCACTGATTACTCCTTATTATTCTAGCTAGATTCTACATCTATTATGTCATACTCTATAAGACCATAGAGTTCATACATCTTTTTGACACTAATGTCAATGAAGCGCTCTCTATTCCCTTTGAAGCATAGCTTATCTTTCTCATACACAGTTTTAGCTATCAAGCAGTTTATAACATCTCTTATAATATTTTCCTTGGGCCTGAAACTAAGATTGTGAAGGCCTATCTACTCATAGACTTCTCACCAATCTTCTATTGAGTCTAAAGCTTGAAGCTCTATCTTTTTCATTAAATCGTGAACTTCATCAAAGCTAAATAAATCTTTCTCCTTTATCTCTAATTATAGACACCTAACATCAATTTATCTCTGAAGCTTGAAATGTTGAAGATAATCAAAAAAATTGAAAGTGTTAATGTCTTAAAAATTTTGTGATGCTTCTTTTTCTCATGAGACATTTGATTTTGAATTCAAGGGACTTTGAGAAAGCTATTCTTTGCACATGAAGTATAGCTCTTTCTATGCTTCAATGTTTAG